>CM047431.1:57370909-57970909 GCA_026168455.1 Theocolax elegans
AATTTGGTGCATCGGCCGGGAAAATCTCATTTTTGAGAGAAAAATAAAGAGATTGAAGGAATAATCTGTTTAGAAAAAAATTTCAGGTTCGCCTAAAAATACTGATTGTTATGTAAACAAACAAAGAACCACGAGTTTAGAATTTTCTATGAATGATACGTATTGAATTTATACAAAGAAAAAGTTCAGACTCTCGATACTCTCGATTTAACTAAAACTCCTAGGAAAACAGTTGACGACACCCCCTACGTGAATCGGATACACGTAGAGCCCTGACAAGGTCAGGCTAGTCACAGCGATTCTAGAGATATAGCGATACAATATTAAACATGGCAGCACCACAGCAACAACAAGCCCAGCAAGGGTCAGTGACCGATAGAGGCCTGTTGCAGGCTGTGTACGATAGGCTAGTCCCCGAAGAAAATGAGAGAATACAACGAGTCAGATGGGAGGCAGAACTCGCCAGACTAGAAAGAGAAAGAGTAGAAAACGATCTGGCAAATCAAAGAGCAGCAGAATTGCTGAACGTGAGGAGAAGGGAAAGACAACAAAAATGCATTCTAAACACGTGGAAAGCATTCGCCAGTGGAGTACTACGGACCCACTCGGATGAACACAACGTTGTCGACCCACAAGAGAGAGTAACAATCATCGAAGCATTAATAAGACAATATATAGAGTATTTAAACACGGAACAAAGATTAACAGTCAATAACATCATGACAATGAGACAACACAACCAGGACCTACAAGGCGAGATAGATAAAGTGGTGTGGTGGAATCCACTAACATGGCATTTGAAGGTATCCCTGTCGGAAAACCAGATAGGCTCCTCAGCCGCACACAGATTATACAGTGGATCTGGAGGGATGGAATGGTACTACTATTCCTAAGATCGGATTACCATCACAGCCGCCTATAAAAAAGACATACCGCAGTTAAACTCCCTGGAGACGACCCTAAACTCGCTACAAAATGCTATAAGTACATGAAGCATTTCGTTAGACACCCCAGCAAGTACACTAGACGACAATACGTCGACCGAATTGATGATAGTACTAAGGCGGCGCTGTATCAGAGGGCTCTCGAAGATCTTGAGATGGGTCATGGATACAGCAGTCGAGTACAGCCATTTACAAAATAGAAAAACTTAGCATTAGAAGTACAAAGCACCTAGAATGATACAAGCTTACTGAACAACCGATTTCTCTTACAACAATTATTATTTGATACTGCAATTTATTATAATAATTATTCTTTGCATGCATTTTTTTGCAAATATTTACGGTTTGAATTGCAATTTATTAACAATAATTCATGTTTTCAACAACAACAATTTTTAATTTAATCTGCATTTATTTATAATAATTCTTATTTTGATTATTAATTATATGATTTATAAAACATAACCTTGTGTATATTTCTTTCTATAATTTGTTAACGTGTTTGCAGTACAATTGTTTATTCAATCAAATTTAAAATTGTTTATTTGACTAAATAATTTTATACAATTGTTAATAAAAGATGTAATTTTATGTGTTTTTGTCCATTAAAAAGCTGTAAGAATTAGTTACACGTGTTCATTTAAAGGAAAACAGCATATTATGATGTTCACTATATTTAAATAAATAATGCATGATTAATACGAAATAAAACATATAATATTTAATTTATCCCACATTATATCCTGCATCTCTACTCTCAAAATAACTTCGCTCGCTACTCCCGGAGACGTAAGGCTAGTCCTAGTCAAACAAGAGCGAAAGGAACGCGAATAGTTAATTAACCATTGGCCTTTTTGTAACATTTTTTATAGTGGTTGGTACAAGTATGGACGTGACAGATTGTATTAGTTATTATAATAAATTTGGTGCATCGGCCGGGAAATCCTCATTTTTGACGAGAAAAATAAAGAGATTGAAAGGAATAATCTGTTATAGAAAAAAATTTCAGGTTCGCGCCTAAAAAATACTGATTGTTATGGTAAACAAACAAAGAACCACGAGTTTAGAATTTTCTATGAATGATACGTTATTGAATTTATACAAAGAAAAAGTTCAGACTCTCGATACTCTCGATTTAACTAAAACTCCTAGGAAAACAGGTTGACGACACCCCCTACGTGAATCGGATACACGTAAGCCCTGACAAGGTCAGGCTAGTCACAGCGATTCTAGAGATATAGCGATACAATATTAAACAATGGCAGCACCACAGCAACAACAAGCCAGCAAGGGTCAGTGACCGATAGAGGCCTGTTGCAGGCTGTGTACGATAGGCTAGTCCCCGAAGAAAATGAGAGAATACAAACGAGTCAGATGGGAGGCAGAACTCGCCAGACTAGAAAGAGAAGAGTAGAAAACGATCTGGCAAATCAAAGAGCAGCAGAATTGCTGAACGTGAGAGAAGGGAAAGACAACAAATGCATTCTACACGTGGAAAGCATTCGCCAGTGGAGTACTACGGACCCACTCGGATGAACACAACGTTGTCGACCCACAAGAGAGAGTAACAATCATCGAAGCATTAATAAGACAATATATAGAGTATTTAAACACGGAACAAAGATTAACAGTCAATAACATTATGACAATGAGACCAACACAACCAGGACCTACGAGGCGAGATAGATGAAGTGGTGTGGTGGAATCCACTAACATGGCATTTGAAGGTATCCCTGTCGGAAAACCAGATAGGCTCCTCAGCCGCACACAGATTATACAGTGGATCTGGAGGGATGGAATGGTACTACTATTCCTAAGATCGGATTACCATCACAGCCGCCTATAAAAAAGACATACCGCAGTTAAACTCCCTGGAGACGACCTAAACTCGCTACAAAATGCTATAAGTACATGAAGCATTTCGTTAGACACCCCAGCAAGTACACTAGACGACAATACGTCGACCGAATTGATGATAGTACTAAGCGGGCGCTGTATCAGAGGGCTCTCGAAGATCTTGAGATGGGTCATGGATACAGCAGTCGAGTACAGCCATTTACAAAAATAGAAAAACTTAGCATTAAGAAGTATAAAGCACCTAGAATGATACAAGCTTACTGAACCAACCGATTTCTCTTACAACAATTATTATTTGATACTGCAATTTATTAATATAATTATTCTTTGCATTGCATTTTATTTGCAATATTACGGTTTGAATTGCAATTTATTAACAATAATTCATGTTTTCAACAACAACAATTTTTAATTTAATCTGCATTTATTATAATAATTCTTATTTTGATTATTAATTATTAATGTTTATAAAAAATAACCTTGTGTATATTTCTTTCTATAATTTGTTAACGTGTTTGCAGTACAATTGTTTATTCAATCAAATTTAAAATTGTTATTTGACTTAAATAATTTATACAATTGTTAATAAAATAGTGTAATTTTATGTGTTTTTGTCCATTAAAAAGCTGTAAGAATTTAGTTACACGTGTTCATTTAAAGGAAAACAGCATATTATGATGTTCACATATTTAAATAAATAATGCATGATTAATACGAAATAAAACATATAATATTTAATTTATCCCACATTATATCCTGCATCTCTACTCTCAAATAACTTCGCTCGCTACTCCCGGAGACCGTAAGGCTAGTCCTAGTCAAACAAGAGCGAAAGGAACGCGAAATAGTTAATTAACCATTTGCCTTTTTGTAACATTTTTTATAGTGGTTGGTACAAGTATGGACGGTGACAGATTGTATTAGTTATTATAATAAATTTGGTGCATCGGCCGGGAAATCTCATTTTTGAGAGAAAAATAAAGAGATTGAAGGAATAATCTGTTTAGAAAAAAATTTCAGGTTCGCCTAAAAATACTGATTGTTATGTAAACAAACAAAGAACCACGAGTTTAGAATTTTCTATGAATGATACGTTATTGAATTTATACAAAGAAAAGTTCAGACTCTCGATACTCTCGATTTAACTAAAACTCCTAGGAAAACAGTTGACGACACCCCCTACGTGAATCGGATACACGTAGAGCCCTGACAGGTCAGGCTAGTCACAGCGATTCTAGAGATATAGCGATACAATATTAACATGGCAGCACCACAGCAACAACAAGCCCAGCAAGGGTCAGTGACCGATAGAGCCTGTTGCAGGCTGTAGTACGATAGGCTAGTCCCCGAAGAAAATGAGAGAAATACAACGAGTCAGATGTGAGGCAGAACTCGCCAGACTAGAAAGAGAAAGAGTAGAAAACGATCTGGCAAATCAAAGAGCAGCAGAATTGCTGACGTGAGGAGAAGGGAAAGACAACAAAATGCATTCTACACGTGGAAAGCATTCGCCAGTGGAGTACTACGGACCCACTCGATGAACACAACGTTGGTCGACCCACAAGAGAGAGTAACAATCAGCGAAGCATTAATAAGACAATATATAGAGTATTTAAACACGGAACAAAGATGAACAGTCAATAACATCATGACAATGAGACAACACAACCAGGACCTACAAGGCGAGATAGATAAAGTGGTGTGGTGGAATCCACTAACATGGCATTTTGAAGGTATCCCTGTCGGAAAACCAGATAGGCTCCTCAGCCGCACACAGATTATACAGTGGATCTGGAGGGATGGAATGGTACTACTATTCCTAAGATCGGATTACCATCACAGCCGCCTATAAAAAAGACATACCGCAGTTAAACTCCCTGGAGACGACCCTAAACTCGCTACAAAATGCTATAAGTACATGAAGCATTTCGTTAGACACCCCAGCAAGTACACTAGACGACAATACGTCGACCGAATTGATGATAGTACTAAGCGGGCGCTGTATCAGAGGGCTCTCGAAGATCTTGAGATGGGTCATGGATACAGCAGTCGAGTACAGCCATTTACAAAAATAGAAAAACTTAGCATTAAGAAGTACTAAAGCACCTAGAATGATACAAGCTTACTGAACCAACCGATTTCTCTTACAACAATTATTATTTGATACTGCAATTTATTAATAATAATTATTCTTTGCATTGCATTTTATTTGCAATATTTACGGTTTGAATTGCAATTTATTAACAATAATTCATGTTTTCAACAACAACAATTTTTAATTTAATCTGCATTTATTTATAATAATTCTTATTTTGATTATTAATTATTAATGTTTATAAAAAATAACCTTGTGTATATTTCTTTCTATAATTTGTTAACGTGTTTGCAGTGCAATTGTTGATTCAATCAAATTTAAAATTGTTATTTGACTTAAATAATTTTATACAATTGTTAATAAAATAGTGTAATTTTATGTGTTTTTGTCCATTAAAAAGCTGTAAGAATTTAGTTACACGTGTTCATTTAAAGGAAAACAGCATATTATGATGTTCACATATTTAAATAAATAATGCATGATTAATACGAAATAAAACATATAATATTTAATTTATCCCACATTATATCCTGCATCTCTACTCTCAAAATAACTTCGCTCGCTACTCCCGGAGACGTAAGGCTAGTCCTAGTCAAACAAGAGCGAAAGGAACGCGAATAGTTAATTAACCATTTGCCTTTTTGTAACATTTTTTATAGTGGTTGGTACAAGTATGGACGTGACAGATTGTATTAGTTATTATAATAAATTTGGTGCATCGGCCGGGAAAATCTCATTTTGAGAGAAAAATAAAGAGATTGAAGGAATAATCTGTTTAGAAAAAAATTTCAGGTTCGCCTAAAAATACTGATTGTTATGTAAACAAACAAAGAACCACGAGTTTAGAATTTTCTATGAATGATACGTTATTGAATTTATACAAAGAAAAAGTTCAGACTCTCGATACTCTCGATTTAACTAAAACTCCTAGGAAAACAGTTGACGACACCCCCTACGTGAATCGGATACACGTAGAGCCCTGACAAGGTCAGGCTAGTCACAGCGATTCTAGAGATATAGCGATACAATATTAAACATGGCAGCACCACAGCAACAACAAGCCCAGCAAGGGTCAGTGACCGATAGAGGCCTGTTGCAGGCTGTGTACGATAGGCTAGTCCCCGAAGAAAATGAGAGAATACAACGAGTCAGATGGGAGGCAGAACTCGCCAGACTAGAAAGAGAAAGAGTAGAAAACGATCTGGCAAATCAAAGAGCAGCAGAATTGCTGAACGTGAGGAGAAGGGAAAGACAACAAAATGCATTCTACACGTGGAAAGCATTCGCCAGTGGAGTACTACGGACCCACTCGGATGAACACAACGTTGTCGACCCACAAGAGAGAGTAACAATCATCGAAGCATTAATAAGACAATATATAGAGTATTTAAACACGGAACAAAGATTAACAGTCAATAACATCATGACAATGAGACAACACAACCAGGACCTACAAGGCGAGATAGATAAAGTGGTGTGGTGGAATCCACTAACATGGCATTTGAAGGTATCCCTGTCGGAAAACCAGATAGGCTCCTCAGCCGCACACAGATTATACAGTGGATCTGGAGGGATGGAATGGTACTACTATTCCTAAGATCGGATTACCATCACAGCCGCCTATAAAAAAGACATACCGCAGTTAAACTCCCTGGAGACGACCCTAAACTCGCTACAAAATGCTATAAGTACATGAAGCATTTCGTTAGACACCCCAGCAAGTACACTAGACGACAATACGTCGACCGAATTGATGATAGTACTAAGCGGGCGCTGTATCAGAGGGCTCTCGAAGATCTTGAGATGGGTCATGGATACAGCAGTCGAGTACAGCCATTTACAAAAATAGAAAAACTTAGCATTAAGAAGTACAAAGCACCTAGAATGATACAAGCTTACTGAACCAACCGATTTCTCTTACAACAATTATTATTTGATACTGCAATTTATTAATAATAATTATTCTTTGCATTGCATTTTATTTGCAATATTTACGGTTTGAATTGCAATTTATTAACAATAATTCATGTTTTCAACAACAACAATTTTTAATTTAATCTGCATTTATTTATAATAATTCTTATTTTGATTATTAATTAATAATGTTTATAAAAAATAACCTTGTGTATATTTCTTTCTATAATTTGTTAACGTGTTTGCAGTACAATTGTTTATTCAATCAAATTTAAAATTGTTATTTGACTTAAATAATTTTATACAATTGTTAATAAAATAGTGTAATTTTATGTGTTTTTGTCCATTAAAAAGCTGTAAGAATTTAGTTACACGTGTTCATTTAAAGGAAAACAGCATATTATGATGTTAACATATTTAAATAAATAATGCATGAATAATACGAAATAAAACATATATTATTTAATTTATCCCACATTATATCCTACACCTCTACTCTCAAAATAACTTCGCTCGCTACTCCCGGAGACGTAAGGCTAGTCCTAGTCAAACAAGTGTGACAGGAACGCGAATGGTTTATAAACTTTTTGCCTTCTTGTAACATTTTTTATAGTGGTTGGAACAAGTCTGGACGTGACAGTTAAATGATTGGCAACTGGTAATAAATATAGATGTTTTTATGAGTTTTGACCGACTAATCTATAATAACCATGTATATAATCGTATATACGACCAATGTACAAACATTTTGGGAACACGAAAATGTGACTTAATTATTGATCAAGAATTAATTATTATAAAAAACAACACATTGCACGAAATTCGATTAAAAATCAAGGAAGTACTAAGTAACTTAGATTATACTTCGGGTTATGACAAACTGCAGAATTGTAGGCTCCTATACTCCCAGTATGTACAGTGGCGCTGCGCGCCTGTGTAAGTGGGGGAAGAGGCTCCCTGTACTAATAAGTTGAGTTCGCCGATGACTGAGCAGAGTTGCGCATCGTCGCGGGTAGCACGACTGTTTTGCTTATAATAAAGAGTTTGTTTATTTATCCTTTAATAAGTGTCTTTATTATTTATACCCTCACTCGAATAAAACTAACAGGTTATGGGCCGAGTGAGGTAGTTTCCACTGCGCTAGTAAGTGGTGTGGTTTTTCTTTGAAAAAAAAAAAAAAAATAAAGAAGAGTTTTTGAAGAGTGTTTCTGAGGGCCGCGAGATTTTCGCTGAGATCGCCCAGGGCTTATTCTGTGAGAGAAGAGCGGTTTGCTGTCGCAAGGATCTGTTCACGGGTGCATCGGTGGACGATTTGTGTCGAGCCGGGACGTTTCGTGCATACCGGGAAGAAGGCAGCTTCCGCAGTGTTTAGGCCGGAGGACAAAAGAAAAAAAAAACAGCAAGATGGCGGACACGGTCGTTGAGAGTAAGTAAAGTAAAGCAGTGCAAGAGCACGCACAAAAGGAAAATATGAAAGTCGAAAAGTTCGACAGTGTATATATATTAAGACGGTGTAAAGAGAGTTACTTAAAAAAAAAGGATAATTGTGATTTTCGCTTTCTCGCTTCTGTTTTATCACGACATGAATCTATTGAAATTCGGAGAATCGGCGCGAAAGAGACGCATGGGACGCCATGATTGTCGGACATTTTTAATCGTTATTGTTGCGCGACCGAGAAGGAGGCGGAAAGCGTGGACAGCGCCTATGATGAGAGCGGGCGCGCGGACGGTATAAACTAGTCGGCGAATTCCGAGAATTAGCGTGCACAGACGGTATAAGCTAGTTGTCGAAATCTGAGTATTAACTCGCACAACAATGCGATGTAAACGGTTTTCTTTTCGTTAAATAAAGATGTTCATAAAATAAAAGTTTTTTTTAAAGTAATGACGGTTATGAAATGAATATGAGAGTTTTAGCTGACGGTAGTAATGACGAATTAATAACTATAAATGTGCATGCAATCGGACATGTGCGTATGTATGTATATGCGCATGTATATGTGTATGTATATATATGCGTACGTATGCGGGTACGTAAGAGCGAGTATGAGTGAACGCATACGTGCATGGACATTTTGGTTTTCTTTATGTATTCGATATCGATACAAGAATGTTAAAATTTTATTTTCGTGTGCACACATAAATTAAAGAGAGTTTGTATAATGAAAATTCACTTATAAGGCCTAATAAGTTTATTCATTATTGTTTTGCTTCTTATGTCAGAGACTGATAAGGAGATTTTTGAGGACTGCATAACGAGATTCAAAGAAACCTTTAAGTTGAATTCAAATCACCCGGGTGAGGACATAATGATTGAAACCTCCAAAGATTCGGTCTATTTCATTACTTCTAGTAATGCTAAATATGTAGCAGGTTGGTAGTCTACATATATATATTGTTTTAAGTACTTAAAAATTGAATTTAGTTTAATTAGTCTATAGCTATAGCAGTCAAGCTCTTCTTTCCTATTTTGCCATATAGGAAATTGAACTGAGCATATGTGTATACGCTAACATCATGGCTTATACATATTTTGACGCCAAAAGCCTTGTTGGGTTGGTTGCAAGCGGGTGAACGTCGTACGTTTACTTGTGAGTA
The DNA here is from genome assembly GCA_026168455.1 of Theocolax elegans. Taxonomy (NCBI): domain Eukaryota; kingdom Metazoa; phylum Arthropoda; class Insecta; order Hymenoptera; family Cerocephalidae; genus Theocolax; species Theocolax elegans. Next base: position 57,380,318 of record CM047431.1, read on the forward strand.
AATCAACTAAAATAGTTGTTCTTGTAATACTGAGTTCGCATGCAATTGCAACTGTTTGTTTCAAATTTATTATACTTGCTGTTCAGTAAATAAATTTAGAAGCACGACCTATTATTCATTTTTAAATGTGCATTCCAGATAAATCCACTTTGAGTGATGATGAATGGAGAGTGGTGAATGAAGTCATTGAAAAGGACGGTAAGGATCGGTTGACTGCAGAAAATGAAATGGTCAAAAGCCAACAAGAACTCGGTGTATTGGTGGTGAAGATGATGTGTTGCTCATGAGTGAGAGTAGTAGTACAGAACAGGCTGAAACCAGCAATGCAGGTAAACAAACGGTTTAACAAAATAATGAAAGACGTTTACTGTAACTGGTTAAATAAAGAGTAGTCTATCTCGCAGTTTGTGGGATTTTGATGTAAGAGTGTTAATTATTATAGTCTGCTTATGAGTGGCACGTGCACTAGGAACAGTGAACGATCAGTAAATGAACAGTAAATAGATAACGAGATATCTTAAGACTTGTGATTTAAGATCTGTTGAATGCACTAAAGGTGATCTATTTTATGGCCTAAATTTATGGCGTCTAAATTTTAGGTGATACGACTGATGCAGACAGAAGTAATTACCCTGAATTGATCAAGACGGTAAGGAGCCTGTCAGAATCTGTAACCGGGCTCACGAAACTATTCTCCACTTCACTGAATGACCTCTCCGAGAACATTTCGAAAGTGATTGAAATCAATAAAAGCAATCTGGACGTTCTCAAAGAGTTAAGAAAGGAAATCTCGGACCAAAATAATCTGATGTCGGATATGGTTCGAGAAATCAGGTCTGGTTTTCTCATGATCATGGAGGATCCAGGCGACGAGAGTCAACAAACCGATACGCAAAATTACGCTGATTTTGAGTCTGTCACGAAACAAAAGGAGAGTATGACGGTTGTTAAATCGAAAGAGAGTGCGTCAGTTTCAAACGAAACTCAGGTATGTAAGACAGTTGATCATGGATGTTCTAAAACGAGATTTACTAATGCTGGATTATCGGATGTAGATGTTTCTAATTTAATAAGAAAAGAATTAATTAACTTAGGACTAAATGAAAATTGCCGATCAAAAGAAAATTTAAATAGTAAGTTAAAAGATAATAATATTCAAATTGAAGTGATTTCAAATCAGTCGAATGTTAAAAGAGATTATAAATTAACTGCAGGAACTAAGTTTGAACTTTTCTTTGACTATTTAAAATCAGAACTGAGAGCGTGTAACTTGTTATACATTCTTGAGCAAAACGAAAATTCTCTAGGAAGTAAAGACAGCGCAGTTAGAGAAAAAGACCTGTTTAAAGTTCGAGATATTATTATAAATCATCTTGACCAAACTTATCATTCTAAAGTTATGAATCTCGATAATCCAGTTAGTATAATTAATAAATTAAAAGAGTTAAAAACGAGCGAAACAAATATTACAACCGGTTCCATTAGAAAACAGTTGTATAGCATGCAATATCTTCCTCAAAAGGAAAAAGCATCAGAGTTCTGGGATAGGTTTGAAGAGACGGTTAGAAAATATGAAAACCTACCAAGCACTGGTCCTCTTTCTGAAGAGGAGAAAACTGATGCTTTTTACAATGCGATAATGACCACAGTACCTGAAGTTCAGGGAGTGGAGTTTGTTACAAAAAACACAACAGGTAAAGGTATGACTTATGAACAGTTGAAATTATTTATTATGCAGGCAGAGACAGCTAGGATAAGCAAAGACGGTACTGTTCCTAAAGCAGCGCTCAATGTAATCAGGCCAAGTCTAAGTACAGTAAGGTGTTACAAGTGTGGAGGAAGAGGCCATTATGAAAGAGAGTGCGATAAAAATGGTCTCAAATTATGTTATAGCTGTAACACATATGGAAATCACATCTCCACGAATTGTCCTGTAAACAAGGGAGGTGATTCCAACGGTCGCAGTACCAATCATACCTCAAATAAAAGGCAAGTAAATAGAACTTACGTAAATAAGGGTTTAAAAAGACGGTTTAATTATAATAAAAATAAGAATTTTAACGCAAAGAGAGCCAAAACAAATGATTCAAATCAATCCTCTGTTTCTGACAGCAACTCAAATAAGTTTAAAGTAAATAACGTTACAAAAAATCAGCGTAATCAAGCTAATCAATCTAATCAAACCAATCAAGCTAGTAAGCAAGGTAAGAACGTTTCATGTATAAAAGAGAGTTTGTATTTAAATTTAAATGAACAGTTTGAAAATGAACACATTCTGGAAAGATTTCTAGCAGACTCAGGGGCTACTGAGCATTTGACGAGATCAAGAATGTTGTTTAATAAACTTGATGATTCTAAAACAGAATTAATAAAATGTGCAAATAAAAATCTAGAAGCGACGTTAGAAACACAAGGATCAGGCACAATTGAAATAATGACAGATGAAGGTAAAATTTGTAAATTGAATGATGTACTGTATGCAAAAGATTTATCCGAAAATCTTATATCTTTAAGAAAATTTGTAGAACAAGGTTTAAGTATTTACTTAGACAATCAAGTTATAAACATTTTTGATCCTGTTTCAAATGAATCTTTCATTAAAGGCTTGTATAAACAACCATTTTGGGAAGTAACTTTAAACATAGTAAATAAAGGGGAAAATAGTAAGACAGTCGAAAATACAAGTAAAAGAGTGTTAGTAAACTTAGCAGATTTGTCAGACCCTGTAAAACATAAGTATCATACTAGAAGTGTTACATTGAAAGAAAAACTTGAAAAACAGCCTATTAATCCTAGTTTTGAGTTGCATGTAAACGACGGTAAAATACAAGATACTGATAGTAGTACGGATTCAGCAGTCAGTTCAAAAAATGAGGTAGATATAAGCAAAGAGAGTTTAATAGATAAAGAACAGTTGGAAAGAGACAAAATTGACACTGAAATATCAAACACTGGAAAAATTGAAACAAATATTTCACTAAACCGACCAGATTTGTTTAGTTCAATCAAAGATAAGCTCATTAGCGAGGTGGATGAAACACCTACAGTAGAACTATCAAATGAAAACATGCAACTAGGTCAAAGCGAATGTAGGAAAATAGTAGGTAATAAAGCCATGCTCTGGCATGTCAGATTGGGCCATGCATCGATACCTTATTTAAAGAGGGTGCAAAAGTTATACCCAAACTTAAAGGACTTAAAAGCAGCAGTGTTTGATGAGTCCATAAATGACTGTGAAGTTTGTAAAATCGCTAAGACAGTTAAATTACCATTTAAAAATTCAAGGACTCGAGCAACTAAACCTCTGCAAATTATACACTCTGACACAATGGGACCAATTAGACCGGTCACTCACCCCAAAGGTTATCGTTATATCTCAGTGTTTATAGATGATTATTCTAGGCTGGCGATGGCATATCCCATGAAGTCAAAAACTGAAACGGGTGAGTGTTTAGAAAGTTTCGTTAAGAGTGCACGAAATCTTCTAGGCTATGACGCTAAAGTTTGTTATCTTCGTACTGATCAAGGGACTGAGTACACAGGAGGGTATACTATTGATGTATTAAACAAGTTAGGAGCGGAACTTCAATTAGCTTGCCCCGATATTCCCGAGCATAACGGAGTAGCTGAGAGGTTTAACCAAACCATTCAAAGAAAGATACGAGCGTATATGTATGATTCAGGGCTTCCTGAAAGTATGTGGGATCTTGCATTAGGAGCAGCAGTGTATGCATATAACTCCTCATTCTTCAAACGAAATGATTGCTCCAATGAAGAAATTTGCTCCAAATCATAGTTTCGACATTAACCAAATAAAACGATTTGGGTGTTTAGCTTATATTAAAGTACAAAGAAAGACTGGACCCAAATTTAGTTTCGAAGGTAGGAGAGTTATTTTAATTGGTTACACTCCAACTTGTTATGTATTTATGAAACCAGAAGAGGGTAAATTTTATGAGAGTCGAGATGTTAGGTTTAATGAAAAACTGGTGTTTGGAGACAAATATAAGAAAGACGGTATAAAGAACTGGCTTAACGACAATGAAACCATTGAGTCTAGCAAATGGTTCACTGAGTTTAATGAAAAAGAAAAAGATAGTACAGAATTATTAAAAACGGAGGGAGCATTGAAAAGAAAACGAGGTCGTCCTCCAAAAATACTTAGAGAACGTGATAAGAGAGTGAAAGTTCAAGAACAATTAAAAGTTAATAGCTCAGATCAAAATAAGACTGCTAAGAAAATTACACTACTGAATGATAACAGTTTTTCAGATTTAGACTGTATCAATGATTCTGAAAAAGTTAACTTGAATCTTCAAATGAATAATGATGAAAATTATAACTCAACTAATAATGGTAATACTCATGATGAGACTTTTTTTCTCTTTTAGCTAAAGTAAATGGGGATCCTAGTACATTTAGGGATGCTCTTGAGTCAGAAAATCAGTCAGAATGGAAACAAGCTATTAATGAAGAGTTAAATGCAATGAGAGTAAATAATGTATGGACAATAGTTGACAGACCTGGAATGACAAAAGACGGTAGAAAACCAAATATAATTGACTCAAGGTGGGTATTTAAAAGCAAAAAGAGCGAAGACGGTAAAACAAATTTTAAAGCACGATTGGTAATCAGGGGCTTTAAAGACAAGAATTATTATGATTTGCGAGAGACGTACGCACCTGTCTCACGATTACCTCTTGTGAGAAGTCTGTTAGCAATAGCAAACAAATTTGACCTAGATATTTGTCAGCTTGACGTAAAGACAGCTTTCTTAAATGGCATTATTTCTGAAGAGATTTATATGGAAATACCAGACGGTTTTGATATTTTAACTGAAGAAAAGAAAAGCAAAGTATGCAAGTTGGAGAAAGCATTATATGGCCTAAAGATCAGTCCTAAAAAAATGGAATGAGTGTTTTTCTAAAGTTGTAAATCAGTTTGGACTAATAGCTGATGACAGTGATCCTTGTCTGTTTGTCTGGAGACAGGGGGACAATTTTGTAATTTTGTTACTCTATGTTGATGACATATTGTTAACAGGTAATGACTGTAAGAAAATGACTGAAATAAAGACTAAACTAAAAGAAAAATTTAAACTTAAAGACTTAGGAGAACCTAAAGAATTTTTAGGAATCTCTTTACGTCGATCACGGAAAGCAAAAATCTTGGAGTTAAATCAAGAAGAATACATTAAAAAGATGTTAAAAAGATTTGGATTCGAAAATATCTATTCACAGAGAACGCCAATGATTACAACTAAAGTCATGAATAAAGAGAGAAGGGAAAGGGAAGAACAGTATCAAGCAAATCAAGAGAGTGTATCCTTTCCTTACAGAGAAGCTGTAGGCTCATTATTGTATCTTTCCGGAGCTACAAGGCCAGATATTTCGTATGCAGTTAATGTCCTTAGCAGACATCAATCCAACCCAACGCTTTATGAGTGGGAGATGGTCATAAGAGTGTTCCGATATCTCCAAGGAACAAAACAATTAGCTCTTTGTTACAGAGCACAACGAGATGATATGCAAGCTTGTGCAGATGCAAGTTTTGCGGACTGCAAGGGTTCTTTAACAACTTCTGGTTATGTCATAAGACTTTTTGGTGACACCATAGCGTGGAAAACGCATAAACAATCATATGTAGCCACTTCAACTTGTCATGCTGAATATGTAGCAATGAGTGAAGCTTGTCAAGAGTTAGTAGGTCTGAACAAATCAATAAATCTAATGTGTAATAACGTCGTTCCCCGATAAGAAGGTGCTACCTCGGAATCCGATTATAAAAGGTGCTACCTCGGAATCCGGTTATAAAAGGTGCTACCTCGGAGCCCGGTTATAAAAGGTGCTACCTCGGAGTCCGGTTATAAAAGGTGCTACCTCGGAGTCCGGTTTTAAAAGGTGCTAACTCGGAGTCCGGTTATAAAAGGTGATAACTCAGGAACGAATTTTTCGTCTATGATTTTAAGTTGGTACTACTGCCGGTTTAGCTCAGCAATAATATTGACAATTGTTTTTTGACAATTTTATAAAAGATTATTTTTATTTATCTTTATTTAACGTTGTACTCTTATTTTTAATGCGGAATTTAACAATATATCCTAAAACTTAATACCGTAACATAATGTTTATAATAATTATAATTAAAACAAAATAGATGAAATATACACTTTAGTCAATTGTTGGTTTTAAATAACTCAATTTTTATAATACATTTCGACACAACTGCCGAAGGTTCTGTTTTACGGAGTGAGATTTTTTCGCTAGAGTTAAACAAGGGAGAGAAATGGAATAAGGTACAAAATGATTCGAATACAATCGCCAAAATTGAATAGTTGAGAGTTTAAGAGGTATCAGTGTTAAATTACATTTATCAAATTAAAATTAAAATTGCGAAAAATGACAGTTTGCGAGAAATTATTAAAATTTACGCATTTAGCTTATATTTTTATCATTTAACCCCCTGGCGCAGTATCCCGAGATATCTCGTCCAAAATATACGTGATTTGTATATTACGCGTACGCAGGGGGGTTAAACATACTTAATTATTATTTACCATGTATTTTCTGCAGTTACTACTCATCATAATTAGTTTTTTAACTTTTGCAGTAGTATAATTTATAATTTTATAATTTATCAATGATTATCTATTGAATCTATATATGATATTATCAAAGTTTAGTACATATATATGTCGACGTAATTTTCTTATTTTGGAGATTAAAATATAAAAAGAAACAGTTTAAAATATATTCAAACTAAATAATAACTTTACCTGAATTACGTTTATTTAAATTTTTTGATGATATACGCATAGGTACTACTAAATAATAATAAATAACTAATAGATAAATAAAAACAATCTTTTATAAAATTGCCAAAAACAATTGTCAATCTTATTGCTGAGCTTACACTTGCAGTAGTACCAACTTAAAATCATAGACTGAAATTTCGCTCCTGAGTTATCACCTTTTATAACCGGACTCCGAGTTAGCACCTTTTATAACCGGACTCCAAGGTAGCACCTTTTATAACCGGACTCCGAGGTAGCACCTTTTATAACCGGACTCCGAGGTAGCACCTTTTATAACCGGACTCCGAGGTAGGACCTTTTACAACCGGATTCCGAGGTAGCACCTTCTTATCGGGGAACGACGATAAGTCCTTTTATCCCATAAGACTGTGGTGCGATAACAAGGCAGCAGAGATAAACGCTAAGACAGATGGTGGCAATAAGCTTCGGCATATAACGGAAGTAAGGGAGAACTATGTAAAAGAGTGTGTAAAGAGAGGCATAGTTGATGTAGCTTGGATTCCGTCGAAGGAACAAATCGCTGACATATTTACAAAACCACTGTCATTCGATACACATTTAAATTTAACTAATAAGATTATGAATGTAATTAATAAATTATAAGTTGTTGTATTCCTATTTTGTTTCAGGTGGTAAAAATTAAGATCCCGAAGAAAAGTCTATTTAAGAAGACAGTTTTTTTTTTGTGTAAAATGAAGATGTTTGTTTAATTCTATGTCAATACCTTATTATTATTTTTTTTATGCGGATCAATAAGAAAAATATCTTATAAGTTTTGTATTAGATTCAAGACGGTATTATATAAGACTGACACAAATATTATCAAAGTTCCTTCTATCATTTATATTTATATGTGAAATATAGTCGGGAGGGAGTGCAGAATTGTAGGCTCCTATACTCCCAGTATGTACAGTGGCGCTGCGCGCCTGTGTAAGTGGGGGAAGAGGCTCCCTGTATTAATAAGTTCAGTTCGCCGATGACTGAGCAGAGTTGCGCATCGTAGCGGGTAGCACGACTGTTTTGCTTATAATAAAGAGTTTGTTTATTTATCCTTTAATAAGTGTCTTTATTATTTATACCCTCACTCGAATAAAACTAACAATTAATTATTAATGTTTATAAAAAATAACCTTGTGTATATTTCTTTCTATAATTTGTTAACGTGTTTGCAGTACAATTGTTTATTCAATCAAATTTAAAATTGTTATTTGACTTAAATAATTTTATACAATTGTTAATAAAATAGTGTAATTTTATGTGTTTTTGCCCATTAAAAAGCTGTAAGAATTTAGTTACACGTGTTCATTTAAAGGAAAACAGCATATTATGATGTTAACATATTTAAATAAATAATGCATGATTAATACGAAATAAAACATATAATATTTAATTTATCCCACATTATATCCTGCATCTCTACTCTCAAAATAACTTCGCTCGCTACTCCCGGAGACGTAAGGCTAGTCCTAGTCAAACAAGAGCGAAAGGAACGCCAATAGTTAATTAACCATTTGCCTTTTTGTAACATTTTTTATAGTGGTTGGTACAAGTCTGGACGTGACAGATTGTATTAGTTATTATAATAAATTTGGTGCATCGGCCGGGAAAATCTCATTTTTGAGAGAAAAATAAAGAGATTGAAGGAATAATCTGTTTAGAAAAAAATTTCAGGTTCGCCTAAAAATACTGATTGTTATGTAAACAAACAAAGAACCACGAGTTTAGAATTTTCTATGAATGATACGTTATTGAATTTATACAAAGAAAAAGTTCAGACTCTCGATACTCTCGATTTAACTAAAACTCCTAGGAAAACAGTTGACGACTCCCCTACGTGAATCGGATACACGTAGAGCCCTGACAAGGTCAGGCTAGTCACAGCGATTCTAGAGATATAGCGATACAATATTAAACATGGCAGCACCACAGCAACAACAAGCCCAGCAAGGGTCAGTGCCAGATAGAGGCCTGTTGCAGGCTGTGTACGATAGGCTAGTCCCCGAAGAAAATGAGAGAATACAACGAGCCAGATGGGAGGCAGAACTCGTCAGACTAGAAAGAGAAAGAGTAGAAAACGATCTGGCAAATCAAAGAGCAGCAGAATTGCTGAACATGAGGAGAAGAGAAAGACAACAAAATGCATTCTACACGTTACGAGAATAGATGATCGGCAATAAATTGAACGCAACGTGGAAAGCATTCGCCAGTGGAGTACTACGGACCCACTTGGATGAACACAACGTTGTCGACCCACAAGAGAGAGTAAGAATCATCGAAGCATCAATAAGACAATATATAGAGTATTTAGACACGGAACAAAGATTAACAGTCAATAACATCATGACAATGAGACAACACAACCAGGACCTACGAGGCGAGATAGATGAAGTGGTGTGGTGGAATCCACTAACATGGCATTTGAAGGTATCCCTGTCGGAAAACCAGATAGGCTCCTCAGCCGCACACAGATTATACAGTGGATCTGGAGGGATGGAATGGTACTACTATTCCTAAGATCGGATTACCATCACAGCCGCCTATAAAAAAGACATACCGCAGTTAAACTCCCTGGAGACGACCCTAAACTCGCTACAAAATGCTATAAGTACATGAAGCATTTCGTTAGACACCCCAGCAAGTACACTAGACGACAATACGTCGACAGAATTGATGATAGTACTAAGCGGGCGTTGTATCAGAGGGCTCTCCAAGATCTTGAGATGGGTCATGGATACAGCAGTCGAGTACAGCCATTTACAAAAATAGAAAAACTTAGCATTAAGAAGTATAAAGCACCTAGATTGATACAAGCTTACTGAACCAACCGATTTCTCTTACAACAATTATTATTTGATACTGCTATTTATTAATAATAATTATTCTTTGCATTGCATTTTATTTGCAATATTTACGGTTTGAATTGCAATTTATTAACAATAATTCATGTTTTCAACAACAACAATTTTTAATTTAATCTGCATTTATTTATAATAATTCTTATTTTGATTATTAATTATTAATGTTTATAAAAAATAACCTTGTGTATATTTCTTTCTATAATTTGTTAACGTGTTTGCAGTACAATTGTTTATTCAATCAAATTTAAAATTGTTATTTGACTTAAATAATTTTATACAATTGTTAATAAAATAGTGTAATTTTATGTGTTTTTGCCCATTAAAAAGCTGTAAGAATTTAGTTACACGTGTTCATTTAAAGGAAAACAGCATATTATGATGTTAACATATTTAAATAAATAATGCATGATTAATACGAAATAAAACATATAATATTTAATTTATCCCACATTATATCCTGCATCTCTACTCTCAAAATAACTTCGCTCGCTACTCCCGGAGACGTAAGGCTAGTCCTAGTCAAACAAGAGCGAAAGGAACGCCAATAGTTAATTAACCATTTGCCTTTTTGTAACATTTTTTATAGTGGTTGGTACAAGTCTGGACGTGACAGATTGTATTAGTTATTATAATAAATTTGGTGCATCGGCCGGGAAAATCTCATTTTTGAGAGAAAAATAAAGAGATTGAAGGAATAATCTGTTTAGAAAAAAATTTCAGGTTCGCCTAAAAATACTGATTGTTATGTAAACAAACAAAGAACCACGAGTTTAGAATTTTCTATGAATGATACGTTATTGAATTTATACAAAGAAAAAGTTCAGACTCTCGATACTCTCGATTTAACTAAAACTCCTAGGAAAACAGTTGACGACTCCCCTACGTGAATCGGATACACGTAGAGCCCTGACAAGGTCAGGCTAGTCACAGCGATTCTAGAGATATAGCGATACAATATTAAACATGGCAGCACCACAGCAACAACAAGCCCAGCAAGGGTCAGTGCCAGATAGAGGCCTGTTGCAGGCTGTGTACGATAGGCTAGTCCCCGAAGAAAATGAGAGAATACAACGAGCCAGATGGGAGGCAGAACTCGTCAGACTAGAAAGAGAAAGAGTAGAAAACGATCTGGCAAATCAAAGAGCAGCAGAATTGCTGAACATGAGGAGAAGAGAAAGACAACAAAATGCATTCTACACGTTACGAGAATAGATGATCGGCAATAAATTGAACGCAACGTGGAAAGCATTCGCCAGTGGAGTACTACGGACCCACTTGGATGAACACAACGTTGTCGACCCACAAGAGAGAGTAAGAATCATCGAAGCATCAATAAGACAATATATAGAGTATTTAGACACGGAACAAAGATTAACAGTCAATAACATCATGACAATGAGACAACACAACCAGGACCTACGAGGCGAGATAGATGAAGTGGTGTGGTGGAATCCACTAACATGGCATTTGAAGGTATCCCTGTCGGAAAACCAGATAGGCTCCTCAGCCGCACACAGATTATACAGTGGATCTGGAGGGATGGAATGGTACTACTATTCCTAAGATCGGATTACCATCACAGCCGCCTATAAAAAAGACATACCGCAGTTAAACTCCCTGGAGACGACCCTAAACTCGCTACAAAATGCTATAAGTACATGAAGCATTTCGTTAGACACCCCAGCAAGTACACTAGACGACAATACGTCGACAGAATTGATGATAGTACTAAGCGGGCGTTGTATCAGAGGGCTCTCCAAGATCTTGAGATGGGTCATGGATACAGCAGTCGAGTACAGCCATTTACAAAAATAGAAAAACTTAGCATTAAGAAGTATAAAGCACCTAGATTGATACAAGCTTACTGAACCAACCGATTTCTCTTACAACAATTATTATTTGATACTGCTATTTATTAATAATAATTATTCTTTGCATTGCATTTTATTTGCAATATTTACGGTTTGAATTGCAATTTATTAACAATAATTCATGTTTTCAACAACAACAATTTTTAATTTAATCTGCATTTATTTATAATAATTCTTATTTTGATTATTAATTATTAATGTTTATAAAAAATAACCTTGTGTATATTTCTTTCTATAATTTGTTAACGTGTTTGCAGTACAATTGTTTATTCAATCAAATTTAAAATTGTTATTTGACTTAAATAATTTTATACAATTGTTAATAAAATAGTGTAATTTTATGTGTTTTTGCCCATTAAAAAGCTGTAAGAATTTAGTTACACGTGTTCATTTAAAGGAAAACAGCATATTATGATGTTAACATATTTAAATAAATAATGCATGATTAATACGAAATAAATCATATAATATTTAATTTATCCCACATTATATCCTGCATCACTACTCTTAAAATAACTTCGCTCGCTACTCCAGGAGACGTGAGGCTAGTCCTAGTCAAACAAGAGCGAAAGGAACGCGAATAGTTAATTAACCATTTGCCTTTTTGTAACATTTTTTATAGTGGTTGGTACAAGTCTGGACGTGACAGTTAAATGATTGGCAACTGGCAATAAATATAGATGTTTTTATGAGTTTTGACCGAATAATCTACAATAACCATGTATATAATCGTATATACGATCAATGTACAAACATTTTGGGAACACGAAAATGTGACTTAATTATCGATCAAGAATTAATTATTATAAAAAACAACACATTGCACGAAATTCGATTAAAAATCAAGGAAGTACTAAGTAACTTAGATTATACTTCGGGTTATGACAAACAACTACCATCGATAATAAGGGAAAGGCTCCGTTAGAAATTATCGGTAGTCTTGGTAAAAGTCTTTTTGGATTAGTCACCACCGAAGACATAGAAGACATCAGTAAATATATAGACCAACTATACCAAGACCAAAAGGAAATAATTTAATTAAATGATAAGAAGATGCATATAGTGACTGCCTCATTGGATCATTTATTTAATATCACTCATAAACACACAAAGCCTTACAACAAATCGTAGAATCTATAAATTCCAAACTAACCGGATTAGAAAAAGTAGAGAAACATGTTGATTATTTAATATAAACTATGGCTTATGCAAGAAAAGTTGAAGTCGCATTAGATCTTATAATTGCCAGCAATAAGGAACTATTAAATATTTTACAATACCTGAAGGATGGAAAGGTTTATCCCAAGCTATTCAAAAAAAATTTGATACGTCAAATTAGTGAAGACATCAGCCACTCGATCGGAAATTTAAAATTACCGATATCATACAAACATCTAAGAGACGAAGAAATTATAAAAGTTGCTAAGGTGGAAATATAATAGGGAAATATGTATAAATTTAGTAGACCAGTAGGTTAGGCAAAATTCTATAGAAAGTGTTAATTATTTGCGAATTAGTTTTTAATGCTAATAATATTGTTAATCCGATATCTTTTTAAAGGCGTACCAAGTATTATCCTTCTCTTATTTTATTTTTGTTTACTAAGGACAGTTAACGTCTTTAAGGACCTCTTTATTTAACGAATAGTTGTGAAAGAACACCCCTTGGTTATACAGTGCTGATCAACTCACTCTTAATTTAAGTTTAACTTCGCGATTTTTGGAGACACACCCCTCGGTTATACAGTGTTAATGAAATTGTCCCAAATGAAAATAATTTATAAATTTTTTTATAAAAATTTTATAAAATACATTTTATACAATTTTTATAAAAAATTGGCCATATAAAATTTGTATGAAAATACTTGTATAAAATTTTTTTTATAAAAAATATGTAAAAGGACTGTGTACAAAATAAATTAAACGTTTTTAATCAGCTGCACCGTCCTGTAGTAAGGGAGAAAAAAATTTATATGGCACGACCGAGAGGTTACGGACACCAAAAATATGAGTAATTCAGTGTGACAAAGAATTACTGAATATTCAATTTTTTCTTTGGTTGCTAATGAAAAAGTTGAAAAGTGTCTTGACAACCAAAGAACAAAACATTTGGTCAAACCCCGTTTTACCTTCACAATGTCCAAGTCGATAAGAGTCTGCCGGATGCAACAACTTTGAAAAAAGCGATCAAAACGCGAAATGGCGTTCAAAACTTTCAGCCAAATCACAATAAAGGAGGAACTGTTGAAATTTTTATCAATATCATCGGTGGCAGCAGTAATTCTTTGACACACTGAATTACTCATGTTTTTGGTGTCCGTAACCTCTCGGTCGTGCCATATAAATTTTTTTCTCCCTTACTACAGGGAACGGTGCAGCTGATTAAAAACGTTTAATTTATTTTTTACACAGTCCTTTTATATATTTTTTACAAAAAAAATTTTATTTAAGTATTTTCATACAAATTTTATATGGCCAATTTTTTATAAAAATTGTATAAAATGTATTTTATAAAATTTTTATAAAACATTTATAAATTATTTTCACTTGGGGTTACAATTTCAATTTCTTCGAATTATATTTAGTCACTATGGATAGATTATTGAAGACCAAAGCTTTCCATTCGTTAATTTAATATTAAAATTATTATTATCATATATTGGCTTGTAACGATGTTATCCTCGCTATAAAACAATAATTAGACCGGACCAAAGATTAATTCATTTTACATTCCTTTCCTGTTCACATCTAAACACATGGAGACCTGGGTAAGACGGATATAGTGGGCAAGACGGACAGGTGGTTTTTTCGAGATAGACTATAGTAAACTTCATGCTTCTTTGTACGTAAACTTATTACACTACTAGCAATTAACTTTTAGTGTATTATTTGTAACCAAAGCAATAATATTCCCTCAAATTGTAAATAATGATTTTCGTATTTCAGCTTACGATTTTCCAACGGTAAGAAATGTATCCTAGTTTTTGTTGTTAACATTTAATTAACTGTAAAATAATAATGAGACTTTATATTTTATTATAATTAAAGAATGCATTGTTCAAAATAACAAAAAATAATTCCTGTTTTATATTTTTACAAATAAAAGTTATTTTCTAACACCGGGCAAAATGGACCGGGCAAGATGGACCCCTTCAATAAAAATTTCTTTTGTTTACTTGGTTCTGAGAAATGCGTACAACCTCTAGAAAGTGGGCTCATGAAAATTACACTACTTACAGAGGGCATGGCAGTTATTTTTGCGTTAAATGCGACAATTAATAATAATAAGTTTTTTATTAAAGTTTGTAAATTTTCTAAACGTTATTAATGCTCAATAATATTTATTTCAATAATAAATCAATAATTTATTTATGTTTTCATATTTTTTTTGTTATTTAATCGATTTTTATTTTATTTTCTCAAGTGTGTCCATCTTGCCCGGCGATTTTAAAGTGCCTCAAAATTTAATCAATTTTTCTTTATTTTTTCTTTACGTGTTAAAATTATTTTTGAGTGTTCAAACTATTTGGAAATATTCCTTAATATGTCTAGTTTATAGTAAATTTTTAATAGTAACCCTTTATTAATATTTAGTATGTATTTTTTTTATTTTCCCTTAAGGTGTTCGTCTTGCCGGGTTCTCCCCTAAGTTTCTTTTAAAATTAATTCACGTAAATAAACAAATTGTTACAACTTCGCGCTTAAATGAAAATTTGTTTATTTAAGATGACGTAAAAATTATATAACATATTATTTAAAAAAATTGTCCGATAAATATTGTGAAAAATCTGAGTGGAGTAAACGTACCATTTTAATTTCACGTTATCAATACCTTCGTGAGTATGGATTAAAATAATAAGGAAATAATGAGTTTGCTCGACAGTGATGGGAAATCGATATGAATTGTTCGCTTACCTGGTATCGCCTTCGTATCAAGCGAGCTACATGGATTTTTAACCAACCGATGCACGCCCGTTCTTTTCTTCCAGTCAGCGAACCAGTCAAGCTTGGATATATTTGTAACAACAATTTGTAAACGTTTATCAGTTTTTATGAAAGTATACTTCTAATGTATATAATCTTATAAGGTAATACCCAAAAATATCGTATTTTAAAAAATTATTACTATTGCGAATTCTCGTTAGTTGCAAAATAAATGGCTTAACACGAATAGTCGAAAAAAAAGTTTTACCTCGAGATAACGTTTTATTTTTAAATTCATTTCTACAAAATAAAAAGCATTTGTACGATATAGTATGCACTTACCGACGCTATTTCTGCGGTATCGATTCATTCATCCCTACGTTTTACTATTTTCGCGACCTCCCAAACCCAATTTTTACCTACCTTACCGTCTGAAAAAAATCTTATAAAAATCTTATAAAAAATTCTAAGAGTTTATTGCCTTTTGTTTATAAATAACCTATTCATGTGCTCTTGCGAACATTTGCAATTATATTTTTTACAATATTAACTTATATTACGTTAAGCTTACGTTACGTTCGATGACTTGAGATTTATTTTCAAATTTTTGACAAGGAGTCGCTCTTACCGACCGAGCAAAAAAGATAATTATTACATTTATTTAAAAAAATACGCATTTGTACGCAAATCCTGAATACAGAACCACTAGATCATTCAATAATAAATCATATTACAAAATTCCAGGTCAATAGAACAGGGACACCCTAAAAAATTTGTGCACCGAAAAATCACAAATAATCGTAAATTTTCGGTGCAGAAATTTATGAGGGTGTCTTTTTTGTGTTGATCTGGAACTTTGAAGAATGGCTTATTATTGAAGGATCTAGTGCTTCTGATTTCAGGATTTGCGTAAAAATGCGTATTTTTTTAAAATATATGTAATATTCATCTTTTTTGCTCGACCGGTAACTCACCGGGTATGCCACTTAAGGAGATGTAAACCCATTACAACAGAATCACTATTTATTTTTTCTTAAGCGAACAGTATACTTTATCGAAAAAATGCTCTGTAGCGGTGTTGTATTGACATTAAAGATAGTCTATGAATTTTTTCAAATTTTTTTACCAATAAATCAACGAGATTTTTTAGCAGCTGTGCAGCATTGTTTTTAGCTATATATTACCGACCAAAAAATAGTTATTTCTATATAACTCATTTTAAGTTAATTATTTTGAAACAATCGATCTGTAACGGTATTCTATTTGTTTTCAACATTATCTGTAAATTTTTTCAGATTTTTAATTCCATTAATTTTTTAAATTTTTGGGATTTTAGAGGTAGTTTCCTGTAATTTGGGTATCACATCTCCTTAAGTAAAGATCGAGGGGCTATATAGCTGAATACGGTACGCACCTTTATTCTTCCGTCAGGCGCTGGCGTGTCTTTTGATTTAAAAAGATACGTTTTTCAACCAACTTCAATGAAACTTGGTATACAATGGTTTTTAATATCACTGAAATTTAATCTGATAATGCAAATGCAAAATTTGATATGATGTATTAATAACCCCAAAGATCGATTAAGCAATTGAAAATATCCAATATTTCAATTATTATATACGTTTTGCTTAATTATCTTTCGAGTTTGCCAGCTTGAGCACAAATAATGAAAAATGTTATGCTAATCAACCGGTAAAGTTTCTTTTTTTGTGCGTTTACACTTAAAATTTGGGATACAAATAGTTAATGAACTCTTAGAATATAGTAAATTAATGTCCCTTTTTAAATCGTCTTCAGTTTTATACAGTATTTTTGGTCGGTAAGGTAGGGAGTGTAAACATTTAATTTGAAACTTCCTTAACCAGATGTAAAAGTCAAATTGTTACCGTTCGAGTCAATAATACGAAAAAAACTTATTTTAATTAAATAAATATGGTAAATGATAAACAAACCAAGAAATATGTCACTATTCGGTACAAAAAAAGTTAATGCAAATAAAAATGGTATTGAAAAGAAATTCGAGACTTAATTCCCTGTCACAAATTTAACAGACAAATTTCTTTCCGATATATTTTGATGTCTTAATTTTAGGTTTATTACCACATTCATTTAATTAAATTTATTTTGTTCGTTATAATAGATTCGGTCGGTAAAAATGTATTTTAACATCCTCTTAGGATGGGGTAGGGGGGGGGGGTTTCTAATTGTTAACGACCAAGTAAAATAAAATAATTTTTACAATTATTATAATATATAATATACCAAAATCTACTATTTTATGAAAAATCCAAATTCATAATCACTGGATAATCGAATATAACGTAATCGTGCAAATTTGGAAATGAATGAATAAGAAACACTTTCAAACAAGTTTGCACAGGAAATCAGATATATGCAACAAAAAAAGTGTTTAATATAGTGCAGTTGCAAATATCCACGTAAAACTTTATAGAAGAACATATTTTCAAAAAAAAGGTAGATTTTGTTAAATATATATGTAATAATCAAGAAATTTTGGTCAGTCGGTAACAATCAGGTACGGTATCACCCCGTTAATGAAAAGAAAATGTAAATAACGACCCGTAAAAAAACGGGAATCCCTATTAACAAATTGAATGAAATTTCCAAAGGTGACGACCAGCATACGGGGAAAAAGTTGATGCAAAAGAGGTTCGTTGCTTCATCTCGAATCCCAAGTATACATGGGAATGCAATCAGTTATACTTAAATCGATTGACTTGGATCACGTAAGACTCATCACACTCAAACAGGTTTACAAAAGTCGAATTTAATCGTGTTGTTCATTCTTAGCTTTTCGCGTTACAATGCAAACGGACGAATTTTTGGTTAACTTACAAAAAGCTTGCACTTTCGCTCCTTCTTTGCATATATATATACCTATATGTATATGTATATATGTATAAATATATACATGTATACACACACACACACACACACACACACACATCTACGTGCAGTGTACGTATGTATGTAGGAACTTAAACATAAAGTACATGATATCGTAGTTTTCTTGGATAATCCACTGTTAATCGTTCACTTATTTTTTTTTATCCTTCGTTTGCTCCGTCTCTTCGAGCGATGTAATATATATTTATTTCGCATATAATCGTCCATGCATGCATAAATTGTATGTATATCTATATATATATTTACTTATCCTTACGGTTTTCTTATTGTCCTTTGTACTTATTATTTATCATTTGTCATACACGCAAAATATACGCATCGTATCAACAATATCGTTATCGTCTCATGTACGCATCGTAAATAACTTAAATATATATATATATATATATATATATATTATACGGAAACTTCTGTAAAGTAAGTCAGTCGTTTAATATACGAGACGTGGCTTGGAACTCGATAGGATTGTATAGGAAAGAAAAGCTACGCGTATATCGATTATTAGAGAAATTTCTGGTCGATCGAAATATCTCTCAGCTACGTAAAAATATATATGTAAATATGTAAGTGTGTGTGTATACGTATCACAGATTGTATATATATAAAAATTAATGTGTATATCAGGTATAAATACGTATATATATATATATATATATATACGTGCGTAACAATAAAAATGTAAGTATACAAGTTGTCGTTGGCGATTCGCGCGTGTGTCATCGTGTTGATATATTTTCGTCGGAAGGACGCGCCAACACGCGTGTGCGTATGTGAACGTATATATTATATATATATATTCGTCGCAATAATGTATTTATCGCTTTCCCAGTTTGTTTGAACACGCGGTGATCTGGGATATTTCTTTATCAACTCGTATACCGGCAGTTTTCGTTTACCATTCTCACAATTAATATTCCATACCGACATCGAACTCGTCGATATATATATATATATCCATAATATATTTATCTTATATTTATTTTATCTCACTTTTCCTTATCTTTGTCTTTATCACTTTTTGTTTTAGATATTTTATATATATATAGTATCACAGCGAATCAACAGTTTTGTTATGTATTCCACATAGGTGTAATTGCTAACATTGTAACGTTACTATCAAAAAGATCTTATACTCGTATGGTTCAAAGTGTAAAATTCTTCCTTCGTCTACAACTCTGAGAATTAAGGGGACGAGCTTGAGTTCAAATTTTTTAAAATACTATTATAAATAATTAATTATTTATATGTTTATTGTTTTAAACAAATTGTATTATTATTACCCTTATCTAATTTTAACTATAGATAATTCGTTTGCAATACAATAACATTCTAAATGCAAAAGTGTAAAGTTTAGAAGAAATAAGATTAAACTGTTCGTTATACACCTTTTAAATATAAAAAATTAAAATTTTATTATTTGTACAATTTAAATATAGGAATTCACATTACATCAAGATTAATTTTAAAACTTTACAATTTTTAAAACTGTAAAAATCTATCTATAGTTTATAATATAATTTTAAACTTTTCCTTAAGATTAAAATTGTGTTTGCAACTAAACAAAGTGTTAATATGATTATTCAATCTTCATAAAATATTTATATATAAATGTTTTAAATTAATCTGCATACAATGTAAATTTCTGTGTTTACAATTTACAAAGAATACATTTTTTTTTCATTTTTTGCAATAATAAAAATTGATGTTTTTCACTTGCAAATTTTACACTTTTCATTTAGTATCAATCGTATCATACTGTACCCTGATTTTATTTTGTAAAATTATCTTACTGCAGGATATAATTCAGGGACCAATTAATTGAATAAACTAAAATTTGAACAGAATTAAAAAATATTATAGTTGAAGAAATTAATTTACAAACTTACTGTAAAATAATTTTTTTATTTTTGTAATTATTTACCATTTACCTGCATAAGTTACACGGTGTATTGTCATCATTTGAATCAGGGGCTTCAACAAAGTGGTTCCTGAGTTACATTCTGTGATGAGTACATTATGTGCAAAAATCGTAGTATGGAGAAGTTATAATTAAGTATAACAAAAGTAAAAATAAATACAGTTTGTTTAAGAAATAAAGAAACGTTATTTCTAAAATTTAGCTTAGGTATGTGTCCCTTTAACTCCTCTGTTTTTTTACACAATGAAACTACAAGAAAAGCTACAAATATAAATCTTTTCGACGTAACGGTCAGGAAATAATTTTCTGGTTATTCGAATACATAACGACCGAAATAACCATTTGGAAATTAAATGTCCAAGAGTTAAGTATGAATATCTCGTTGGTTACGTTCCGCCAGCTCGGATCGAGTGTCTTTCTTTCCAAATAAATAAGTATAGGTATAGGTAGATGCTCTACATACTAGATATACTAGGACTAGATAGGTAGGTGGAAAACTTATATTTCTACGAATTTTTATGTATATATACATACATACGCGTGTGTCTTTTTGTGTGTGAGTGCGAGTATACGTGTTTGTGTTCGTGGGCGTGTGCGTAAATATAAATAATAAATGGATCAAGTATGTATGCATATAATCAGTATGCAACAACAGTACGTGTGTTGCGCGTTAATGGAAACCGTGGAGCTGGGCGGGAGTGCACCCGCAGCATTAGGCCGCGCAGGCCGTGTCGGCGCGAGCGTGAATGAAATTACTATTGTGGCGAAAATACCTGTTATAGGAATCATAATAGTCTTTCCGGTCCAGTTGGGGGGCCGCCGCGGCCGGGGGTGGGGGCTGCGTAGCCGGGACTTGCGGGCCCCCGGGGGCGACCATAAGCCCGGGCGGAGGCGGGAGGAGCGCGGACGCGACTGGGCTCGGGCCGACCGAAGCTGCCGCCACCGGTGGCACCCGAGATCCGGGATAGCGGCCGGCCCGGTCGCCACGCGGCTCCCTGTAACCGCCTCCAGCCTGGAACTCGTGACCCGCTCCGCTTCCTCCTCCACCGACGCCGCCACCACCACCACCGCTAACGCCACCTCCGATGCCGCTGCTGCTGCTACCGCCGACGCCGACGCCGACGCCGACACTGCCGCCGCCGCCGCCGCCGCCGACTCCCACCACTGACGTTGTATCGCCGTAGTAGCTGGTGTAGGGCTCGCGAGATCGCGGCCGCTCTCTCTCGCGCTCCTTGTGGTATCTGGAACTAATGTTACCCCCGAGCTCTCTTTTAGTCGTGCTCTCTACGGTTCATCGGTCGCCGAGGGTGTCAATTTTCACCCACTCGTTACCAAATGTAATGTGCGTAGTCTATTGTGCAGTGTACAAAATTTTAACTTAACAACTATATAGATTGTTTAGCGAGAGCGCACCCACTATTTATCTAGATAATAATTCCATTATCCTACCGAGTATCCTAGCCAGCGCTCATCGACGTTTATAGGAATATACTTTTGATCTTTCATTATTTAGTTTAGCCGTGCTGTTAAAATGTCTCGTAATAAACGACGATGTTACTACAAGGGTGCGAGAAAAAAACGAATAAAATTCCAATCATCCTGTCAAAATTGTTGATTAGCCTATTAAATGCCTACAAAGCGTTTCAAGTAACGAGTTTATCTTTCCTAATTGCGTAATTGCATTATATGAAATATCAGCCTCTTTAGTCGCGTTTAAAATTGATTTGATTGGATGTGCCAAAACTAACGGTGCATCGACGCGAATAGTACACAGTTAAGTAATACTTTTAGTACACCTTACCTCGGTGGTGATCGAGCTGGTGACCTATATGGAGCCGGGGCATCCCGTGATCGCTTAGTTTTGCGATCTCGTTCACGAGGAAGCGATCCTCGTGGTGACTGACTTCGAGAATATGATCGCGATCTAAAAAATAGTAAATATGAGCTTTGGTATTGTAATTTCAGTGAAAAAAATGTAATGAATTCAATAAAATATTTTTTTGAATAGTCGTAAATAAATCATTGCTAAGTAGCACTGTATTGAAAACAAAAAAAAAAGCAAAGTTAAAATTTTATTTTTTATTTGTTGTTTATTTGTTCCCAATAAACATTTTTTAGATTTATTAAAAAATATATTTTATTGAATGCACTAAATTTTTTGTCAGTTTAATTTTTTGTATACATTACCTGCTGATAGAAAAACTGCCGCTTCGCGACCTGCGCTTTTTAGGCGTGCGGCTCCTTGCTCTGTGCGAGGGTGGCGGTGACCTCGAGGCACGTCGTTTAGGAGGCGGAGAACGCGACCTACTAGGCCTCGAGGGTGAAGTCCGCCTGCCGAACGAGCGGGATCTCGACCGCGAGTAGCTGCGAGACCTGGATCGCGAGCGTGATCGTCTGCGATGCTTACCCATTCGTCGATCCCGCTCGTCTTTCTCGCGCAACATCCTTTGGAATGCCTCCAGTGGATCATCAATCACTCTGAAATTCAATACGATTTATCTTACAATATATTTATTTATTTAAAGAAAATAAGTACAATTAATTTTATACTGTTTTTAAATTCACTTCTAGTAATTATAATGATCAATCCAATGTGATTGTCACTTTGATTTTGGTTTGTTTGATTAAGTAAACTCGAAATTTAAAAGTAATGTGTGATTGTACTATTACTTGGTTTAATTTATGTGAAAAGGAGGTAAGTAATATTGGACTTACCCTGGAGTGCCATTATGTATGGTACGGCCCATTCCAGGAGGTGGAGGTTGCATTCCTCTATATGCCACTAGAAATGATAAATATATATATATATAACAAATGCATTTAAAAAAAGTATATTACATAAATTTATTTAAAATCGTAAGGGTCTGTCAGAGCTAACTTTTCTTCTATAGTGAATTTGTCTTAACCAGTAATTTTCATTATTTGTAAGCAGGTTAATTTGTGATGCAAGATGCAATACAATAAGTAATTGTTTATTACGAAATATAAACATATATATAATATAATTGACTAACAGTGAATACAATGGTTACATTATACTTTCTTAGTTTCATCAACCGCACTTTGTATGCGTAATTCACTTTATATTGTATTAATTATTGTTTGTCCAATTTACTATATAATTTCATCATTAAATCATTTGATAATACAAACATTTACGGTAGGAATCTCGGGTAATTGCTTTTATGAATTGTTAAGGTTAAGTTATTTTCGACCAGTCAGCTAAGCTCCAACATCCCCTCAACTTTGAATATTATTAAAATTGTTTGCTACAATATATTTGAAAATATATTAATACTAAAAGACTTCTTACTTGTGATTTTTACATAAATGAATAAGGAGGAATGTAAATAAGGTTTAATTTTATAATAAAATAAATACAATGTCATGTAAACAATGCTTATGTATGTATATACACTAAATATAAATCTATGAATGTATATATTTATATATGAAATTGGATGTTTGTAGAATTATGTACAATTAGGAATTTTAATTAATTTTCTTATATTTTGAACAGTATTTGATTAGTAGTTATTTGATAAATTTTGATCATTCAAATACTTTACAGCATTTGTTAAGCTGTACAGCTAGAGTAAAACGAGCAACTTATCGACCTGATATCTTCAAAATTTAACCATGTTAGTTATAGGTACTCCTATCACCATAGTTTGCATGCATCATATCAATTTTCAGTATGTTAAACTTAAACTAGTGTATAATTTATTTATCTACACAAGTCCATAAAAAGTCAAAATTTTTAAACGCATAAGAAGCCTTGTGTCAACATTGTTTTAAATTGGTAAAAAGTATAATTTTATAAAAATATGAACCTTGTAAGTCCCATTTGGATCGAATCTGTGACCTGTACCCTGTTCGTTGCACAAAAAAAAGAAGGAAAAAAATGACTCTTGTTAATACAGAATCTTTTTCTTTCTAAATAATTTGGTTACACATTTTAAAAAAGGATTGTACACAAAAACACAGGATAGCATATTTATAAATAAATTAAAAAAAAAAAACAGTTCTTTTATTTTTACTCAAACTGTACAGTTGTAATAATATTAGGAGATGAGAGGTTAACCGATAAGTAATGGATTAGTAATGAGAGAATGATTTTAATTTATATCAAGATAAGAGTAAGTGAACAATGAATAATTTGAAAAATGGCTATAAAAGAATAAAAATTTCATTTCACTATTTATCACATATCTACTTTTCGGTTTACCTTTTCTTTAACAAATTGTTTACCAAGTAAGTTTTATGCTTCTAATACCAATTGATTTTACAACAATCAAAATTGTAGTTTAATTTAAATATATATTACATCATACACATGTGATTAAACAATTCCTTGGTAAACGCTAATAAAAATTTATGTTGATTAATAAATCTACACTGAGGAGATACTGTAATTACAATTATAAATATGTAATTTGATTAACTAGAAATTTTTCTCAATTTATATAATCTTGTAAAAATTGCCATAATGTTATAGTAATATTTACTTTAAATGAAAAATAGATATGCAGATTTATTGAATTTAACATTACTATAAAAAAATCTCTATATTTGTCTTTAATCATAACTCAAATCTACAAATATTAATCAAAGGAATAAATATTTTAATATCATAATATTTCATTTTAGTTCTCATTTAACAACTGATTATCAGTAATTACACTGTTATACAAATATTCTTTTTATGCATTATTTGTATGAAAAGTATTATAATATACCATATTCAAATACTACAAATGTGAAAATAATATTATGGCAATTTAATATCCTCAGTATAAAATAAAGGATAATAAATACTTAATTGTTTAAAACAATTGACGTTATATTATAAAATTAATGGCTGTAAATTATTCTTATCCTTTAAAAAATTAACCATTTACACCCAAGAACCAAATACATCGCAAATGCAAAAAAATAATAGGAGAAATAGACAAGACAATGAAATATAATCTAAGTTACTAAAGTGAATGAGTACAGAAATTAAGGTAAAAATTCAATTGAACATTTAAATAAAGTAAAATAAAAATAAATAAACAAAATTTCAATTGATGACATTCAAGAGAAACAAGAGATACCAAATAATATTAATAATATTGTCAATAAAATTCAAATTATTAAATTTTTTCTCTAATAGAGTTTATTAGATACATTTTTTGTTTAAACAAACAATTACAGTAAAGGTGAAATTATAGTTTCATTTTAGATCCAAAGTAAAATAAAATAGTAATATAAATTTCAACACATAAAATAAGAATTTATCTTGTTCAAAATTTAATAAGTTTTAAATAATAAAATAATAAATTATAATATTAATTTCTTGATCTTAATAATTTTTAATAAACTTTATTTTTGAAGAGACAAACTTAAATGAATATTTGAATATCTACTATTAATTATAAAACTATAATTATATAGCCTCTCTAAAAGAAACCTAAATAGTCCCAATTAATCTACACATCAAGCATTAAAAAAAAATAAATATTTCTGCAAATGAAAGAAATTTCCATGCGATTAAAAACTTACTATTATGCATTCCACGCATGGGTCTTGGTGGTCCACCAGGGTAACTTCTAGGTGGTTGAGAAGGTCGGTATCCAGGTGTTTGTTGATAAGGAGGTCGACCATCATACCTTTGAGGCGGTGGAGGTGGTGGTGCTGGAGGTCCATAACCATGACTAGCTGGAGGTGGTTGTTGATGCGGTGGATACATAGGCATCCGGGGTGGAGCAAGATACGGATCTGGGAGTAGCGGTGGATTATGTCCAGCAGTTGGTGGACCTGGAGTATAACCGGATGGTGGGACTCGATCCTCACCTGGAGGATATGGTAAAAGGGCAGGTTGACCATGGCTTCCAGGGGGATGAAGATGAGGCTCATCCACCTGTAAATTATTCACATTATTATCTTTTTGTTTCTGATAAAATTATATAATAAATAACACTTTCAATTGAGTTTTGTATTTAATTAACAGTGTAGTAAAATGCTGAATTTCGAGAGAAACTTACACTTATTTACTACTCTAACAAGAAGTTGATTAACGAACAAGTTAAATAAGTGTTTTAAATTGGTAAAAAGTATAATTTTATAAAAATATGAACCTTGTAAGTCCCATTTGGATCGAATCTGTGACCTGTACCCTGTTCGTTGCACAAAAAAAAGAAGGAAAAAAATGACTCTTGTTAATACAGAATCTTTTTCTTTCTAAATAATTTGGTTACACATTTTAAAAAAGGATTGTACACAAAAACACTGGATAGCATATTTATAAATAAATTAAAAAAAAAAACAGTTCTTTTATTTTTACTCAAACTGTACAGTTGTAATAATATTAGGAGATGAGAGGTTAACCGATAAGTAATGGATTAGTAATGAGAGAATGATTTTAATTTATATCAAGATAAGAGTAAGTGAACAATGAATAATTTGAAAAATGGCTATAAAAGAATAAAAATTTCATTTCACTATTTATCACATATCTACTTTTCGGTTTACCTTTTCTTTAACAAATTGTTTACCAAGTAAGTTTTATGCTTCTAATACCAATTGATTTTACAACAATCAAAATTGTAGTTTAATTTAAATATATATTACATCATACACATGTGATTAAACAATTCCTTGGTAAACGCTAATAAAATTTATGTTGATTAATAAATCTACACTGAGGAGATACTGTAATTACAATTATAAATATGTAATTTGATTAACTAGAAATTTTTCTCAATTTATATAATCTTGTAAAAATTGCCATAATGTTATAGTAATATTTACTTAAATGAAAATAGATATGGCAGATTTATTGAATTTAACATTACTATAAAAAAATCTCTATATTTGTCTTTAATCATAACTCAAATCTACAAATATTAATCAAAGGAATAAATATTTTAATATCATAATATTTCATTTTAGTTCTCATTAACAACTGATTATCAGTAATTACACTGTTATACAAATATTCTTTTTATGCATTATTTGTATGAAAAGTATTATAATATACCATATTCAAATACTACAAATGTGAAAATAATATTATGGCAATTTAATATCCTCAGTATAAAATAAAGGATAATAAATACTTAATTGTTTAAAACAATTGACGTTATATTATAAAATTAATGGCTGTAAATTATTCTTATCCTTTAAAAAATTAACCATTTACACCCAAGAACCAAATACATCGCAAATGCAAAAAAATAATAGGAGAAATAGACAAGACAATGAAATATAATCTAAGTTACTAAAGTGAATGAGTACAGAAATTAAGGTAAAAATTCAATTGAACATTTAAATAAAGTAAAATAAAAATAAATAAACAAAATTTCAATTGATGACATTCAAGAGAAACAAGAGATACCAAATAATATTAATAATATTGTCAATAAAATTCAAATTATTAAATTTTTTCTCTAATAGAGTTTATTAGATACATTTTTTGTTTAAACAAACAATTACAGTAAAGGTGAAATTATAATTTCATTTTAGATCCAAAGTAAAATAAAATAGTAACATAAATTTCAACACATAAAATAAGAATTTATCTTGTTCAAAATTTAATAAGTTTTAAATAATAAAATAATAAATTATAATATTAATTTCTTGATCTTAATAATTTTTAATAAACTTTATTTTGAAGAGACAAACTTAAATGAATATTTGAATATCTACTATTAATTATAAAACTATAATTATATAGCCTCTCTAAAAGAAACCTAAATAGTCCCAATTAATCTACACATCAAGCATTAAAAAAAAATAAATATTTCTGCAAATGAAAGAAATTCCATGCGATTAAAAACTTACTATTATGCATTCCACGCATGGGTCTTGGTGGTCCACCAGGGTAACTTCTAGGTGGTTGAGAAGGTCGGTATCCAGGTGTTTGTTGATAAGGAGGTCGACCATCATACCTTTGAGGCGGTGGAGGTGGTGGTGCTGGAGGTCCATAACCATGACTAGCTGGAGGTGGTTGTTGATGCGGTGGATACATAGGCATCCGGGGTGGAGCAAGATACGGATCTGGGAGTAGCGGTGGATTATGTCCAGCAGTTGGTGGACCTGGAGTATAACCGGATGGTGGGACTCGATCCTCACCTGGAGGATATGGTAAAAGGGCAGGTTGACCATGGCTTCCAGGGGGATGAAGATGAGGCTCATCCACCTGTAAATTATTCACATTATTATCTTTTTGTTTCTGATAAAATTATATAATAAATATACACTTTCAATTGAGTTTTGTATTTAATTAACAGTGTAGTAAAATGCTGAATTTCGAGAGAAACTTACACTTATTTACTACTCTAACAAGAAGTTGATTAACGAACAAGTTAAATAAGTGAATTACATTGTAAGTAAGATTTTGTGCAAATAATCATACCGTAGGAGTACCAGCTCTATCCTCGGTCGACCTCCTTAAATTAGGATCATAATGCATAGGCGGTGGATGAAAACGGCCGGCGTCAGCTATGTGACCCTGGTAATTTTTACCGTGAGCTTGACCCTGATGCATCGTGTAATCAGTGTGTTGAGAATTTCTAGGTGACAAAGATCTTCGTCGATTAGGTGGCCTCATATTATCTATCCTAGAGTTGTGGTAGGACGCATTTCTGCGGATGGGTAATGAAATTTACAATAAAAAAATCACTTATCGAGATGAAATTAAACGAAAAAACTAATTATTAGACAAACATAAACTTCTATTTCTTTTATTTCTAATAGTATATAAATGTCTGCTTAGTATTTACAAGGAGAGTCCACACCCTTTGGGAAACGGATCCTTACCAAATTCTAGGATATGATTTCTACTATAAAAATATGAAGCAAGCCAGAGTTTTAGATTCCAATGACCTTTTTTATGATAGATAAAATCAAATACCGAAAAATCGCGCTGAAAAAACCATTGACTTTGATTACTTATAACTCGGAAACAAATAAAGATATACATTCAAACCAAATTTTAGAAGAAAACTGAGATTGAGTAGATATGTTTTGAAAAAAAGAAGCTTGAATATCTTAATTTGATCAAAAGTTATGGAAAAAATAAAAATTAGACGAGATTTTATCGAAAAGTTAGCATTACAATTTGATGATTGCTTTAGGCCAAAATTTCGTTTAATTTTTATTTCTTCCATAACTTTTGACCACATTAAGACATTTGAGCTTCTTTTTTTTAAAACATATTTACTCATTCTCAGTTTTCTTTTAAAATTTGGTTTCAATGTATATCTTTACTTGTTAATGTGTATCTTTATAGTAATCATCGTAGAGTTTGGTAAGGATCCGTTTCCTAAAGGGTGTGGACTCTCCTTGTTAGTATGAAAGAAATGTCAATTATAAATATTCAGTTGTCGAATTACTAAGATTAATATTACTATAATGTAGTCGTTTCATGTGTACAATAAATTATTATACTCAAAATATATTTTCAAATATTGTAAAAATCCCTTTTTTCCTTCTATCTTTCTTAAAAAACATAAAAATAAAAAAAAATTTATTACTAATAAAAAAAATGTCAATATATTATATGTACCTATCTCTATGATTATCCCTACTAAAACTCCTACGCCTCTCCCTTGAATATCTGTCTCTTCCATATTCATCATCCCTGGCATCACTACCTGAATCTCTATCCCTCCACGATTGATCCGACGAATGTTTTGGTAAAAGAGGTGGTTCGGTACCTGGAGGAGGTGGCACTTCGGTTTCGTCGTCCGTTGTAAGTTTTGTCACAATGTCATTATGCACATCTAACTCTGTCGCTGTGTCCGTAAGGGCTGCAATTAATTATAATTTTAACACGAGTTTATATAAATTTTATCATAAACATTATAGTGCAAATTATAAAAATTTAAAGCAACTAATAAAAAGAAGATCCGGAACTCACCAGTGTTCAAGGTGGCCTTTTCATACGAAGGCGATGGTTTTCCAATCGGCTTATCGGCTTCCTTTGCTTCCACCTCGCCTTGATTCGATCCCCTCGTAGTTAAAGTCGTTGCACCTTGAGCTGGTGTCGTTGCCGTTGTCGTTGGTGATGCTGTCAATTTTTCTGAGATCGGAATATCAGTAATAATTGGAGGTGTGGGTTTTTGAATGGGCGGTTTGTAGGTCGGCCTTTTCGCGTAACCGGTTTCGTTTTTGAAGTTGAGCACAGCGTTGCGAAGGTAACGATTTGGGATCAACGACTCAGGCGACACATCTTTCTCGTTGCAGTCTGGACACTCGTGTTCCTCTGATTTGATAGATAAAATTCAAATCCGAAAAAAAATCCGCGCTGAAAAAACCTTGACCTTGATTGACTTTATAACTCGGAAACAAATAAGATATACATTCAAAGCCAAATTTTAGAAGAAAAACTGAGATTGAAGTAAGAGTTTGGAAAAAAAGAAGCTTAAATATCTTAATTTGATCAAAAGTTATGAAAAAATAAAAATTAGACGAGATTTTATCGAAAAGTTAGCATTACAATTTGATGATTGCTTTAGGCCAAAATTTCGTTTAATTTTTATTTCTTCCATAACTTTTGACCACATTAAGACATTTGAGCTTCTTTTTTTTAAAACATATTTACTCATTCTCAGTTTTCTTTTAAAATTTGGTTTCAATGTATATCTTTACTTGTTAATGTGTATCTTTATAGTAATCATCGTAGAGTTTGGTAAGGATCCGTTTCCTAAAGGGTGTGGACTCTCCTTGTTAGTATGAAAGAAATGTCAATTATAAATATTCAGTTGTCGAATTACTAAGATTAATATTACTATAATGTAGTCGTTTCATGTGTACAATAAATTATTATACTCAAAATATAATAACAAAATATAACGGTGATCGTTAGAGTTTATATTATCACAACGATAGGTTAAAGTGGGCTTAATTGCGAAAGAAGAAAAGTAGTAGAGGCCGCAACGTATACTCAAAATATATTTTCAAATATTGTAAAAATCCCTTTTTTCCTTCTATCTTTCTTAAAAAACATAAAAATAAAAAAAAATTTATTACTAATAAAAAAAATGTCAATATATTATATGTACCTATCTCTATGATTATCCCTACTAAAACTCCTACGCCTCTCCCTTGAATATCTGTCTCTTCCATATTCATCATCCCTGGCATCACTACCTGAATCTCTATCCCTCCACGATTGATCCGACGAATGTTTTGGTAAAAGAGGTGGTTCGGTACCTGGAGGAGGTGGCACTTCGGTTTCGTCGTCCGTTGTAAGTTTTGTCACAATGTCATTATGCACATCTAACTCTGTCGCTGTGTCCGTAAGGGCTGCAATTAATTATAATTTTAACACGAGTTTATATAAATTTTATCATAAACATTATAGTGCAAATTATAAAAATTTAAAGCAACTAATAAAAAGAAGATCCGGAACTCACCAGTGTTCAAGGTGGCCTTTTCATACGAAGGCGATGGTTTTCCAATCGGCTTATCGGCTTCCTTTGCTTCCACCTCGCCTTGATTCGATCCCCTCGTAGTTAAAGTCGTTGCACCTTGAGCTGGTGTCGTTGCCGTTGTCGTTGGTGATGCTGTCAATTTTTCTGAGATCGGAATATCAGTAATAATTGGAGGTGTGGGTTTTTGAATGGGCGGTTTGTAGGTCGGCCTTTTCGCGTAACCGGTTTCGTTTTTGAAGTTGAGCACAGCGTTGCGAAGGTAACGATTTGGGATCAACGACTCAGGCGACACATCTTTCTCGTTGCAGTCTGGACACTCGTGTTCCTCTGATTCTAGCAGGAAGGTTCGAATACCTGAATATTATATAAGATAATTGTTAGCTCCGCTCTTACTCAATTTACTTTTTTAATTCTAACAATAGAAGTAGTTCATAATGAAATACTAACATTCATCGCAAAATGAATTTCCGCAACACGGAATCATAACAGCATCAGTTAAGAGGTCTTTACAAATATTGCACAGCAAATCTTCAGGTATTTCTGGTTTTTCTGTAACAGGTTCAGGATCTTGTGCAAACGGAGGCTTTTCTTTTTTTCCTTCTTTATAAGCTTGACTAAACAATTTAAATGAATATTTAGAAAATTAAATATGACTCATTGATTTTCATATAATTGCAATTTTTATATAGCTTACTGGTCAATAGCAGGGACAGCATAGATTCCACCGGGAGTCATCATGGCGCCAGGAACTGATGGCCCCTCAACTGGGACCATAAAACTTCTGGGTATACCTGTACTTTTTTTAATTTCTATAGGTTCCTGATTAATACCTAATGGACAATTTTTAATCCAATGACCAGGCTGATGACATTTGTAACACCGATAGTTAGGAGGCACTTCACCAATTTGATTACAGCCACGAATTTTCATGTAACTATAAAACAATAAAGAAAGAGGTACAAATAAATCAATGTTATATAAGCTTTTTTGGTTTTGATAAACTTAAATAAAATACAGAAAAGAAGAAAGAATAACATATAAATAAAAATGTTTACTTTGAAGGATCATAGTCTTGTGTTGATTGTGTCATCATAGCACGTATCTTATCCTCCTCAGATCCATCTAATCTGGTGAGATCGACAGATCTGCCCAAATTAGATTCATCTTTATTATTTGTAAATGCTGGTACTTCAGTTCGATCCCAAGTACGTTTTTGTTGTACCGTTAATGGTACTCTAGCAACAATTAAACTAGTGTTCTTGGCAATCAAAGCATTATCATCTGTATAATCTGCAAGTATAAAAGTTGATAATAAGTTAACTTTAGCAGTTTTTTTCACCTATATATATTTAGACATTATGGATTCCATTTAATTTTCTAAAAGCATTAAACACAACGGATTTTATTTTATAGTCACACTCTTACCTTCTTTTGTCTGTGCATTTGTAATCTGCAAATCGAAGTCAGTGTTCTTGCTAATACGTTTTTGATGAAAAATGGCTTTCTTTAAATCGGCTACAGAAATATGTAACCCATCAAACGAAACTGTATCAAAGTCCAATGTGGACTTAAATTTATAATGAACTGACATATCTGGCCCACAATGCTTTTCTGAAAGTTTGAAAATAAATTAATCTAAAAATTTTGTTAATTGCGTACTGTCAATTAAAATTTTAAAATTCAAAATTTATTATTTTTGCCTTCTTTTTTTATTTAAATTCTTATGAAAAACCATTTTCATCAGAAAAGCATCTTGTAATTGTTTACAATTAGATTTAATCATGCTTTTCTATTATATCAAGAGTTAGTCCTATGTATACATACATATATATATATATATATATATATATATAGGTGTATATATATCTAAATAAAATAAATGTATTTACAAGCATAAACGGATTCACATTTTCACAAGCTCAAATTCTGTTGTACATTGTTAAAGTAAATGTAGGAACTAGAGCAATAAGTTCAAAGCAGATAATTAAGTCTGAAATTTGATTTGTTGTATATTAATTTTTATTTTTAAGTTAAAATTTATGAAATAAATATTTTATAAAAATATCATCTAACATAACAAAATTCAGACTGCTTAGATTCTATTTTACTACTTAATAATAAAACTTAATAACTCAATAAAATTACATCAAAACATGCAATTTTGGTAAAAAAGTATAACATTTGCTCAATGATTTTCGGATTCTTAGAAATAATAGTATTATAATAAATAGTAAGATAAAACTACAGTTTGATTAAAGATAGTTTACATTACAAAAGATTATATTTTAGCCCTTTCAGACTTGAATTAATTTTTTCATATTCTTTTTTATAATAATACCATCACGATTGTTTTTAAATCTATAATTAGTCTAATATGATCTTATTAATCTAAAAATACTAATAAAATATTTTTTTACTATTTTTAATAATTTATGTTATAATCTTTTTAATTTGAAATTTTTTATCTATCTACATTTCAATGTACATTGGGTCTGCAAGGGTTAATATTAAATAAAATTTAAATTGATTTCTTTTTTTTATGTGGTTTTAAAATGTATGTATAAAAAATAAATAAAATTAATTTCAAAACTTATTATTTATTCTATACAATATATACTCTATCCTGGAAATTGCACAATATCAACTAACAGGTAGCGCGGTGTAGATGGTTCAGCTATGTTGACAATAATTGACTTTAGGAATAAATTACAGTTTTTTCATTGACAATTAAAGATAACAATGGTTAGCACAAACAAAAATTTAACGATTTTAAGTGAAAGTTTGCAATAATTGTTGTAAGATAAAGAGAATTGTGTCAATTCGTTCAATTGGTAAAATGAATATGTCAAAGCACCGCCAATTGATTAGCATATAATAATGTTAAGAAGATCAATGTCATCACATCGAAAAAAATGGTTAGTCCAATGCAATTGACAAGTAAGTAGACGGGAGAGCGCGCGCGCGCGTCGACTCGTTATTGAAAATGTGATGACACCGTGCAAAATGACCTAACAAAGATGTGCAGAAAGACACTCACATCCAAGGATTGACTGTATTCGTTTC
This sequence comes from Theocolax elegans, assembly GCA_026168455.1. Lineage (NCBI taxonomy): Eukaryota > Metazoa > Arthropoda > Insecta > Hymenoptera > Cerocephalidae > Theocolax > Theocolax elegans. Next base: position 57,415,113 of record CM047431.1, read on the forward strand.
GCTCGTTCACCGAAGAGAATAATATGAGTATAGAAAAACCGGAGTGTCGATACTCCGGCGCGTGGATGATCGAGATTCGAGAGCATCACTACGACCCAGTCCCGGATAAAACAATGAATAAGAAAATAGATAAATAAAAAGGTAGACGGGTGAGAAAAAGGATGGAACGATAAAATGAATCGAAGGGTACAACGGAAACCACAAAAATAGACTCCATTTTTACATGCGCGAAGGGAACCCATTCAAGTACGTCTATACTATATCTACTTATTCAGGTAGGCTGGGGTTCTACAGAACAAGGCAATGAAGTATACGAAATGTACATAAATGTACGTTCAATCGTATATTTAATAGTAAGTATATACGTACCCTACACATCGGGCTGAAAATCCTCATCGACGAAACGATTGACGAGACACTCGGCGCATGATACACGCGACGACGAGGGCGAAGACGAAGACGACGACGACGACAACGATCTTTACTTCTCTCGAGTCTCGATGAAGACGTGTCTACCTACGCTTTCTCAAGCGCAAAGATGGCGTCGCTCGGAAATTTTCACCGCTTTGGTGAATGGTCTGCGATACACGAATTACGTTACCCAAGAAGATAGACCCTAATAGAACGCCGAAGTCCCATGGAAAAGTGTCGCCGACTTAAGCGCAAGTTAGCACCCCGACCAGTAGGCGACGCTAGCGTAGCGGCTTATTAAAACCCCGAGGAGTGGGGATTGTAGGCGGGGTAATTTGTTTAATAAATGTTACTTTAAGTATACTTACATATAAACTTACATGTAAAAACTAACCTGGGGCCGATGAACATGTACCATCTTTATCACACAATATACAAGGTTGTCGATAGCCCTGTGGTTAAAGGCGCGAGGGGACCTTTTTGCTTAGGTTCGAATCTCCTCGCATTTTAAATTTTTTTTTTTCCAGAATAAAAATTATATTAGGTACTATTTTAATATATAATATTAAACTAAGAAAGTTAATTTTTCTGATTTGCTTATGACACGTTATGGAATCTTTAATTTTAACTTAATTAAGCTATGAATATTATCAATAATATTTTTTAATTAAAAAATTTTCATTAGGAGTAGATCGATGAAAAAAACTTATGGGCTATTTCACGTCAAGTGGTACGATGAAAATTTTAAAATCGCTCCAAAATTTGAATTCAGCTGGAAATATCTTTCAGAAGATAGAAATAATTTTTAGGTGTTAAAAATTATTGCCTCAAGAGTTATTCCACCATGAAAATGGAAATTTTCAATTTTTTAGAAAATTTCTATTTTCAAAGCCATTTATTCAAAATCTATTGCTTTTTGAAAAAACATTAAAACACTTTGTTCAATAATCTTTAGAACTTATCTACCTGGGTTACAATCTTCTAATTTTAAAATCTCGAAGAAATTATAACGCCCGGAAATATTGAATATCAAAAAAGGCGACCACGCCACAATCGAATTTGATCTAACACCGCTCAAAGATCACACTTTTTCGCGAGCTTTCGAATGGCTGTGGTTAGATTATTGGCCAAGACCGCTGGTGTAAGTTATACCCCCTAAACCTCATAAAATCACTCATTTCATGTATTTTAGGGCATTTATCTCAAAATCTATTGATTTTTTTGAAAAAACATTAAAAACAACTTTTGTTCAAAATACTTTAGAACTTATCTACCTGGGTTACAATATCAACTAACAGGTAGCGCGGTGTAGATGGTTCAGCTATGTTGACAATAATTGACTTTAGGAATAAATTACAGTTTTTTCATTGACAATTAAAGATAACAATGGTTAGCACAAACAAAATTTAACGATTTTAAGTGAAAGTTTGCAATAATTGTTGTAAGATAAAGAGAATTGTGTCAATTCGTTCAATTGGTAAAATGAATATGTCAAAGCACCGCCAATTGATTAGCATATAATAATGTTAAGAAGATCAATGTCATCACATCGAAAAAAATGGTTAGTCCAATGCAATTGACAAGTAAGTAGACGGGAGAGCGCGCGCGCGCGTCGACTCGTTATTGAAAATGTGATGACACCGTGCAAAATGACCTAACAAAGATGTGCAGAAAGACACTCACATCCAAGGATTGACTGTATTCGTTTCGCTCGTTCACCGAAGAGAATAATATGAGTATAGAAAAACCGGAGTGTCGATACTCCGGCGCGTGGATGATCGAGATTCGAGAGCATCACTACGACCCAGTCCCGGATAAAACAATGAATAAGAAAATAGATAAATAAAAAGGTAGACGGGTGAGAAAAAGGATGGAACGATAAATGAATCGAAGGGTACAACGGAAACCACAAAAATAGACTCCATTTTTACATGCGCGAAGGGAACCCATTCAAGTACGTCTATACTATATCTACTTATTCAGGTAGGCTGGGGTTCTACAGAACAAGGCAATGAAGTATACGAAATGTACATAAATGTACGTTCAATCGTATATTTAATAGTAAGTATATACGTACCCTACACATCGGGCTGAAAATCCTCATCGACGAAACGATTGACGAGACACTCGGCGCATGATACACGCGACGACGAGGGCGAAGACGAAGACGACGACGACAACGATCTTTACTTCTCTCGAGTCTCGATGAAGACGTGTCTACCTACGCTTTCTCAAGCGCAAAGATGGCGTCGCTCGGAAATTTTCACCGCTTTGGTGAATGGTCTGCGATACACGAATTACGTTACCCAAGAAGATAGACCCTAATAGAACGCCTAAGTCCCATGGAAAAGTGTCGCCGACTTAAGCGCAAGTTAGCACCCCGACCAGTAGGCGACGCTAGCGTAGCGGCTTATTAAAACCCCGAGGAGTGGGGATTGTAGGCGGGGTAATTTGTTTAATAAATGTTACTTTAAGTATACTTACATATAAACTTACATGTAAAAACTAACCTGGGGCCGATGAACATGTACCATCTTTATCACACAATATACAAGGTTGTCGATAGCCCTGTGGTTAAAGGCGCGAGGGGACCTTTTTGCTTAGGTTCGAATCTCCTCGCATTTTAAATTTTTTTTTTTCCAGAATAAAAATTATATTAGGTACTATTTTAAATATATAATATTAAACTAAGAAAGTTAATTTTTCTGATTTGCTTATGACACGTTATTGGAATTCTTTAATTTTAATTATCGACAATAATATATATATATATATAGGAAAACATTATTTTTTAACATTAATTAAGCTATGAATATTTATCAATAATATTGTTTTAATTAAAAATATTTTCATTATGTAGTAGATCGATGAAAAAAAAACTTATATATTTATAAATATACTCATTCTATTGCATTCGTCAAATTATTTTTAAAATGGTATTCTTTTGAAATTAATAATTAATGTTTATGAAAGAAAATTATTTAATAACAATTTTATAATTATTGTATTTAATTTAAAAATAAAACTACCTATTTATCATTAAACATATATTTATATAAAATATATCATTAAACCTTAGAAAAAGTCAAGTAAATAATAAAATAGTATTTACAGCAAAATATACTAAGCAATTATTTACCTCTAAAGTAATAAAACCGTACCTCAATACACAATTAACTGACCAAAAGTATAAGAAAAAAAAGCATATATATATGTGCATTCATGTGTAAAATATTATAATATTCTGCGTTTGGTTGAAATCAGTTATACATAAAAATAACTATAATGTAATAATAATAAAAATAATAATAATAATAATAATTATAATTATTATTATTATTATTATAATTATAATTATTATAATGTTTAATGATAATAATAATCTTATAAAAAATTTCAATATAACTGACAACATTCGATGGAAACCAAGCGGGAAGGTAGCAGAATGTTTTCCATCAGGAAAGGAATAGGATTCAAAGGATACAGAGGTTAAGGAAAAAAAGATGAGATGTTATCTACAATCATAAATACAAAATAATAAAATTATAAATTTTATTGCAAAGTTTAAAAATTTTTTTTATTAAATTCTTGTAATTTAATTATCTGTAGAAGTTATAAAAACAATAATTAATATTTTGAAAGAAATTAAATTAAATAAATCCTTAAAATATATTACAAAAGTTTCTTCAATATTGACTGACTCGCATACGAACAGTTAAAACTAAAGTAAAAAATTTTTAAATAAAATGAAAGATAAAAAAATATTTTGATTTTGATATTTATCCACTAAAATCTGTAAAATAAAAATTAGTTAAATCTTGAACCTATAATTTAAAAATACATATGTCAGGCATGCAAAAATTTTTAATTATAAAATAACAATTAATAATAAGATATAATTAGTAATTAAATTTGAATTATTAATTATAAAAATATAGAATTAAGAATTACGTTCTAATTATTAATTCTAAAAAGAAAGAATTAAGAATTAAATCTTAATTATCAATTAATTAATTAATATTCAATAATTAAAATTTATTAATAATATCTTTTTGTAATTAATAATTAAAATTTAATTATTAATTATACTTTTTGTCATGAGTAATTAAAATTTATTTATTAATTATTCGTTAATTAATTAATCATTTTCATTAATTATTTGCATACGCATATTAGTATCTATTACACACATACATAGGCATATAATTAAAAAAATTTTAAGTATATAAAAAAATTAAATAATTTTAAAAATTAGGGTAGATGTTAATTTTACTGTGATTTTGTGATATGCTTGTAAGCGAGTAAAAATTTTAATCGTAAACATATATATTCTTAAAATAAATAGTAATAGTTTTCACAATAATAGTAACATCTACCCTGCGATTAGTTGAATTTACTATCTAAGAAAAACAAAAATATAATATTAAAAACTATTTACAAATCTAAGTAACAAAATAAAAAAGTTTTAATCGATTTAAAGATAAAAATGAAAACTATAATATTCAGTTAAATTTACTTAATATTTCTTAAACTAATAAGCAAAATATAATTCCTAATACTATTAACCAGTAAGCTTAAGCAACTTTTTGTTAGGCTTACCTTCTTGTAAATTAACGCGCTTGTTACTTTTTTTATCCCGATTATCTTTTGACATCCATTTGATGTGATAAAAAATATGAGTTTTAATAAATAATTTAATTACATAATCACGATGCTCCGAACAAGTGTCTGTAAAAACTTCAGGATGCTTCCTAGCAATACAAGTACTATAATTAATTTAAAAAAATAATTACCAATACATTCCGAATGGGCTATTCTGGCAAATTCAGATTCAAAAATGTCATAACACGTACAAACTAATAAGAAAAATGAATTAGTTGGAGCTTTTAATCCACCACAAGGTTTCCCTTTTAATGGTGGATAAGCTTTCCATAATAATAATAAATCAGCTGTAGAATTTAATTCAGTCACGTTATCTATTAGATTTTTTTCACACTGCACACAATTGAATTTACTACAGAGTTTAAAAGCTAAGTAACCGGGAATATAAGTTTTTGTGCAAAGTTGTAAATTGACAACTTGTTCGACTTCATCTTTGCATGCTTGATTCTCAGATGCTTCTAAATCCAAAATATCATTACAAAAAAACCAGTCTTCAATGTTTTTATCAATAATTTCATTAGTCGCGGTTACCGTAGAATCATCTTTATTATTTTGAAAATCGGAGATTAATAAACGCGCGTGATCAGGTTCGCAATTTGTTCCCACCGGAGGGACTAATAATGTAATCATTATAGCGTACTGTAAATTTCTACGAAACTGCATAGCTGTTGGATCAGCATTATGTCCGGATCGCGATCGCATTACACCGAAAAAATTTTCTAATTTATCACACCTTGATAACAGACAATAATGTAGAAAATAACTTATCTACTATTTGGAATTCGAAATATTGCACCTAATACCAAATATCTGACGATTTTATTACTTTCGAGATAATGATCATTCTATTTTCTCGGTTCGAAATAACAAAAAAAATATTCTAATTTCTAAAATCCGAAATATCGCACACATTTTGAATGAACATTCGATAAATCGGACCCCACCCTATTCGCTAATATATTCTATCGAATTGACTAAATTTTTTTCTTCAGCTTTTATGTATGATGCTTTGTTATTTAATCAGTAAAGTAACCATTTAAAATATTCGAGTTTTTACATTAGATTATTATAACTTCCAGATATTTAGGACGTGAACCAAGATTTCTAGATTCCGCTGATTTTTCAGCGCAACACAGACCAAGATTATACTGGGGTAATTTACCAGGAGGACCATATCAAGTGAACGACGTTCTACTACAAGACTGTCTTAGAAAGAAATGCAATCGACAAGCGCTGGTGAAAAAGATAATGACGGTAACAACGAGGATGAATTCCCTTAATCAAAGTAAACTAATTCGTTGTAATATTATCTTTTAATAATACGAGAATAATAACTACACAGCTCTCGTATTTACAGCAAAAGAAAATCTCAAACCCGTGTTGATGGACGGTAAAAAAGACATGCTGTGGGTTACGGAACTCGAAGAAATATTTGGTTTTCCCGCTCACTATACTGACGCGAATCTTCAAAAAACTCGAAGACTCCAGCTAATAGGAAAAGCTTGGAGCGTGCAAACTTTAACTGCCATTCTCCGTCCACTTTTCTTTTTTTAATTTCATATACTTTCTTTTTCTCAGTCTTTTATAGACCTTTACACATGTAATCATTTGCTTAAATATTTTTCTAACTCATTTACAATTATATACACATTCTTTTTTTTATTATTTTTGCATGCAATTTTAACGATTACTTTATTTTTTTATAAATCTTTATGAGCCTTATCTTGTGTGCATTATTAAAACTCGATCATGTTGAAAAATCACATATTGTTTATGCAAATTTTAAATACATTTTTATTATTGAAGTGTAGATTATTTCGTTTAATTTTATTCAATTACGATTATTATGTACACACTGGTATTATTAACTGAATCAGTTAAAAGTAACATTATTAAACTAAAATTCAACTAAGTGATTTATATATACAAGCAACTTCAATTGCTCATAATGAATGTAAACTTGGAGATAATTAGATCTTGTACACTATGTAAGTAAAACGATTTGAATATCGCAGTGTCGCTTAAAGTTTTTATTGATTTACGTTAATGATAACGGCTCTTTTTCTAATGAAGTAAACGATTCTAAAAATTAATTTTTTTATTTAATTTAAAAAGTCGAAGTTGAACGTACTTTCCATACTTCTGTTTATTTGACGATTATTCGATAAAAGTTAAATTTCTTAAAATATATGTCAAAGGTAACTTTTTTCAAACGCAAGTATCTTCACTGTGCAAATAAACTTATAGATTATCTAGATCTATTTAATTACGCAAGTGCTGGTAAAGACGAAGTGACTGCACAACGTTTCAACATGAAAAAATACATTTATTAATAATCATTTCATTTAAATTGTTCATTCATCAATAGATTTTGATCTAAAGGTGTATTGATGTACACACATCGTTTCTTCATGTCAATTCCTCTTACTATACCTGTTGTGAAAAAAAGCAATTAATAATTTCATATTGTATAGGTATCTTCTAATTAGCAGTCACTTACCATATCCATAGCAAGTGCAAGTTGGTGGTTTTATAACTACCAAAGGATAGTTCAAAGATTCTTTGTCAACATTCGATGAATCTTCATCTAAATCAATTCCGCACAAGGCAACAATATTTCCGTTCATCGCTGCTAAAATATGGGTTGGCGGTATACTAGCGTGCATCAAAGATACTTAAAATGATGAGAATGGCAAACTAAAAAAAATAAGTTACATTATATTAAATTTTATTATTTACTCTATACTGCTTATTATCTAGAAGAGTGGACTATCCTTACGTATATGGGATTACATTGTTGATACTGTTTGGTGTGAAATTGCAGAAACTGAAAAAAATAATTGGTACAAGTTTTAATAAGATTATTATAAATTGATTAGCAGTAAAGTATCTTGTGAGTTGTACCATTTTTCATCTGCATTTTGGATTATTTGACTAAGATACGCAAGTAGCACAAGTCACGTTGTTGACGTGGTTCTTTATTCCAAGTTTCAAATTGACATTTTCCTTCTGCCATGGATGGTATGTAATGCAATTCATAATCACAAATTTTTTTAAATACTTCGTCGTCGTTTAAAGATATCAAAGATGTTTTCTAGTAATAAAAGTACATTTTATTTAATTACATTATTTTGTTAATAATTTATTACAATAATAATAATTTATTTATTACCATGATAATTATAATTATTGTAAATTAAATTATTTGATAATTTATACATACTCTTTCATTAACTGTGTGCTTCAACAGTGCAAACTCAAAATTGTTTTTTGTCCTTTTTGATAAAATTTGAATAATATTAGTAGGCTCAATTAACTTTATTAAAAAAATGCAGATATCAAGTCCAAGACCTTTGCAAAATCCCATAGATCTTTATGATTTTTGAGGAAATCCACTAATTTTTTAGTATATTGTATATATCTAGTTATGCAATTTGTGACATTTACATCTTCTAAGTATAACTGATAAAATGGTGTTTTAAGATGAGTGAAATTCGGTCCTAGCAGAGGTTCTTCCAATATATTTATTGATAAACAAGCTGCAGGTGTTAATTCTGCTTGTCCTGGATCTAAATCTAACAGTACAACTTTTTTCGAGTGTCTTAATAAATTATTGATTAAATATCTGGCTGTTGTGGATTTTCCAACTCCTTTACCACCAGCAATTAATGCACATACAGAGTTTTTAGACTTCCATTGTGCTAAAAGTTGATTAGTTATGGAATCATTCCAACAAGGACCAATTGATATTTCATCTTCATAATGATGAAATTGAAAATTAGCCTGCAGCACACACTCGGCTCTCCTTGAATCGCACCAAGAATATTTTACATTTTCTATTTTTGGAAAAAGTTTAAATGAACAGTGTGCACATAAAAAATTTGTTAATGTATTTTCTAAATTTTCTAATAATAAAACTGTCCAGCCTGGCTTATATCCTTTTTCGACGGTTTCTTAATGTAAGCTTTGTATTTCTCACTATCATCCGATTCTTCATTATTTTTGCCTATCTGATGTTTTCTCTTTCGTTTTAGACTACAAAGCATCATTCTGCTATGCTCGCTTCCCTAAACTTATACAAATTTTTGCAACCTCAAAAATATATTAACATTGTAGCTGATTTTATCGTGAACAAATATCGTCTGCACAGCATGGTTTTGTAAGGGGTAGGTCAACTTTAACCAACTTACTCTCTTTTTCAGATTTTGTGTCCGCCTCTCTGGAGAGCTCTGTGCAGGTTGATGCAATTTACACCGATTTCTCTAAGGCGTTTGACACAGTCAATCATAATAGACTTCTGATAAAATCTTTAATTTTGGTATTGTTGGTCTGGCCCATTCGCTGATTAAATCTTACTTAATAGATAGATCTCAGATTGTGAGACTGGGTAATGTATATTCGCGATCAGTGCGTGTTACGTCAGGGGTACCGCAGGGTTCCCATCTTGGACCCATTCTTTTCATTGTATTTATAAATGATATTGTTAATTATATTCAACATTCTAAGTATTAATCTACGCAGACGATGTTAAGATTTATAGACAGATTAGTGATGTCAATGACTCCGTACTATTGCAGAGTGATGTGCAGAATTTAGCATTGTGGTCGTTAGAGAACGGTTTGAATTTAAATGTAAAAAAATGCTCAGTTATTTCGTTTTCAAGAAGTAAAAATCCGTTATCTTTCGATTATCTTGTTAAAGATATGTCTTTGATGAGACAAGTGGTAATAAGAGATCTGGGTATTTTATTTGATAGTCATTTGACTTTTAATTTTCATATAGATTACGTATTATCTAAATCATTTAAATCACTTGGTTTTTTAAAACGCTCAACTAGAGACTTTACTTCCACTCCAACAATTCTATATTTATATAAAACACTTGTCTTGCCTCATTTGCTGTACTGCTCTCAAGTATGGTCCCCGTACACAAGGGAAAACTGTCAAAGACTTGAATCTGTTCAGCATAAATTTTTAAGATATATTAGTTTTAAGAGTGGTAATCCGATGTCATTTGATAATCATGACTATGTACCTATTGCCGAAATTTATCTCTTCCAACTATCGCTTCATTACATAATTACAATCTAGCCCTTTTTGCATATAAGTTACTTAACGAAATGATAAATTGTGAAAATTTGTTAACTCTTATTACGTATAGGGATCTACCGTATTCATTAAGAAATCAGCGTTTATTATTTGAATTAAGACTTTAAGAAATTACACGTTTAACTCACCTATTTTTCGTTACGTAGACTATGGAATTCGATTCCATCTAATATTATTAATTTGCCTATGGGTCAATTAAGAAGTCAGTAAAGTCACTTTTGCGACTTTTCATTGAGCATGTTAGTATATTAAGTATTTACTTTAAGTTGAATTTATGTATTTCTTTCTTTTCTTTTATATTTTGCTATTGAGAGCGCTTATCTATCGATATGTTCGATTTATTTTATAATTTAATTATATATGTATAAGGGCTTAATTAGCCCGTTTATCTTTTGAAATAAATAAATAAATAAATAAATAAAAAGCTTTATCACACTCACACATAAGAAATTATATTATATACATATAAATAAAAAATATATTTTGTACACTTTGTGTTATTTCTCGTGTGTCACATGTTGTACAATCGGATTAACTCAATATTATTACTTTTAAATAGAGACAAAAAAAATTTGCAACAGTCACATGTGCTGAAAAATGTTCATTCGCTACCGTACTGCGTCCACGTGAATTTTATTTTATTCAATTCGTTATGAATGTAAACACCTGATATAATCGTTGAAATAAACAAATCCTACTAACGTAGTACAATCTATAATATCCATAAGATGTTAATAATAAACAAAAAATATTTGCAATTGCAAAAAAAATTACGTTTGTTTGACATTAATTAAATTAAAAAATTACATTTTTATCAACGTAATAAGTACATAATCGCATTTATTACAATATATATTTATATTGTTATAAACATTTGAACATTGTGGGAACGCTACTATTTTTTTATTTCTACTTGTCTCATTGAGTGATTGGTCAATAGAATTTTATACTATACCACGATTGGTCGACAGTATAGAGACGAATAGACGCGAATTCAGGTACCCCGCGTAGTTTTGAAAGAAACATGCGGAAGGAACAGTATATTGCATGCATCTGCAACCTGCAACAATGAGATCGAAACCGTAATATATATATATATATATATATATATATGTATATATATATAAAAATATAAAATATCAAAACAACAAAACGTATAACTCCGTGACACAGTGTATGTTTCTTTACGAGTTAGTAATAATAATAGTACTAAGTAGATATACATACCTATACAAGAGAAATATTTATATAAAACAATAATTATCAGTGATGTGCTTTTTCTGAGTATGTAAAAACTGTTGAATTTTTAATATCAAGCTTGCTTATTTATAATCAGTACAAAATGGAATGTTAACATTGGAATCTCGTATTTTTCAGAATATACGTTGGTATTATGTTTTTATCCCATTGTAACTGATTTTTTAATACAAATAAATTGACGACGACGATTGTATTATTTTGAGGTTATATTAGAATCCGGTGGTTGTCGGCTCAATGATTCACGGTAATACATTTGTTCACAGGTCAATTCTAATATATAATACATACATTTCAAATTTCTATGTTTATTTTTTGCCTTTGACTTCTGAGTAACGTCGAAATTTCCCTCTGAATTACATGTCTTTTATAATTCTCTGTTACAATTTGCCAGAAGTCATTGTCACAATTTTGTTTATTATATTGTAAGTATGCATATTTATGTTTCATGACCTTAACAATATAGGACAAGGATATATTTTAGACAATATTTTTTCTTCATTTAAGTAAAATGAAACTTCTGTGTTAATTAAATACAAAGTGGGAGTAGACAGTTTTATTTAAATTTGTAAAACAAAGTATAAGGAAAAATGCCACGACCTGCGAGAGTGCACTATGAAGTCATATTCAATGTATTGAAAGACTTACCAATATTCACTGAAAATGGGGACTTGAAGAAACAGAAAGATCCAGTGTGGAAAGAAGCATGTAAAATCATTCCAGAAATAAATCTTAAGAATTTGTATGTTTTCGTTTATCAAGACAGAAAGCAAATAAAGACCAATTTGATGAAACACTTGAACATTGTGTGCAGAACACCAGCCAAAAAATTGAAAATACAGAAAAGAGAACCTGTAGAAAAATATGATAATATCTGGGATGAATATGATTATTATGAAACACTAGATAACAATGACCAGGAAAGTATTCTTAACGATTTGAGCAATTTGATTACTATGAGAGGTAACGAAGAATACAAAAATTCTATACACAAAATAGGTCTGTTACCTTTTACAGTAAACTATTGGCATCCGGAACAAGTTTCTCTCTGGTCTGAATTAATTAATCTCGAATCTTCAGTATCATTTATTGTACTAGATAAAGTTGTCGCTAATTTTGTTGGAAACCTAGAAAGTGGTAATATATTTTTATACGCATTAGCTGTTAAATTAGAAAATTCAATAATATTACTGGCTCAGATGATGAGTGATTCTGTAGACACTGTCGAGATTGAATATTTTTTAAATACTTGGTTAAGATCCAAAGCTCCAGCACCAACTGAATTAGTACTTGGCTATTCATATAGTTTATTAGATGCATCATCTTTAGCTTTTAATTTTTGTTCATTCAATGATTACAATATAAGGTATTTAATTTCTTATCTTTAAAATTTTAATGAAAATGATACTGTTGATGTATATGTGTATATATATATATAACTAATAAATTTTATTTTAGGTGTTACCAGTATTTAACAAGTGAATTAGCAGTGTTACCTCCTACTTTGCTTTATATAGATATAATTGGATTGATCAAAGTAGTTGATGGATGGGGATGCTTTGAAAATGTTTTGCAACCAGTCAAAGATTTGTATTTATGTAGTATAATGTATTTAAGCACAGTAGATAGTATAGAAGATTTCAGAGAAACTGTAATAACTGTTTTGGCTCTGTGTCAGAGCCCATTTCAAAGTGAAGAAACTGAATCAAGAAGAAAAGCTTTGTGGGAATTTTTAACTACTGAAACGATTCAACAAATGAATCAACAATATATACAATTTGTAACTGGAAAACATGGATCAAAGAGCTACTCTTTTCTAGATATAAGGCAAACTCCAACAGTAGATGAGACACCTCATTTAATTTATGATTTTATCAATCAACTCAATTTACAAGCATTTGAAATATGTGATTTTAATGTAGAAACGGATAAGATAGCTAATGAATATTATTGTCCTATAATTCTCGATAATTTTATACATCTATTGAGTGAATTTCCTGCGTGGACTAAAATAATTGTCAGGAAAAATGAATGCTCAACTTTAGTTTCATCATGTGCAACCAAACATTTAGCAACATTAACAGAACTAAAGGAGCCTATGAGTCCTCCACAATTTTTAACTTATCATTTTGATAAAATCAAAACTTACACGCACAGAGCACAAAATTTAATTAATTGTATAAAGAATAAGAATAAACTTTATATTAAAGAGCGTAAAAATAATCATGCTCATCTAACTTCAATTACTCCTGAAGATGCAATACAGATTGACAATAGAATAGAAATTGTTGTACCAAGTGAAGAAAATGATGTTATTGAAAACGAAGAATTAGATTTAGCTTCTGTTAAAGATTCAATTCAACTAGTACTTCATTCATTACTCGATTTTGATGAATACATTAATAACACTTTAGAAACTCAAGTTAAAGAAGGGCAAGAAATAAAAGTTTGTAAAATTCTTTTTGATTGTTGTACAGAAATGAAATCATTTGAGAAATACCTTGGTCTAATAGCAGAAGTAAGATATATTCAAACATTATTGTGAATAATCGTAAATAAAATTTTAATATTTATGAAATAAACTAATTTATATTTTTTCTTTTTACAGAGGTTTTGTTTAACAAATGACAATTTTGTTGAATCATTTAAGCAGATCTTTGCAGATTGTTACAATACGATTGAATTATTGGATAAAAATGAGTTGAAGAATTCTAGTAAATTATTTGCTCATCTTTTATATACAGAATGCATAACTTGGGATATTTTGTCAATTCTAAAGTTAAACGAAAAGGTTACAACTACTGCAAAAAAGAATTTTATTAGAATTCTTCTACGTGAATTGTCTGAAAATATGGGCATTGTTAGATTACAAGAGAAACTTAAGTAAGTATAAGTTTCTGCGAGAAAATACAGATTGGTTTACAACGTACAAATAATTTGATTTTATATTTTTTTAGGACTGAAAGACATATGTTTAAAGGATTATTTCCTTCTTATACTTCCAAAGATGGAGCTTATGCAGCTTTATTTTATAAATCTATTGGTCTAAAGGGTTTAAGGTATAACAATAAATTATATTTTATATCGTCTTAGTTTATATTTATATATTATAATTATAGTAATATACTAAATAGTTTATATTTATATATTATAATTATAGTAATATACTAAAGGATACCACTAGTAAATCCACGGAAGAATCGTCAAATCTTAAACGTACATCAAGCAATTCAAGTATATCTTCTACTTCATCATCGTGTGACTTTGTGATTCAACTAAGGTAATCATAGTTTATTTTTTAACAATATTTTTATTAGCTTACTTTAAAATGAACAATATTTTTTTTTCTTTTTAGGGTATCCAAGAAAAATAAGAAAATTAGTCAAAACGAAAAAAAGAAAGTTTTTGTGATAAAATAAAACGATTTAAAACAATAAAATTTAATTTTTTTTGTTATTTAACGTCGCTCTATTTATGCTGCCAGGGCTAATCAGCGACGGAGGTGAACGGTGTGTCTGTAAACAAAGCACATGTAGTTGAAACAGTGGTGCTTGTGTCCATCAGAAGATATCATCGGTCAGTGTAATTAGTCTAATAATTACAGTTTCCTGTCCTGGCCATCTCTTCCTCTCGGATTTTCAAATTTTTACCGTGCATTCTATATACTAGGTGAAATTCCGATTAAAAATAAATATTGTAAAAGATAATATAATTTTTAGAAAATTGTCCTTTTTACACGAATAATTTTTTTACGAAAATTTATATTTATTCATTTATTGCCAGTTAAATTTACAAAGGTAAATATACTACTATATTAAGCACATCAACGATATCCTGTTCGTATAGTTGCAGGGTTGTATACGCTTTAAAATGTATAAGAGATAATAAAATTTAAAACTATATTATAATATTATAATACTCTTATACACATAAAGAAAATATATTCATTATTATTTTTTCTAAAAATTCATAGCTACTAATTACATTCTTTTATTAACATTTACCCACGCGTAACAATCTATAACAATTATTTTAATTGATGTAATAGCAAATAAAACTGAATTTGGAGATATTCTATTAATTTATGAACGTCTGTCACCTAATAAAGCTTACATAACACTTATATCAATTTATTTATATATTTAATATTGTATAAGCAATATATATATATATATATACAAATAATTATTAACGAAAGAATAATACTAAACATCAAAGATTGATCTAATTTGTATCAACAGTCGGTAAGGTAGTCGTTACTCCCTCGGTAATCACGAGTGGCCGATTTCAAAGAAAAATTATTTTCCAGATTCGCGCAACGCGCTCCCGTGCTTTAACTCTTCGAAGGTGCGTGCCTTGCTGTCAATCTTCTCGATTCGCAGTTGTCGATTACCGAAAGCTAGAGATACGGTCCGCGGATTTTTTCGTACCTCGTGGGAGGTGAAAAATCATTTTTCGCCGACGCTCATCGGTAACCTCTTTTTTCTCTCTCATTTTCTATTTCTCTCATTCTCTCTCTATCTCTATCTATCTCTAACTGTCTCTCTATCTCTATCTCTCTCTTTTCCTCTTGCACCTACTACATACATACATGCATACATATATTTATGTATATATTTATATGCATGTATACATGTATATCTAGTGTTTTTTTTTCATCTCTCTATTTTATGTTCATTGTCATCTTTCTCATTTTCTTTTAGAGCCTTGACTAATTGGTCTATTTTAATTTGTTCCAATGTTTAGGTACCTGTAGAAACGGCTGCAAGCAACATCTGGTAGTATCTTGATCCGCCGAGAAAACTATTCAATGGTATGTATGGGTTTAGTTGTATTATGTCAATGTCAATTCCTTCTTTTGTTTGTTTATCAATTATATTAATTAATTTATATTGGTAATATTGGATACTATACTTATTACATATTGTTGGAAATCAATAAACTTATTAATGTACTAATGCTTTCTTTATCCTTTGATTGTACAGATGTCATCCATAAATGTTGAGCAATCGAAAACAGTGGTCAACAGTGAAAGTGCCAATAGTAATACTTGTATAGTTTGTTACAAGAATGTGGAGTATTATAGTATTGGTATGTGCGAGCATCCGGTATGCTACGAATGCAGTACCAGGATGCGAGTGCTGTGTCAACAAAACGAGTGTCCAATATGCAGACAAGATCTGCCTAAAGTAGTTTTTACTAAGGAAATAAAACCTTTTCGATTTTTAAAGAAGGGCAACTTGTTGGATACACGGTACAATATTTACTTTGATAATCGTGAGATAATGGAGAAATTTAACATGCTGCTGGCTCACACATGTAACATTTGTAAAGATGAAATGTTTGGATCATTTAACAATCTCAAGGAACACATGAGGAAGAAACACGATTTGTTCTACTGTGATCTTTGTGTCGATAATCTCAAAGTAAATTAATGTTCATTTAAATTATAAAAAATTTTAATTCAAGTATTTAGTTATAAAGTTTACGCGCCGTTACTTACGTCGGGCGCGATAGCTTACTTTACTTTATTAAATTATAAAATACTTTACTAATTATAAAATTACTTTACTTGATTAAATATATCAAAGGTTTATTAACTGACTAATTGACATTGTATTATATACAGTCAAAAAGAATTGTATTAAGTATTATAAATATGATGTTCTGCTTTATATCTTCATTTTTGAAAAATATGCCAGTCAATTGGTTATTAAGATTTGTTACAAGAGAAAAGAATGTATTTAAAACAATACTCAAATTTACTTTACATGCAAACTGATACCAAATTCTTCATTCATAGATATTCTCCTATGAACGTCGCTGCTACACAAAAGTGGAACTATCGCGACACCGACGTAAAGGTGATCTCGACGACAAGAGTCACAAAGGGCACCCACTTTGCGAATTTTGTGAGCAACGCTACATGGACAACGATGAACTTTTTAGGCACTTAAGGCGTGATCATCTATTCTGTCACTTTTGTGATGCTGACGGATTGCATCAGTACTACCTCTCTTATGATTACCTTCGAGATCACTTTAGACAAGAGCATTTTCTATGCGAAGAAGGTAATTGCGCGGTTGAGCAGTTTACCAGTGTTTTTCGTACGAATATCGATTTGAAGGCACACAAAGCAAGCGTACATGGGAAACACCTTGGGAAAGCTGCTGCTAAGCAAGCTAGAACTCTTGAACTTGAATTCACGTTGGCACCAAGAGGAGACCTTAGGAATAGAAGAGGATTACCAGGTTTGTTAAATTTATTTACTTTCTTGTTGCGTCCAAATTAAAGCAAAAACCTGTATAAAATGAATGTTAACAAAAAAATTATGAATATAAATTGCAGGATCAGCACGAAACTTTGACGGAAACGCTAACTATGCGCGAAATCAACAGCAACCAGAACCAGCACCGACATTCGAAGAGCCAACCTTCATTCGACAAGCTTCTGTCGACGTTCAAAGTACTGAAGAATTTCCTACTTTAGGAAATTCAGCGTCTAACGTTACACCTACCGTTGTTAATCAACCAAAACGTGGAAATTTTAGGATTCGAAGTGTTTTGAGACCAGGAAATTATGATGAAAATTTTCCAGCTTTAGGTCCAGAAGCTGCAGCAGCATCTAATGGAGTATCTAAGACACTTAATTTAAGTGTATCAAGTTCAAATAAGTGGAGCAAACAACCAAACGCTAAACCAAATTTATCTATTCATGTTAATCATAGGTACCCATAAAGTTTATAAAAACATTTAGCAGCATTTGGTGGATTTTGCACTTAATAATTAAAAACATTCAGTTTATACAATTGGGTTTATAAAATTAAAAAGCATTATTTTTGTTTGGTGCACAAAAATAACTTAATTTTTTAACTTATAAACTTAATGTATTTAATTATATAGTGCACAATCGATCTTGTGTCCACTTAACAAGAAAATAATTTCTTTTGAAACTAAAAATTAATGTTTACGTCACAGGCCGAACGGAACAGTGACAACCCGGTTATCAGGTCCGAATTTAAGAATCAATCCAAGTACATCGAGGGATGCCGATTTTCCAGCATTAGGTCGAAGCGGTGTAGAATCCTTGGGAGCTGCCTCGTCTTCATCGTCGCCATCGACCGGAACGCAATCATGGACAAAAATCACGTGCGTTAAACCAGCAGCGATATCTCGTAGTAAAAAAGTTGCCCCACCGCCGTTAGCGGCATCTCCTCCACCGATACGATCTGGCGATGATTTTCCAAGCTTGTCCAAATCGACTAAGAATTCGCCGGGTCCCGTTCAAAATACTACTTCTTTTTGGACACAGGTAATGTTGATACGCGCCCTGATAATCAAAAACTTAATCTGATATTATTTTCATCTGAAGTACTTTAAATAATGTAAATCGTTATCGTTAAATAATGTATTGATTGTGCGATGGAAATGTAAATAATAAGAATAAAAGTATAATGTGTACTTTCAGTCGTCAGATTCTAATGCTGCATCCATAACAGCAGATGCGACGAAAGGCAAAGCGAAAAAGAAAAAAATGAAACAACCCACCAGTTCAAGTGCGCGTAGTAATGTAACAAATTCTTCAGCCAAGACAAAGCAGTCAAGTCCATTGAAATCTGAAAGTGCAAAAAAAGTCCAGCCAAAAGCGAAATCGAGTCCAGAGCCAAACATTGTAGAATCCGTAGCTCCCGCGAATCCACAAAGGAAACGAGCTGAGCTTAAAATTGAAAGTTTAAATACAACAAATAATAATCCGAGGTGCGAACAATTTTTTTCTTTCAAATAAATTAATTATTGGGTTTAATTTTTTTTCTCATTTTCATTCCGTATATTTTTTTATAAAATTTTTATTTTATTGTATACAGAATGAAAGTTTAATTACATCTTAATACAATTTTTTTAACGTAATATATCGTAAAAACAGTGTCTTCGTGATTTTTTAATTTTTATTAGGTAGATTTTAGGATTATTGGAAAATTATTATTTTATCGTAATTGAAAATTTAATTTAATCGAAAGATAGATACAAATTTCCCGATTATTTATTTTCTGAATAATGGATAAATTTGTAAAAAAATAAATGATTGATCTTTTGTATTTCAGCGTTGAAGCAAAAACACCAACCAGTAATCTCGAAGACTTTCCAGCATTAGGTAGGCACAGTCGTCCACCGGGTTTACCAAGTCCACCACCAGGTTTCGCAGCACCGCCAAGCGCACCTCCACCAGGCTTTTTTAATCGAATGAACGGTTTAACTTTTACAAATAGCTCTGGTGAGAGTTACGCTATCGTACCAGAGGAGCCAGAGTATCGGACACCTGTTGATTTTCGACGACAAAATCAAAATCTTATAGACGAATTCGCTACTCGTTGCGGTTCTGAGAGTAGCGAGCGATTTGCAGAATTTCAATTTTGGACCGGACTTTTTCTTAATGGAGACTGTGGTCCCGACGAGTACTACAAGTATAGTGCACACCTCTTATAATATTTGCTATCATTAATAACTTTGGTGTTGTATCTCACGTAATTATTTATTTATAAACTTATTAGCCCACACGAAAAACAAAACTAGCTTTTCTTAATAATTTAAATTTATCTTACACGTGAATTTTAAATTATTGTAGATTATGGGTTTTCATTTCCGTAACATCAATGTTTATTAAATACGTCAAAATTTTATTTGTTTTTAACATAATCCGTAACATTAAATAAAATACGAATTATTAACAGGTTATGCCAGACACTAATGGGAGGTGCGGAACATTTCGAACAAATCTTCCCGAAAATTCTGTTACTACTTCCAGATACTTATAATCAAGAACAACTTTTTGAAGTACACAAACGTGAAACCGGTCGATTCAAAAGCTTGGAAATGTGTACCATATGTGGTCAAGACCTACAATCATCAAGCCTTCAAGAATATCTGACTTGTAGGAGTACTCATGAACATGATTTCCCAGCTCTGTGTCGAGCTTCGAAAAATACAGGTTCTATTACTTCGTCAAGAAAGTAATATAGTAGGCAGTTTTGCGTTGTTGAGAAATTTTACTTATCTCTACCAATTTCATATTTTTTTACGAAATACATTGATGATTTTTATCATTTTTTAATTATTGATAATTGATAAATTTTAAAAATGTTTCGATTGCAACATTCTTTCGTTGTCATCAGGTTTTAATACGATGATTCGTTGTCGTCATTACTGTCGACGACAATTCTTGGTATTTAACATATTACAAGTTCCTCTACTGTAACTTATTTATACTTACGAAATTAATGGTCAAAATATTTTTTACCTTTAAGTAAATACATAATGTTTTATTATACATAACTGTGTTATTTTAAATATTACGGAAATACTCGTGCATCAACAATTCCATAAATTTGAAACACGACTTCCAATGCACGATTAATGCATATGTATCATGTATATATATGCTTATACTAGTTCAAAATAATCTATAGAATTGATAATGTTTTTATTAAAAAGTATACATTTTTATTTAAATTTGAGGAATGTAAGAATGTTTGCAATTAATTTACATTTTGCAATTATACATTTTTATAACGTACACGTTTAAAATTCAACAACATCTCTTTCAAACTGCGCATAATCGATTTTAATAATTATAAAATTGAGGAATTTATTTTAGATCCAGTGAATACAAAAGAAAGAAGCAATTACAAATTTATCTTATTAAAATTTTTGGAAAGATTACAGCTTAAATGATGAAGTGTTAAAAGATAATATCAACAGTACAATTAAATAAAATTATTTTGCATTTTCTAAACGAATTTCTGTACAATGTATTTCTCATGGTATGTCGATTTCATAAAGGGCAGTTGAAGAAGACTGCAAATTTTTGTTATTAGTTTTTGAGTATATTATAATTTGTAGATCTTTCCCACTATTTAAAAAATATATACAAAAATAAATGCTTCACTTTCTTCATATTAATGTTTATTACTTACAGCTGTTGACGTTTTACGGTTACCAATAAATTAAATAATTAAGTTTATCTTTTAATTTGAATATCAGCAGCATACTAATTCACTTGGTTATATTCTGTCTTCACTGGTTTTTATAAGAATGTAAAGAAATATGTAGTTAAAAGAAAAAATGAAAAAACTGAAAAATCCGGCAATAAAATTGCAAATAATAAATAATGGTAAATAATTCAAAAGTAGAAATTAAAATTAAAACAACGAAAGAATTGATTCAATTTTTCTCCGCAGAGTAGAACGTCTTTTTATCTAGTATAAGCGAAAGAAAAAATAATATATATATATATATAAACTTATATCCATGTTGATTCAATTATGTGAATCAATTTTTCAAGTGACAAGAACATCAAAACGTCAATCGCATCTTTTATAAAAGATAAAGTCAATTATTATACGCGAAAGAAAGAAGTAACACTTTTTAAGTTTTGTTAACTCTGTAAATAGAGAAGGATCGAAAAGTAAACAAAAATAAATGGGAAAGAAATGAATACAAATTTTCGACATTTGCACTATCCTAAAAATGTATGTATGTATAATATATGTAAGATTCTGTAGGTTATTACATTTTTAGCGAACGGCTCGGTCTGTAATAAATACACAGAAAATTGAGATTACATTGAATCTAAATGATCATTAACAATTATACTTTCAATAAATTAATCAAGAAAAGAAAAAATATTTTACAATTCAACCATAATAATTAAATAATAGAAGAGAGTACATTTCGTTTACTGATGTTTTAGGTTCAACCTGTTGACTTTTCTGTGTAAAAAAAGATAAATTATGTAAGGTATACGTTCGATGCTGTTTAAACATGTACATATGATAGTGCCGTTTTGTACAATAGTGAAGTATGCACGAGGATTAAAAAAAAAGTTTATTAAGTAAGGCCTAATTCTCAGAGGTTGTTCGAAGCGTAATAAACGAGAATTTTCTGTATTCAAAAAAAATACATGCGACATAAAATGTACATTATTATATTAAATTATCATTGATGTTTTGAAAATTTGATTTTTATTAATTAAATTACCACCCATTTGTATGCTTAAGTGGTTTTTGTAAAGATTTTGGATTTAATATTTTTACGTAATAAAATAAAAAATGCAAATAGACAAACGTTTTCTAATAGAATTTATACAACCAGTGTTATTTTATATTAATTTAAATTGAACATATAATATAACTTTTTTATGCAGTATTAAATTTGATCTATTAAATATTTGTAATTAATAAATTTTAAATAATTGTACAAATTACTAATTAATTAGTTTTTAATTTGTCATACAATTATTATATTTATTAATATAAATAGTTATATATTATTGAATTTTTTATTTGACAAATTTAATTTTGATAAATAAGAATACAAAGGTAAAAATTATAGTACACAATAAATATATAAACTGTGGTTGCCTAATATGAATACATTAGTAAAATTTGCATAATTGAAAAATGAAAAATATTGGAATCTTTAATTCAAGGTTACTGACTTAAAATTAATACATTGTTTTATATTATCTTTCAATAATACAAATTTAATTTTTTAAATTTTACAGTAATTTGGATAACAAAAGAAACATTAACAAGTAATTATCAAATGTTTCAATTTATTAGATACAACTAATGAGAACAGTATAAAAGATTTTTGTTTAAGTCTGTTCATCTCGAGGCTAGTTGTTAAAAAAATTATTTTAACATTGATGTTATTCCTTATCCTTGATTATCAGTTACATTTGGCTTAGGAGCTAGATTTTTCTTAATGTACAAACAACTATACTTCTTAAAAAAATCAATCCGTGGATTTCATTTGGAGAGAATAAAGTTATTATTCTTTGTCTTGATTCATTCAAGACTTGCATGCAATTCGATTTTTCTAGAGAAAAGAAGAGAAATTCGGGGAGGAAAACAATAAATAAATGGTAAATATATAGCGAAATTATTTTCTCTTTCGTTCTCTAAAATGTTGTAACACAATTTAAAATTATGTATGTGGAAGATAAAATTTCTACTGTTTTATTTCAAAGCATAAATCAAACAATTATGTTTAATATAATTATTACATATCTGATGAATAGTTAATACATTGTAACTAAACTATTTTATGAATGAAACATTATTCAAAAGGTAAATGTAATTTTTTTTCCATAAAGAAACAAGCAAGAAAGTTTTAAATTCCAATAATAAAGTATTTAAAAAGTCAATAACAATTTAATAATAACTTTTTTTCTATATATTTACGATAAAATCTCTTTTTTAATTTAATCTTGATTGCACTAAGGAATGTTCATCAGATATGTATTTATTGTATGATTAAAAATTTAACCATCAACCATTACTGAATAATGTACTTTATAAATTCTAAATCTTAAGTTGTTTAGCAAGATATTTATAAAAATGTTATAAATTTGTAGAAAAAGATTTGTTTGCATAAATAGTAGCAAGTAGTAATAATTAGTAATAAGGTTCAACAATGAAATATATGAAAAAATTTGTTTTAAGTCCAATGTTTTCCTTTTTATAGCCATTCTCCTTATACCCCATCTAAAATAACTCGAAATCCACAGTGCACATTTTTTATTAAAAGAGTGTCCCTACTTCCGAAGGGTAGTATCAGAATTACACACACACACAGATCAAGAGTAAACAGACATCTCATCATTTCTTGGCCAGTTCATTGCTTAGCCAATCTAGCCCTTCGTACAGTCCATGTCCTTGGGTAGCGCAAGCACTTTGAATGTACCAATGACGT
Source organism: Theocolax elegans (assembly GCA_026168455.1). NCBI lineage: Eukaryota > Metazoa > Arthropoda > Insecta > Hymenoptera > Cerocephalidae > Theocolax > Theocolax elegans. The sequence continues at coordinate 57,439,303 of CM047431.1, forward strand.
CCTCTCAAGGAATTCAAACCTAACTTGTCTGTTAGTTCAGCGGCTGACATTGCATTAGGTAAGTCTTGTTTATTAGCAAATACTAATAACACTGCATCTCTCAAATCATCTTCTCTCAACATATTTGTCAATTCACGGTCAGCTTCAGCTATACGTTCACGATCATTACTATCCACAACAAAGATCAATCCTTGTGTATTTTGGAAATAATGCCTCCAAAGGGGTCGAATCTTATCTTGACCACCTACATCCCATACAGTGAAGCAAATATTCTTGTATTCAACGGTTTCCACATTAAATCCAATTGTTGGTATTGTTGTTACAATTTCGCCGAGTTTCAGCTTGTACAATATTGTTGTTTTACCCGCTGCATCAAGACCAACCATTAGAATACGCACTTGCTTTTTGCCAAACAGGCGGGTTAACATTCCACTGATTGTAAGGCCCATAATTACAAAATATCTTGGTTTCTAGAAATAAAATTTTCATTTATTAAAATAGAGTTTTTGACAATAAATGCATTATATTAATTCTTAGTACTTTGATATTTCAAAACTCTAAGCTTTATACTTGTACAAACTGTAATAACAATAACAAATACATATAATTTTAAATTTCATGTAATCAGCTCAACCTTTAAAAACTTATTATATTACATAAGTTTATTTATTATTGAAATATCAAAAGAATAATTTCTAATCTAAAGATTATGGAATTTTCATTACAGCAAGTGAAGTTACTTAAATAATTTAATTTATAAACCAAATTATAGCTAGGATCTGTTAACAAATACAGCAGAAAATTTCTACAATTACTTAATATAGCTAGTAAAATTTACAATTATAATTTAATATTCACATAATAATGATATAAATCTAAATACAGTAATAAAGGTAATTTTATTTATTTATGAATTTAATAGACAAGATCCCCTTTATACAATAATATACAATGTAAAGATTAAAATAATATAATAATAATTGTACTATTACAATAGTATTGAAAATCATGAAGAAATGTATAGAAAGTTAGGTAAAAGTTAGGAAGCTATAGCTTCTGTGTGCAGTTTATGAACTGGTGCATAACAAGATTGAGAAGAATCATGACTTCTTTCCACAAAAATAAATTATAAATTTTAATACATTTTAATATAATATATTTTTGTAATCTTTCACATTTCATTTATACAACAAAGCAAGATGATAATTTTATCTTTAAAAAATACTATAGACTTAAAATTGAAAATTAATACTTTCAATTTTTTTAACTACAAACATATTTTAACTAATTATTATTAATAATTATAAAAATATACAGCATCTTCTAGTAAGACCAAGAACAAAAATTTAATTTTACCATTAATTAAGAAATTATTAATCAAAAAGACAATAGTTTTAATCAAGTTTTTGAATATCTTACCAAATGATCTAAAAATTCTTAAAGGAAGCAAACAAGGAATTAAACACAAATTAAGAAATTTCATCTTCTATAATATTAATTTATTTAATTAAGTCAAATTATCAAATTACTAAAATGTTTACCAGTTTATGTATATTATATAAAAATTCTATGTAACATATACTGTTAACATAATTTTGTTACTGTTATAAGAATCTTATTAATTAGTTACATTTTAAAATATTTTATGCCAGACCTATGTACAAGTACAATGTATTGTACCTCTATAGGATGTTTTGATATGTCAAACATAATATTTAAGTCTTGATTTTAGCAAGATAATATTTCTGGTTAAATAAATAAATAAATAAATAAATAAATTTATCCTGAACTATATGAAATAATATTTTTTATTGCCTGATTTCTTTTGTTGGTGAAAGTAAAGGTTTGTGACAGTGTAAGTAACATGTATATAGCTATTCCTTACACATTAGTTTAAAAGAAAACTCAGCATTTATCAAAATGTGATGTGCAAGTAAATAAACAAATAAAGTAAACAAATAGGATGTAAACTATATATAAGTAAACTGTATATATACATATATGTAAGTTATATGTAAACATAATTTAGAAAATAATAAAATTGTACAGTTTTATAATTATAATTAAGGCAATATAATGGATACATTATCAAATTTAGAAAGTTGATTAGAAAAGAAAGTAGCATAGCCAAGAATTAATTAGTTTTCTTAAATTTACCAAGAAACTTAATACCAAATGATAGTAAGATAATGAACGAAAGATTCATTACACTATATTTTTACTTTGCATTGATATATAAAATCATAATAATAATGAGTTGCAGATGCAACTATGTTCTATGTAAGTAAATCATTCAGATATAATGCAACATTGTAGTCGATGGAACAGCGATGAAATTATGTAGATGCAAAGGACGTGTCGATACAATGCAGAATGGACAAAGTTAAGTTGACTCTATTGATATGATAGAAGAAAAGTAAAAAAAAATGCGTTAAAATCTATTTGTAAACATATGGTAAATCTTAGTAATTATTGCACAGGGAACAAAATAAGCATTAGAAAAAAGAAAAAGAAATCTACCTTTAGAACGAAAAAATTATCCCCTATAAATGAAAAATATATCCACGTCGATAGTCTCCGACGTCGTTAAGATTCGCAGATGACGAAACCTGGCTTGTATAAAAGGAAATGTATCGCTAAACAGTAAATACCAAGCGCAATTGGTATTGTCAATTCGAAGAAGGATGAGAAGAAAAAGAACTCGAAAAGGAGTGAAAAAAAGGGGCTGTCAAATGTGTCGGATAAGAGTAGAGAGAGAAAGAGAGAGAAAAAAAGTGACTTTCGGCACCTGTTCGACCTAACCTCGGAGAGGAGGTACAAGTCAAAGGAGAAAGAGATAGAGGAGACTAGAGAGACAAGGTAGGAAAGTCGCTTACGTGGACTCGGACACTCAGAGTTGACTTATCCCCAAGCGAGCGGGTACGATACGCGTGTCTCCGACCAAAGTCCTTGGGTATAACGTACTTATAGGTGTGGAGTATTTAGAATTGTCGATGTGGTGCGCGCCGCCAGTCACCGCCGTCGTCGTCGTCACCTATGTCTATGTATGTACTATGTATGTATTCTACGCTGGTTCACACAGCAATCTTACGTTATGTATATATTATATGTATATATATATATATATATTAGTACACACTCGTCTCTCGAGTCACGACTCACGACTCTCGAGGTCTCGAGCTTCGAGCGCGCGCGAATACTTATCACAAATCTAGAGTCCTCCGTCCTCCCGTATAACGGCCCATACTAGCAAAATATACGATCGGCGGTTGGCAAGTTTCGACTTTTGTTAGAGATTATAAAAAGCGGTAAACGTCATAACACACTCGCGTAGGTGGGGGAGAATCGCGGAGGATCCGCGACGTTGCCGGTTTCCTTGCGTGGATTCGTTTTATTATTTATATTTTTGACTTTTTCTTATTTTTACTCGCAACTCGCACCATCAGGAATCAAACATAAGATCTATATATAAATACTTATGGTAGCACTTGATGAACCTCATCCGTATATAACTTTGGAATTCGAATCGCATGCGAGTACAGTATAAGTACTGCGTGTTCTTCTTGTTTTTTGTATTTATTTATTTTCTCATTTGCATCATTTGTTTCTTCTATGATTCCTCTCGAATATACGAATTTCAGTCACTTATGGAACTTCTCTCTTGTTCTAGATATCCAAACCAATATATAATTAAAAATCTAAAATATAGGATTGCAGCATTTTTTGGGTAAACGAATCGAGCACCGAGTAGAAATTGAAATACGCGCGACGAACAAACGACTACCGTAGTTGCCATTTCCGGTTCATCAATAAGAGACACGCTCAACTTCCTGCTCGAGCTTCGTCGCGTACAATATAGGGTACGATTCGTGGATGCGCAGTGCGCAGTGCGTCGTCTCGCTCTCGCGTCCTTCTCGCTTCTCGATTCTCAAGCCGGCGGCTCTTCACGGCTCTTTACACTTCCTACGTCGAGCACGCGTCGGCTCGCCATTTTGTTGCGACCGAGCGCGTTCGTTGAGATTTCACGTTACCCTCGATCGACCTGGTCTCGCGACCCTTTACGCTCCTGCTGATTATCGGTGACTCGAGGTAAGCCAAACTTTCCGAGCTACTACCTAGTGCGCATTTATTTCCAGATAACGCCTAATGCTTTTCACTGATTACGCAGTTTCTCTGTATTGTTTCGACCATTCCCTTTTTCTTCCTTCCGTAGTGTCATATTTATTATTCTTCTTTTTCTTTCCTTTTTTTTCATGCATTTGATGACATTAATCTTTATGTCAATTAAAAACATTTGTCTAACCAGCAGTTGTGTTTCTGTTGTAGGATTTGATTGGACCTAGCCAACATGAGTTACGGTAGACCACCACCACGCATCGATGGGATGGTGTCCCTCAAAGTTGACAATCTAACTTATCGAACCACACCAGAAGATTTGAGACGTGTCTTCGAACGCTGTGGAGAAGTTGGAGATATCTATATACCACGAGACAGATTTACAAGGGAGAGTCGGGGCTTCGCTTTTGTCAGGTACTGCTCCTTTATCTTATGTCTTAATTTTGAAAGCAACTCTTGGACTCTGATAATACTTTTTTAACATTTAATGCTAGTACATAAAATATGGTACAATTTCTTTTGTTTTACTTCTATTTGTAAATTATGACATTTCTAGATTTTATGACAAACGTGATGCTGAGGATGCATTAGATGCTATGGATGGACGATTGTTAGATGGCAGGGAATTGCGTGTTCAGATGGCTCGTTATGGAAGACCAACTTCACCTCATCGCAGCCGTGGAAGTAGACGTTATAGAAGGTAAAACACTTGTATATCAGTTTAAACTAACTAAATCTATGTTTTTAGTGTTACCTCATACCTATTACTCCTTGAAAATTGTGTTGTTTCTTATTATTTTTTACAAATATTATGCAAGAAACATACTTATTACAATATAATTATTTATAATACAATAATTACATGTTAGATTCCCACTATTCTTTGTGTTATACAATTTTTAGGTTAATAATAAAAAGACTTAATTCAATAAGACTTCAATGTTTCATAAATCTGTAAAATTATCAAATTATTTACTTTGTCATTAATTATCAATTAATTACAAAATTTTTGAAGCCGTAGCAGAGATCGCAGACGTTCTAGAAGCCGATCCCGCTCTCGTTCACGCTCACGCAGTCGTGACAGAGATCGCAGACGCAGCTATAGTCGCAGTCGTTCACGTTCACGCTCCGATAGCAAGAGTTCGCGTGGCAAATCACGCAGTCGTAGCAAGTCTACCGAAAGACAGAAGGATGTACGCTCCAAGTCGAGGTATGTTTTTGTTTTAATCTTTTTTTTCTACAATATTCTGAATTTACAGAATTTAATTCTTAATCTATGTGTTAATTATGTTTACAGGGATTGAAGGTAGACTTTCATTCTCTAAATGGCAGTTCATATTTATCAGTTGTGTGCACTATCAACCGAAGAGCCGAGTATACTGACTTGAATTATAAAAAAAGGTATTCTATTTCTATCCTGACATTCAGTGTCTTGTTCCAACTTTCATAATTTTGTTTTACTTTTATCTCGTTACTTAAAGGCGCACTTGATACTTTCAACTTCTTAACTTCCTTATTGTAACAAATATTTGTTTAAAGATAAAATATAATATCTTCAATTAAATCGTCTTGGTGGGTGCATAAGTGTATGTATAGCACATAGCAACATTTCTTTAAAATGATTAAACACCTAGGCTTTCATGTTCTCTGTACTGCATAATCTGTGTAAATTTAAAATCAAATCAACTGTCAATTTAAGAATGTGAAAGCTAATCAATTATTAAGATGACTTATCCTATTGCCCTAAAGAATTTTGTCTCAAAAGTATATTTTGAGTTGAAATTAATCATTTTAAAGACATTGTATTTACTATATAATTCATTTTAACTCAATTATAGTAAATTTTTTGACAAAGAAATTATATGAAAAAACTGTGTCCTTAAATTTTAGTGCTAGATTCTTAAATATTTATAGTTCAATCCATAAAGAACTTTATTAATTGGACACTATCAAATTTTTATTTCTAAATAAATAAAAACAAGACATTTGAAAATTGTGAAAAAAATAGTTAGTTTTATGATTTATAAAAAGAAAGGACATAAATTCCATTCTATGAATAGCGTTCTTAAGTGTAAGTTCTGCGTTATTTTGTAATCTGAAAACCTATAACATATACACATACATAAACAGACTTATTTATGTAAGTTTGTCATTTATTTGTAATAAAGTATAATGAAGAATGAAAAACGGAATTAAAAATATTCAATTTATTAATTGTAAATATACAAGAAAATCACTTTATTGGTCATGTAAGTTATTTCATTATTTTTATTTATATTAATTGTCTTATTTAAGATACTTGAACAAAAAAAAAATAAGGTACTGTCTAAATGACAATTTGGTCAAAAGATAAGTATTTGTAGGAGACAGAAATTGCGCAATCAAATCAATTGGGATATAAAAATAATTTAGATCATTTTGGATTGGAACAACTCGGTATGTAACTGATCGTTGATGAAATTTGACTCGGTCTGAAAATGTATCTGCACACAGTGTAACAAGTAACTGTATAGATATAGCAGATTACAATTTACCTTAATAATATTAGAATAGAATGTAACGTCTATATTTTATATTTTTTTGTCTTTAAAAATAATTTTTCATTATTTGTAAATCAAGATAATCTTTGTTTCTTTTTAAGTTTTGAAGAATAAGTATTAAATTCTGATAAATGGTTTATAGAGTTTTGTACTGTAGATTATTAAATGTAAAAATTGTTGGTAATAAAATTTTTGTTTCAAAATAATGGTTAAAGAAGAGAGGTAAACAAAAATGCTTCTGGTACAATGAAAGCTAGCTCAAAAGATTCTGAATTTCCATAAGTTATTAGATAAAGTAAAATACAGTATGCATATACATATATAAATATATACACGTATATAAAATTATAGATCTAGATATAAGATATAAAAAGATAAAAATAAATGGTCAGTGTACATAATAAAAACCAATGTTGAGTTCAGGTAATCTAAGTTATGTGTTTCTATGGTGCCACAGGCTGGTGCGCGGCTGTAAGGCGGAGAGTGGCGCGCGGCGAAAGAAAAGAGTAAGCCGTAAGCAAGCCGTAAGCCGGGAGAAAGAGAGAGGCGAACGTTGCGGTCATTGCTGTCGTGTAGCAGAGAGAGAGAGAGCGAGAGCGAGCGAGCGAGTTGCAGTAGGCCGAGAAAATCGAGCGAGCGAGCGAGAGAGCGAGAATAGAACGCGAGAGAAAGATAACACGAGGGTGCGAGTATTAAAGCCATAAAGAATAATTTGCAGACCGGGAGCAGTAGAGTTGCGGGTGATACGAGTCACGAAGTCACGAGTTACGAGTCACCTTCGAGACTTAGTTGCGGGGGGTTGTTCCTGGTCACGAGATACCGAATTCGTACGAGAGGGCGAGTTTCGAGAGAAAGGGAGAGAGGGAGAGCGAGAGAGAGATATACATACATATAGAGCGAGGTTAAGCGGGAGAGAAAGAGAGAAAGGGAGAGAAAGAAAGAGACTGAGGCCGGGCCATCTCTATTCAGGGGAGCCTTCCAGAAAGGAGCTGTCCTTACACCAACTCTGGCATGTATACACAATCTGACGAGAGACAACTGTTGAGAGGTGCATGTCTTCGTATTGGCCCAGTTGCTTCTTTCTTTCCTCGCCCTACAAACCCTTATTTTCATCTATTGTTTATTCATTTATTTATTTTTAATTTAAATATACCAAACTTTCCAAAAAATCATTTGCAAAACTTTCTATGCCACTGAGAAAAATTTGCTAGTATAAATTACTATTTTAATGGTAAAAGGACAGACTTGTACAATTATAAAAATTGCTTTTAATAATAGTAAAAATTGTCATATTGATGGTAAAAATTGCCATTATTAATGGCAATTTTTCCAAAATGGTGGCAATTATATCATTATTAATAGCAATTTTTATAATTGTGCAAGTCTGTCTTCCGTTTACCATTAAAATAGTAATTTTTGCTAAAAAAGTTTTCTCAATGTGGTAATTATTGAAAGTTGAAGTACAGGTAGTAAAGTCCAAAATACAGCCAAAAATTTCCTTAATTTCTTGAAAACTTTATTTTATTTCTTTATTGTACATTTTAGTGCACAAAATAGTGATACAAATTCATATTCGTTAATTCATAAAGTAAATAATGTTGATTTTTCTTTTTCTCCTACTAATACATAGTACCAATGAATAGAATTGTTTATTTTTTTCTTGCATTCATTGCGCAATCATCCACAATACATTTGTTAATTATATTATTAATTGCCTACATGACTTTGTAGCTTAATTATTTAATTGGTTAATCTATTTTATTGGTATTGGTGTGTTACCACTTTTTCTTTTACTTCAACTCTGATTATCTATAATCGTGAACCTCTGTACGGGAAAGAAAAATTTATTTTAGTAACTTCTCATTTTTATATTTTAGAGAATTAATGAATTCCATAACTTTTATAAATGTATATTCTATATTTAAGAATTCTCATGCTTAAGATCACCCATTATTATTCGTGCTTAAAAAGTAGAATTACAATGAATGAAATCATTATATTCTTAATTTAATTTTATAGCAAATTGTTAAGAGCATAACTTAATAAAGAATCAGGAACTCAAGTAAATTAATTTGGCTACAATTTTGAGAATAATTTGTTGTAAATTTGATGTAGACACATTTAATGCACTATTATTATTTAGAATTTATTGTAATCTCCATGTTATAATGTTTGAGCATTTTTCAACAGTTTCAGTCGAATTGCTAATTTGAAAAACTCCTGAAAAAAACTACTTTCTTCTCACTTGCTTATTTTTAGTTCTTCTAAAGTAGATTTTTCTATCACTTATTTACTTATTTACTAATTTTTGCTATAAATAATCCTTTCACACTATAAAAAATAATTTAAAGCTTTAACAGTTCTTTATTTTACTTAGGTACAGCATTGCTTACAAAACGAAACAATCAAATTATCGATTAGAATTCGATTCAAATAATAAGAGAAAAAAGACTCTCGTGTAATTAAATGATTTACTATCAATACTCTCGCAAAAAAAAGAAATTGAAATTCTGATTCTCTCGCGCTAATATTTATATTATCTTCGGATTGTCTTTACATATTTAAGGGGATGTCGGACCCAAATTGCAAGGATCTATATCAGCCCAAAAATAACTAAAAATATTGAATGAAATTGACAAATAAGTAATTTTGAACGCGTAAAAAAAATTTTATATAAAAAAACTAAAGCCTTATAAATGTTAACCAGCAAATTTTTTGAAAATTATATATTTAGAAACGTGCGTAAATTTAGTTACATCGTTAAAACCGATATCCTTTAAATATATATATTGGAAATATAACAGCATGGCAGACAAATGTGTACCGAATACACAGGAAGCATAGATAGATTGCAGTTTTTGTTAATATTGCAAAAAGTATTTTCAAAAAAATTATTTTTCTGAGTAATAGAATAATTTTTTAGATTTCTAAATAAAATTAAAAAAAAAATTTTCAAAAATGGTCAAAAAATCGGAAAAATTATTGTATTAATGAGATTGATAATCTTTTATAAGAATATTTTTACTTTTTACGAGATTCACAAAAAAATGCAATCTGACCTATATATTTCCTGTGTATTTGCCCTACAATCGTTCGCCATGACATGCCCTTATATATGGGTGTGTTATATTGCCAACATATATCTATTTTTAAGGTTCGACATGTCCTTAATCATCGTGAAAGCTCGCATTTTTGATATTTCGTGAAGAAACAACAAATAAATTTGCAACGTTTCGCACTCGATAAATTTTGTTTAAACTCCGGTTTTTTTTTCATTCGCGCATCGTTTGGATTGATTAATATATTTTTTTTTCTCGTACGCGATGTACCACCGGTGGGTCAATTGCAAGAATTTGGGTCATTTTTCCGCTTACTATGCATTTCGTATTACAGGTCAACGACGGTCTTGGCAAAAGTAAGTATATTGATACAAGAACAAGAGGATAAGCAAAAAAATTAAAACGTAATATCAAGCAAATACTACGTGGTCGTCGATAAACAACGTAATCCTGATTCTCGTTTTCAATATCTATATTATTATCAATCTATATCTATTATTTAAAGTACAAACTGTGCAATTTGATTGACAATAAAACGTTGAAATAGAGCAAAACTTTAAATGTATATTTATTCTATGCCTTAACAAAAATATATTATATAGTACAAACATAATTATGCAATAAACTATAGTAAATGGCATTAAACGCGACAAGGTACATGGCAATGATTAGACGCACGATTTCTTATATACCCTCTCAGTGTACCGAGTAACATATTGTACAATTGTTCCTTCGCTTTCGTTCTTTATTTATGTTATTTATTTATTATTCGTTTAATCATTTTGCTGAAACGCTTCTTTTCGTTCTTCGATACGAAGAAGGTCGGTACAATCAAATGTAATTTTATACAATACATATGAGCGTCGAGCTTGGATTGAATTTTCTTCAGTCGAACACTTTAACTTTTTAGTTCCTTAATATTTGTACAATATTTTCATTGACTTTGTTTCGTTTTGTTTTTTTTCGATTGGAAGGCAACAAAAGTTAGAAAAGCAATCCAAATTATGTGTATAAATGTATACATATATAAATATATAATAAATGTGTAATAAAAAGTTACGAAAATTTAGAGAATAAAAAGTGAACTATAAACTTAAAGTATAGGATAAATTGTCGAAAAGAAAGTTAAATGACAAGCTTTTTCTAAACGAGGAAATATAAATATATGTATGTATATATATCCGTAAAATGTGTTTTATTTACAAAAGGTTGCTTTGATAAAAAGTAAATTCAAACCGAACAACGAACGCTCGCGTTTAGTCGTTCCCTTTTCTTGGTAAGTTGTTGCACAACTTTATTTTCGTTTTATCTCCTCCTTATACACACGAATGTGTTCATATTTACAAAATCATCGGTGAAGTAGAGTTGAATAGAACAAATCTATTTCGAAGAGATGGATACAGTTAGGATGGAAGAACAAAGGAAATGGAAATTAAAAAGAAAAATGTACGCATTGTAAAATACCTGAGCTCAAAAAATGTAAAATATATAGAAATATGGTAACGGTATATGGATACACAAGATGACGACAGGTACCAGGATAACTCTAGATATTACTGCGATTTTTTTACAGAAGTGTAACTTTAAATTCTTATAAAAAATATTATTTATGAGCTATTCAATTTAGTTTTTGATTGTATCAAGAAGTTTGTTTTCTTCTCGAATATTAATGTCAATCGACATAATAGAGACAAGCAAATAAGAGGAAATGAACAAACATAATATGTTAATATTACTGCTAATAATGTTGATATTTTGGTATTTTATATTTACTTGTAAATTATATATTTACGCAGATTTGCATTTGCAGGTATAAGTAGTAATAACAACAAAACTTAAGTATTTTTAAAATAATAAAATCTATTATTTACATTCTATTAAAATATATATAAATAAAAAAAATATAAATTAATATATTTTAGAATTCGTCTTTGATATTATCGTCGATATACAGTCTCCCTTTTAATTGAAAAACTTTAATTTAAAATAAGTTATTTATTAGATATCGCAGTAATAGCTAAATTACCTCTAAATACATAGTTATCGTCCGGTAACTCTACGATCACCGTCGAGTTATGTACACTCATTTTCACACCTCGCGACAATTCTTACCGGAAATTAATAAATTAATACCAACGCGTGGAAGAAAGGATAAACTTTGTAAAATAGTTGCAGAGCGCATCGAGGATTCCCGAGCCATTCCCTCGCTAAAGAAAACGCGCGTAGAAAAATAAAATATATAAAACCGTAACTAGAGGTATTAGAGGAAGTAAAGGTGTCACCTCGATGGAGTCGATTCGGCAAATGGAATAGAACGCGTATGCTATCGTCCGCCTCGTCAAATGGAATTCGAGATTCGGTGATCGTGTGTGCAGCGCAAAGTGCAGAGTAAGCATTGGCAGCCGAGTCGAGTTGGGAGATGAGCTCGCGAATCAAAAGCGACGAATGGATCGGTGAGGAGGTATATATTGGCGACTAGAAATGGCTCGATGGATATATAAAATGTGGGTAATAAAAGAGGGAAGGTAATAAGGTGAAGCGAAGAATAAGGGAGCGCAGGGCGTTTGAGCGATCCTAGCTCTCTTTCTTTTTGTGGAGTACGTAAGGCCGGACCAGTCGTCCTATCACATAGAGCCCGAGCACGAGGAGGTGCCCGGCGAAGTAGATGCTTCGGTAGAACGTGAGTGTCTCGTCGAGCTCGAGCAGCTGGAACGAGAGTCCGAGGTACGACATGCACGAGATCCTGGTGAACCACAGCAGACAGTGCAGCGCCTTCTTCGTCTGTAATGAGATTATCAATTAGCTTGGTCATTTATACATCTTTCCTTCGAATTTGTTGTTGTTCGAGCCAAGAGCGTTATCGTTGCGTGCTACGATAAAGGAAGATAAAATATTGCACAAAGAAAAATTCTCTATATCGATGAGTGCTTGTTTAGTACAGTTGGTCCAAAGTACAAAAAATTATTACCGTATCATTACGCTATTCCTGATCAGTATACAATTATTGATTATTTTTCTTAATATAAATAATAATTATCAATAATTATGGATACAAAAATATTATGATAACCTTATAAAACTAATATATCAAGTCAAAAGTCCATGTAATATTTTGAAATATTATGTATATTATTTTCTTTTTTATATTTTAAATTTAGGTGTAATATTAGATATTGTGTAAAATACGTTTTATAATTATAACCATTATGTACCAGCAGTTTGTAAATTTATTTTAAGATACCCTCCAGGTCACGGATTTCGTCGCAACTTTAGGAAACTGTTGTCTGGCACACAAATATCAAAGTATCTATGTAAATTTTGATTTTATATGCTGTTTGACGAAAATTCTACGCAGTTAATGAAAATCGTAAAAAAATATACTTCAGTTTAATCACTGATAACTTGGAAATAATTACAGATACTATAGACACTCAAACTTCATTCTAACAAGAGGCTAAGGTCAAGTAGATTTGAAATAAAAGGTCAAATATCTCGATTTGGTCTAAAGTTATAGAAAATAAGAATTAGACGAAATTTTAGCCTAAAAAGTTCATAAAATTAAAATACTAAATTTTTGTTAAAATTTTGTCTCATTCTTATTTCTTCCATAACTTGACCAAATTGAGATGAGATATTTAAGATAATTTATTTGATCTCAGCTTTTGGTTAGATTGAATTTTGAGTTTCTAATATCTGTAATTGTTTCCGAGTTATCAGCGGTTGAACTGAAGCATACATTATTCATAATTTTTCATTAACTGCGTAGAATTTTCGTTAAACAGCTAATGAGATCAAATTTTATAAGAATTCTTTCATATTTGTGTACCAGAAATCAGTTCCCAAAACTGCAAACAACGAAATCCGTGACCCAGAGGATGTAACTCCTCATTGTAAGTTTGGTTCACTAAAATAGTAACATTCGATCGAACAAATGTCATAAAAATAGAATAAAAAAAATCAATGGAAACATTGCATTAAAAGTTAACGTAAATTGGTTAACTATTTTTCAATAAAACATAACTTTTGAACTGCCGAAACAAATCAATGTTGTAATAATAGCTCCTGAAATCGTCTTGTAATTAGGTATAATATTTGTTAGGTCCAATGTATACTAAAGCCTAAAGTGTACACATTGGGACGGTAGAATGCGTAAATCGAAAATTTCGCACATTTGAAAGGAGTAAAGATACGAGTGTTATAATACTTTTGAAAAATGCAATTTTCATATTTTATACTATTCAAAAGTATAAATTGTCGTTTTGTAAAGTAAAATTCTCACATTGTACATTTTTCAAAACTGTAAACTTGTCGATACCATAATTTTCATATTTTAGGGTTTAAAGTGTATAAAAGTCAAGTTATATTAATCGAAGTAAAGTCCTTCTCGTAGATTTTTGAGACATATTGCATTATAGAAGAACATCCGGGTATTTTTATTTGCATTGAAAAATCTATAACTTAAAAAATGTGTAGCTTAGGATTGTAACTCACGATGGTTCCGTCATCGAGGTGCTTGTAGATACCGACGTAGATGTCCTCCATGGGCAAGAAAAATGTAATCTGACATATGCAAAGGTAGTAACCAGGAGCGTAACCGTGCCAGAGGGCCGAGAGCGTCAAGGTTGCCGCGGTTCGAAGTCCGCGATGGGGGAACCTTTTGTACACGCACACCGCCATCCAGTATTGAACGCACGTGTTCCACTTCTTCATCGCCTCCCGGACCAGGTAGCACCGCTCGACCTCCCACACGTACATGTTGTGCACCGTCTCGAAATCGAGATCTTCGGGCTTTATCGACTCGCGCTCGTTCGACCTGTTCAAACGGATACGGAAATCGTCATCTTTTTTTTTCCGGTTGAAAAAAATGGAGCGAGATCGGGAATGGCTTTATCGATTTAGGGAAGATTTTGGCATCGTATCGATTATTCACGAATGCGTTCATTAACGATTCATCGAGCACACGGATTTGACATTCTTAAAATAGCCGGTAATCGAAAAGTGCCTTTAACCTTCAGGCGCACGGTATACGAAGAACGTGTCAATGATACTTTGGTGATTTTTTTCCTTGTAATTTTTTTGAGGGGCCATTTAAGAGAATATATGGGTCAACACAAAAGTTTCATATACAAATCGACTATTCATTTAACTATATATTTATGTATATATATTCAACAGATAACTAAGGTAAGTAAGAAATTCGTTGCCTATTTGATGTTAGTATAAAAAACAAAAAATTAACGTAATTGTATAACGTATTAATTAAGGAGATATCGGAACCAAATTGCAGATATCTACACCTTTCAACACAAAGTTATATTTAAAATATTGAATTAAAAATATTCTTACGGACATTTTAAACATAGGAGAGGCGTAAAGTATTAACTTTTTAAAAAACATATCAGACATGTTCTGAAGTATGAAGTGGTATAACGAAAAATAAGTAAATAAATGTAACAATGAATGTTCGGTATCGATGAGAAGCTTTCTCACAACATATACCATAAATGTACGACTGGGTTTATACTCAATTCGCATCGAACTGTTGCCGCTCTCGTAACAGTACGATACAAATGGTGTTACCGTATACTTGCGTAGAAAAAATTATACTTTCAATATTTTCGTCTACCGATTTTATATTTTTTACTCATATATTTAATTTATTTAAGACATATTATAATATTATTTTTATTGACCATGTATCATTTTTTAAAGGAAAAAAACATCGTTTTGTTATTAGTGAAAATTCATGAGGTCGAAGCATGCTAGTCCATGTTTCATACTTTCATCGTACCGTAATCGCTTTACTATAATAGCAGAGTCAAAAGTCGATACGAAATAAGTAAAAAATTTCTCCCCGTGTGTTATATTACAAATTGCATTGCAGTACAACCTTTTCAAAATTTGATGCACTCGTTGCAACTAAGCTCAACGTGTAATTGTATACTCACAAGGCCAAGGTGTGTTTGTAATTTTTGGGTCCGAGGCCGGGTACCGGCTCGCAACTCGTTGGATAAGCGCCCAATCCAGCCATCTGGCATACACACTCGGACATCATCATACCTATGTACATGCGCATCCGAAAGGTGACGAACGTTGGGTAGATGTACCAAAACCGGTAGAGAAACGCTCGGTCCGCGAACTCCTCGGTCAAGGCGTACTGGAACATTTCGATTAATTCGTCGTTATTACACGAGGAATTCGAATTCTTTCGAGATTCGACAGTACCTTCGCAGGGAAAAAGTGGTTTGACAAGAGGAAGCAAACGGTGAAACCGCTGATCTGTATTAATTTGTTGCGTGTGTGGCCCCAGTGGTCGGCTTTACCAGCGAACGGGCGGTGCAGCGAATCCCAAAACGTTCGGTATCGGTAGTACGGTCCTGAAAATCATAAAGTTTTAACTCTCTTTATAAGATGCACAAACTCGCGTGACGATACATCATTGTATCTCGGTAATTAAACGATACGTCCAGATAATTTCGGGCTTTAACCTTTTTTTGCTTCGTTGCGCAACGTTGCTTGCCGTTCACCTCGACACGGGGCAAAAAACGAGTGAACCTTTTTTTTTTAATGAATTTGCAACCGAGCAGTGTTGCGAAAAGCGCTCGTTCATTTTTCACTTTTGTCATTCAAATTCAGTGACTGGGCGAGAATTTGCGAACGATAAAAGAAAATATATACGAATGACGTTCACGGAGAAACTCGATATTGACTTCGCGTCTTTGTTATGTGCGTCTGTGTTTGTTCGTTTTGTAATACTCGTATAAATCGAGAGTAATTGAAAATTAAAATTATCACTTCTTTGTGCAATGAATAATATTTAATAGTAAGAAAAACAATATTTCCAGTTTTTGCGAACGAAATCTTAATTTTAAATTAAAGAAGGCTCACGTGTACTCTTCATCCAGTATGCTGAGTAGAATTTTTTTAAAAAATTATAGACTGTTCGTCCACAATTAAATTTTTTTGAATATTAGTATCTATTAAAATAATATGCGATTTACAAAATAAAGTAAAATTATTAGATTATATCCAAATAACTTATCCCCGAAAGTTCGTAGATCAGCATATCTCCGAGATCTGAACGAGTAATCTATTTACACAGAGGAAAATGTTGCAGTAAAAATTACTATGCCGTATAATAAAATGTACTATACATATCTATTAAATAATCCGAAAAATTGTAGCAATTTGTTACTACAACACAACGTAGTAATTTTTAAAATAATTGTCGATTCTGTTCCTGGATTATACAATGGCATTGTCATTTTTACTAGAACGCGTATCCGAATTCTCGGAGAAGCCGTAATCTCTGACTAACCGGTGAGTACTCCGATGTAGCTGAACGCGTAGTGGAAGACGTCGAGGAACCCGATCCGGGCAAGAGCAGCCGAGCTCGCACCCTGTGGGTCGTCCTCGGGAGCGGTCGCCGCTGAGTTCACCTCGAACGCCAACCCAGCGAGTTTGAGGGTGAGCATCATCTGGACGAGGTTAGCATGGCCCGGCGGCGTCGGTAATCCAAACAGCTCCGAAAGTCGAAAGACGAACAGCAGGTAGAAGAAGGAGAAGAAGAAACTCGCCAAGTGGCATATTCTGTAATGAGGAAATTCGAGTTTATAAAAGACAGAGGGTATATATACATACGTGCAAGGTTAAAGCTGGAGAGGATTTACTTGGGTGAGAGCCGGGTGACGAGAATCGCGACTACCAGTGTGCAGACTATCGAGTGAGCGACGTGAGCCCCCGATACTAGGGTGACTAGTCCGAGGCCGATTCCGGTGCCGATCCATTGCCGCTTTCTGATCGACTCGATCTCCCGGTAGAACCGACCGAATCCGATGCACAGCAACAACAGACCCACGTAGATCACGTCGTCCAGCAGCATCTTTCACTGGATTCTCCTTGACTCGGTTCCTACGTAAAATAACTTCCTTTATTTCTTATTGTTTATCCAAATTTTACTACAATTTACTTAACTACTTACTTTCTAACGTGGTGGAGAAAAATATGTAATATATTTAATGTAATCTACAGTAAGTATATTTTGTTTTTTCTTATACCTATAATTACATCAACACTCTGCAGTAAGTATTTATATTTTGTTTTTCCATACAAATCATTCCATCAACATGTTTCATTATAAATCTCAAACTGGAAAGATCTTTTATTCAACTTGTTTGTACTTACAATGTTTGCATTATTAGTGTTAGCAATGAGTAGGAAACAGATTTGTACTCGGTTGTGAATAAAAAAAATACAGAGAAAAGAGTTCTATTCGCGAACAGATAATAATGAATATACTCTTTGCATACATGATGTATACCTGACACCTATGAGCTTTAGCTGAATCAATTAAATGTCCATTATCCAAGACAATACTCAAATTAGCACTGTATTTGCAATTACAATTAATGCAATTAAAGAAAGTTTACACAGTTATTATACAATCAAAGAAATTGTTGGGTAAGTCAGTAGTAGAAGAGACGTCTGTTAGCTATCAAAATCATACTGGTTTCAATAAGT
The DNA here is from genome assembly GCA_026168455.1 of Theocolax elegans. Taxonomy (NCBI): domain Eukaryota; kingdom Metazoa; phylum Arthropoda; class Insecta; order Hymenoptera; family Cerocephalidae; genus Theocolax; species Theocolax elegans. The sequence continues at coordinate 57,457,538 of CM047431.1, forward strand.
ATATACACGTACGCACATACAAGCTCGAGTGATAATTTTCTCTTGAAAAGATTATACCTATCTAAAACTGTTAGTCCACTTGAAGATAATATAAAATCAGAGTTTCGCTGTAACATCACTATATCACATCATTTGACTGGTAAAATTATAATTCCCTCGAGTCTAAAGGTTAAAAATCCTTTAAAATATATCAAACTGAGCACACTGATAATAGTAAATATATTGCAGATAAATATAGTTGTAATTTTGCACACCACACAAACAATAAAATGCACAAACTTGTCAAATAAAATTGAAATGTTATATCACATATGAATGTGTAATATATATACACAAGTAATAAGTATAATCTTTGAACTTTTTGCTAAAAATACATATGTGTAATCGAGAAAGTTTTATCTTCCCGTTTAATTTCAATGAGAACGAATAAACAAAAAAAAGACGTTATAGCAATAAAGAGGATATAACTATAAGGTAAAATTTGGGATAAAATAAAAATAAAAGTACTTAAGTATAAAGGAAAATAAAAGAAAATAGATCGAAGCGAACCTTAATATAAGAGTATCGATGGAAAGGTACACGCAGGACGAGCGTCGTCCTCAACAGCTGACTAGGAGGCGAGATCGCGAGACGATTCCATCCGTACGGTTTCGCAGTGCGACTGCCACTGACGGAGGCGCCCGCGCACATATACGCGACTTTGGGTCAGTGGGTTGTTTGTTACTCGACTACTCGTTTCGTTTATATATATATATATATTATACTGCTGCAGCTGGACCTGGAGAGTGAGAGAGCGCTCTCATCGAAACTTTTTCCAATGCGATCTCGTGTATAGGTGGCGCACGTATATGATCACTTTTTCATATTAGATATTACGATTCGTTCCCAAAAAAAAAGGAAAATTGCACGCCATACCAATGTATACGCAGAGCGTGTCGCGCTCTTGTAACATATACTTATTTACAACGAACGTTGAAATTGCAGGGGTGTATTAATAACGTGGGAAATATATCTAAGAATAATGTTCCTCGGCCTCGAAATTGCTCGTTTGGGTAATCGATATATTTAGCATTTTACTATTTGATTGTGTGTCCGGTTTTGGGATTGTAAATACTATAACGAATAACATATATGTATATACGATTACCCGAAGAGTAAAAAGATAAAACAATTACTTCCTGATATTTCCCGAGATATATGTTATCGATCAAAATTTAAATAAAAAAATAGTATTTTTTATTACTATACTAATTGGGCATAAAAGAAAATAAAATCGCATTACTTAGTGCGAAAAATATTATTTATCTGAAAATTACGTATTGTACCTAATGTTTGTTGATATATTATTGTTAAAATTTTTTAACAACATAATATATAAATATATTCTAGTTCAGACTGCTTTAGCTTATCTTTATCTGTATATCAATTGATTTAGTTTTGTACTTTTATTAATCGTTAGTTAATTTATTTTTTTATTTATTAATAATTTTTTTTTTCACTTTCAATAATGATAATCTTATAATGGCCATACTGAAAAATGGAAAGTAGTCACCGCTTACGCGCATATAACTCTATAAGTAAAGTAATGTTCATAATTTTACGATAGAGTATGGCCTGATGAAGATGGTGAAATACCATATAAAACGTCGCCAACTAAAATATTTTTGTTTCATTGTTTATCATAAGTGTCAATTACCTTTAAATACAATAAAAAAATATTATGTTTCGAAGGTGCGAATGTACATAGAGTCGCTATAAGGTATACTTACTTATATATATCAGCCGTTTCGAGTCCACCGCATCATTCGCAAATTGCTTCAATTGCGGTAGATTTGTGTCGTTGATTAAATTCTGTGCTTTTCTTTTCTTCCCCCCTCACTCGACGCAGATGCATTCGATTATATTATTTTGTTCGTTCACTTGATTTATGCGGTTTTTACCATTGCCTCAAACGAATTTCGTTTACCTTTCAATTTGCGCTTTGTGCAGTATTTTTACAAAGTGTCTTACCAAAAATACACGAACTCCTATTCTTAGGATTTTTTTCCCTTACGGTACTTTATTATTACCCCTAATCTCATTATTCATTTTTATTTATACGAACAGTGTATACTTCATCGAAAAAACGCTCTCTATTAAAGATCTAGCTGTGAATTTTTTACAGTTCTTTTATATATAAATCCAAGAAATTTTTGTGCTATCACGGAATATCATTTTTTAGCTATACATGTATATTACCGAGTATAAATGGTTATTTCCATCTAATTTATTAAAAATCAATTATTTCGCCAAACTTGCTCTGTAACGGTGTTCTATTAGCTTTTCACAGTATTTGTGATTTTTTTCTTCATTTTTTTTTAGGATTTTTATGTATTATTAGAATTTTAAATTGTTGTGAAAGAACTGCAAGCACGTTTCTGCAATTTAGGTATCACATCCCTTGCACGACAGAGGATTTTACACAATTGTTTTATCATAAGTTTGGCGCCTAAGAATCAAGGTCTAGCCTTGGTAATCTTTAAATTTTAAGCTTATCTTCAACTTACATTGCGAGGGAATCACCTATTAAATTTATAATAACAATACATCATTTTGTTTAGCATTTATTTTCAACATTTGTTTCCTTTTTTTTTATTAGAAATCACGTAATAAAAGAAATATATCTCAAATTAGCATTCTTGCGAGACAATTAAATATTCAAAATCCCGATGTGACGAGCATCGACAATTCTATTCTTGTATTATATACGGACGTGCAAACTTGAGTCCGATTCGCAATCCAACTATATTATATGCTTCGTACACTTTTACAATGAAAAATAACATTTCTGTTATCAATAACTTGATAATAATAATTGCGAATCTCTCAGCATGCTGCAACTTTCAATAATTATATAAAAGATATTAATAGACATTTCAACCAAAATTACTTGTTACACTTTCGACAAATTATTGATTATTTGCTTTTCTTTTTTTTTCTTTTTTTATAAATGACCACTTTAAATTTTTTTCATTTATAAAAGTACATTTTCCTTTTGTTTATTTGTTTTTATATAAAAAAGCAACTAAGACAAGTATGTGTTAGACGTTAATTCGTAAACTTTTTCTCGACTAGCAACTTTCATTGAAAAGGATAAAGATATCGTTAATTTATTTCCATTGGATATAGATAAATCGTCACCGTTAACAGTACTAAATTACTGCACGTAATCAAGTATAAATGTACAATATACGCTAGTTTCAAGCAAATGTTCTCATTTTATTCATCGACGATTCATTTAATTTTTTTACTCTGTTTTTTTTCAATTTCATTTTTATAACGGTAAATTGTGCAATTGCTTGTATAGTGGTATATACGTTCAATTAATTATTGTAAATCGATACAAACGTATAAAACGAAATCTTTACATTTTTAAATCATTTACAATGAAAATCCCCTGTCCAGAGTACAGTTAATTTGTTTCGTTAATTCGTGGCGAAAAGTTCGCATTCAATGGAATTCTTCGTCCACATATTTTTTTTACCACAGCCTAGGTTCGTTTGCCCAGAGCCTTTTGCGTCATTTCTTTCTGCTTTTGAACTGCCACTTCTTTGGCTTTCTTTTCCATTTCCCTCTTTTTGGCCGCTTCTTCCCGTTGTTGCTTAATAATTGCCAACCTTGCAAGATCCGCTCTGGCCTCGTCCGTTTTACCCGCAGCATGCAGTTTTTGGTAGTTGGCGATTGCTTTTTGCTTTTCTAACTGTTCCCTGTTGATAACCAAATTTTAATTGACTTTCAACATTTTGGTTTTTTTCTTTTTTTTTATACCTTTCTCGTCTGGATAATTCAGGCTTCGAAGAATTGGCAAGAGCTTCGTTCAGCTGAGACAATTTTTTTGCTTTCTTTTGTACCCTGTTAGGATTTTCAACTTGAATTAAATTTTCTACACCTTTGGCCTTACCCTGAAAAATTATAACAATTTTGTATAATTTAAAGCTGCACAAATAAATAAAACACATAGAGACTATCTCGAATTTATCGTTAATAGAGCTGAAGCAACAATATCAAACCAAGTCATATTGTTTGTATTTATAATAAACTCTTATGCACCTCAGTATCCGATTCCGAATCGCTATCGCTGCTATCACTACCGGATTCGGAATCCCCCTTTTTGCCTCCTGAAGCATGCGCATCTTCTTCCTCCTCGCTGGAAGATTCAACATCTTTGTTTTTCTAATCGAAAGAAATAAACAAGTTAAAAACAAAGTTTAAAACCAAGTGAATTTATTGCTTTCTTTTAGTATACAAAATAATAGAATATATAATTACTAACTGGATACATATTGTACTTTATTAAACTCATTGTAATAGAGAAGCTTCCCTGAATACAAGAAAACAAATAAAATAAACATACCCTCCACTTTCTTTTTTCTTCTTCTTGACGGCGTTGTTCTTCTAGTTCTTCAGGATTAGTAAAGTGTCGATTACGACCTTTGTGGTTCACAAATTTACCTGCATTCGTAAAAATATAAATAGATAAATTAATGAACAATGGTTAAGTAACAATGTGCGAATATCAATTTGTTTCTAAAAAAGCAATGTCAAAGTTAAAAAGAAAGCTTTAAAGAATGAATTTAGATAATATATTTTGGAGCAGTGTACATGCACAAGCAAAGGTTAGCATAACAGGTGACAACGATAAATCAAACGTTATAAAAGTGTAAACGAACGAAAAAAAAAAATATATGAAAGAGTAACGTAAAATAAAGCTATTTTCATATTAAAAAGATGAAATGAAAAAAGAAGAGGCAAATAAAAAATAAAATAAAGGTCACGCTATTCGCGCCAAAAATACAAGGATGAAATTAATAAAAAAGTAAATAGTATATTCAATAATTAAATTCAGATCCTTGAAATTCAACAGTCTCAAAGGTGAAAAGGTAGCGGTTAAAATATGGATAATCGTGTTGCTCGCGGTAATGTGCAACGGGGAATATCTCACCTCGCGGCATTTTTTATAATATTTATTCCCTTCCCTTCTCTGGAAAGGATAACGATTTTAAATTAACCGGTACTCTCGACTGCAAGGCTGCACAGCAGTAGCAAGTACTCTATCCAACTGGTGACAAAGTGTATTTTTTTAACGAAATACTCAATATCGCTTACACGCAGTAAGGTACCCCTTTATTCTCTTTTTCTTATACGTCTTACTCTCTCGTATATGTACGCGATTTGTAGGTTACAATTTGGAATCGCGATTCGCGACAAGATGTTACTTACACACGCGCGTGGCTCGAACTGTACGTGTATGTGTGTGTGTGGGTAGAATTAATCCATCAGCGCCATCGGTCGGTAATGTTAAATTGTAGGCTATCTCGCAGCTCGCTCGATAACATTTCGTTTTACAGTTTTACTATTTTACACACGTGCATCGCGTATAAAGTTCTCAGAGTTTAATTATTGATTTTTTAATTGTTTGACAGATTAAATCTATATTTAGGTATAACTATAATTTACGAGAAGAGATAAAAAAACCCGAAAAAATTTGTCATTTTTAGATTGATAGAATATCATTCGTAACTGCACTTCTTCATGGAATTTGCAGGTTTGCACACAATCGATTTATACCCTAACTCAGCATTAATTGCATTTCAAAACGTGTTTTTGTTGTTGATTTCTCAGTTAAAGATATAAACTAAGGTTATTAAACTATACTTCAAATAATAGATGCAATATTAAGTACAATAAACATTTTGAGATGAAATTAGAAATTTACAACAAATATTTACAGATTGGATAGCTGAAACCAAAAATGAATTTCATTTTTGCTGATGATACGGACAGCGATGATTCCAACTACAAATGGAGTGTGATAAACATGGCAAATCCATGTGATGTATACTTTAAAAACATACTTGAATCCAAAGATTTCATTAAACACATGAATCAAAGAGCCAGTACAAATAACGACAGCACCAGCTACATATTATTGTGTGAAGCTATTAAAAGAAATAATACTTCTAATGCAATTGCTTTACTGAGGCATTATTGCAAAGCGAATATGGGTAAACCTGATCCTAGCAAAGATATTCCATTGCATTTAGCTGTAATGATGGGCAATGTGGAAGTGACCAAATTACTCTTAAATAAAGGTGCGCGAGTTGATGTAAATTTTCAAGATGGAAAGACAGCTTTGCATATGATATGCAGTAAGGAGTGTACTCCTATACCGACTGAAAAATCAAGATTAGACATAGCAAAATGTTTGGTAAAATATGGTGCTAATGTGAATGCAATTGATAAAGACAAGGGAAACACACCCTTACATTTAGCAGCGCAAAGTGGTTTCTTTGATTTGGTCAAATATTTATTACAAAAAGGAAGCAACAAGCTTATACCCAATAAGGACTCTGAAACAGCCTTTCACTTTGCAATCTTACTAAATGCAGAATGGGAAATCTTATATCTACTTTACAATGAGAAATGTCAGTTGCACTAGAGTGGACGTCAATGGTAGCATATTATTGTTATATGCAGTGAGATATTTAGTAGCTATAGGATACGACTGCACTTGCACATCGTTGGACACTTTGCGTTCTATAAAGTTTCTATTTAATCTGGGTGTGTCGATAAACACCAAGTTGGGCAAAAACAATGAGACTATACTTCATTTAATTAGCCAATACAATGCTGTGGAAAAAATGGAGAATTTTTTGCTTCAAGGTGCAGATGTGAACGCGAGTGACGCGTTTGGGATAACGCCTCTTCACCTATGCGCTCAAAACCACAGTTTGAGCGTCGTGAAGATGTTGATAGAGCACGGAGCAGACGCGAACAGTTTGACAAAAAACGGGATGTCGGTGCTCCACTTCGCAGCTAAAAACAAAAAATCGGAAGTCTTGGAATTCTGTCTGAAACAGAAACTCAACGTGAACGTTAAAGCTAACGTAGAGGAATGTATCACTCCTCTGTTTGGTGCAGTGTGGTCGAACTGCTACGATAACGTGGAACTGTTACTCGAGTGGGGAGCCGACGTGAACCAGAGAGTGATAAACGACCAGATCGCCCTCCACGTAGCCATCTCGGAAAGCCACAAACAAATCACCAAGATTCTTCTCGCTTACGGCTCGGACATCGATATTCAGGATAAGTACACGAACACGGCTGTTACCATCTCGTTAAAAACTCGAGAGTATTTGATGGAGATACAAGATGACTGGGAGTCGAGCGACCTCGAGAACGCGCTGTTCGTTGAGTCTTTGGTGATCAAATACGCGGCGTTGCAGCATTTCTCATCAAAGCTAAGCGTCCTGAATCTTGAATGGATACACAATCGAACCCACGATTACTTTAAGAAGTGCCTCGCTGAGTTGACGCGGATGAGAGGCGCGACTCTTCTACCCAATTTGACATACCACGATGTATTGATAAAAAGACCGTGGAGGCTAGCTATTTACGCGAGCAATCCTCAATTCGAACCGAAATTCTCAAGAGAAGCGAAAACTTTCGTCCATTACTATGAGATGTTGGTCGATAAGATCAACAACGTCAAGAAAAGAGTCAAACTGATGAGCCAGTGTCGATCGAGCCTCAATATGATTTTTCAAAATATTGATGAAAATTGGGAAAACATGGAGTTGCCAAACTTGATAGTGGAGCGTGTGTTGAGCTACTTAAATGATAGAGATTTAATGAGTTTGTCGGCGATATTACTCAATCAAGGACCAAAAGACTGAGAATTCAAAAATTATATATATATTACGCGGGTCTTGTTTTAAAAAAAACTGCCCGAGTTTCGTGCCAAGATGCAAATAATTGAAAGACGCGTAGCGTTCAAATAAAAAAATTCATTTTGAAACGATTAAACGGTATCGAAGGAATACCGTGTGATTTTCCATTTAAACGGGTTTTGTTGTTGCATCGTTGTGATCGTATTATTTAAAAAAATAATTTTTGAAAATCTAGTAAAATGTGCTAGAAATTAATGTATAATTTTGATTATAATTTATTCATTAAAAATATAATTTTTCTCGCCCAGGCAAAAGTTTTTAAATTAATATTGAATTTTGTCGGTCTTGATGAGCTAACGTCTAACGACTCTAAGAACTCCAAGTTGCTCGCTCGAAAAGGCACGACAATTCGCCGCGTATCAATCCCGAGGACAACATTATTAAGGCCACAAGCCGCCAGACATAAACCAAAAGAAGAAGCAAATAAAATACTAAGTAATAAAATTGAAAATATTTTAATAAGAAAGAAAAAATTTTTAAGTCTATGTGTTTCGTCTTGGGACCGTCTGCCAGAACTCATCAGTGGGGCGCAGACGGTCCCTGCCCCAGACACACAAGACAATATTGAATCAAAATAATGATAAACTTAAAATTTTGGTATCGTAAGAACGAATGAACGGAGCCTATATAAGTACACATAAGGTGGAAAATCTGATTGTGGATGGAAAAGTGCCCCCTAACATCAGAGTATGTACTATGGACATAATTTTAAACCAAAGTCCTGTTATTAATAAAAATAATACTTACAGGATTTTCTTACAGTACAGATTTTCCACCTTATGTGTACTTATATAGGCTCCGTTCATACGTTCTTACGATACCAAAATTTTAAGTTTATCATTATTTTGATTCAATATTGTCTTGTGTGTCTGGGGCAGAGACCGTCTGCGCCCCACTGATGAGTTCTGGCAGACGGTCCCAAGACGAAACACATAGACTTAAAATTTTTTTCTTTCTTATTAAAATATTTTCAATTTTATTACTTAGTATTTTATTTGCTTCTTCTTTTGGTTTATGTCTGGCGGCTTGTGGCCTTAATAATGTTGTCCTCGGGATTGATACGCGGCGAATTGTCGTGCCTTTTCGAGCGAGCAACTTGGAGTTCTTAGAGTCGTTAGACGTTAGCTCATCAAGACCGACAAAATTCAACATTAATTTAAAAAATATAATTTATTCATTTAAGAACATGTTAAACTAAGAAAATGAATATTTTTTGTACTTTTTTTAATAAATAAATACATACATCTTTTTGTTATTAATAGTAACCAAACAAATATTGTAATTAATCGCGGCAATTAAGACGAAAAAACTATTCTAGTTAAATAATGATAATTAATTCAGATAAAACCAAGAGATCATTGCCCTTTATTCGAGTGTTATCTATTACTAAATTTCAAACAAAAATAATAATACAAATATTAAGACTCAAACTCCCTTCCAATTATACTTACATTTTTAAATAAACTAAAGACCATCTTGCGCGCACATTGCATTTTCGTTAAATGCTTTAATTTTAAAGCCAGGTTACATACTTTTCTTTCGTCCAATTTCATAGATACATTTGCAATAATATCACGTTTTAAAATGCTTCACACCAATTTTTCAAAGGGGGAATAAATATTTTTGCTTTAAAATCTAGCTCAGTGTCATATATAGTTAATATACTGCAATGAAGAACAATAATCTTATGGGTTTTCATAATCTACCATAATTATTTAAAAACAGTTTTTTCGGTTCAATTGATAAAAGTTGACAAATCCCGTAATTACATTTTATCATACATTACTTATATACTATTTTTTTAGATTTTATCAGTTTGTGTTTTCATTAATGGAGACTACTGACAATATTTTTTTTACCGTGTATCCATTTTTTTCTCGTGTACTCAGGCGTTTCGTCAGTGTAAAGTTTATTAACATTACAATTACAGCAAATAAAAAAGCAATCTAACGAATCGGCGTTGAAAAAAAAGGTTATAGAACTATGACTTTTGATGAAGTAATATAACTACTATGAACAAATAAATAAATTATACCGATATCGTACACGTGAAAGTTATAGAGAAAAATATGTTGGTATACTAAATTCTTGAATAAAGCTCGATAAAGTTAATTTTCGTTTTGAATCGTGAAATTGTAACCTACCATATTCGTTATTAAATGGAGAAAATTATTTTTATACAATACCTATCTATAAGTACATCTGTTGGGTAACGATTGTAATACAATTTTAAAACTTATAAGGACTCCCTTTAGAGAAAAATGATAATCCAACATGGTCAAAATTGTCAATCTGAACGTGACATTTGCATTAAATTCTGCATAGATTAATTAAATAAATAGCACCTTGAGAATATTTGGATTATTTTTATATGTATCTTTTTACCTTTGCGTAACGCGATTAAAACGTTGTTATCACTAATTAGCGTTTTTCGATTAAAGTTATTAAATATGAACCGTACTGTTTCGTCCACATCAGAGAAATCCTTTATGTAAACGTCGAAACTCTCAAATTCGTAAGCAACCAAGTAAAAAATAGCTATATATAAAAGTTAAATTTTTTATATATACTTTTGCGACACACCCACACACAAACACCGAAAGGATATCAAATAAAAAAGGGAATACTGCAGCAATCCATCGGAAAAAGGGGCGTGTCAAGATCGAATTAAATAAATTATACAATCCCCACCGACGTGGAAAAAAAATCAAGACATTCTAGCTTTGAAGTTAGCAGCATATTTTCTTTCTCTTTCTTTATTTTTTCGTAGCGAACGATACCGCGTCCTCTTCGGGTTTGACAGGAACGTCGAACGCGCCAAAAATGTAGAAAAAACCGTATCAGGAGGAGTAAAAAGTTAGGAAGGATTAAGAAACGGGAGAAGAGAGATGCCTCACTGCACGAATGATTTCGGATGGTACGTAGGAAAATTTATCGTTGGGCTTGGCGGTATGCTCCTCGTTTACTTTGGATGCTTCAGAGACAAGTACGTATAGAAATATGAGGTTTCGAGCACCCGATGAGACAGTGTTTATAGTTAACACGAATAATAAGACTCTTTCGATGTGTTTAGAGAGCTCGAGGGACCAGAGAGAGTTCGCGATCGTAGGGAGGGCAAGTGAGTCGAGCTCCGCGAAAAATTTGATACGCGATTCGCTAATGCTAGGACCGGTCTGTTTCAGGTAGAGGGGACGCTTTGAGATCGATGAGTCGACGAGTCGGTCAGTCAGGATCACCTCGACCTACAAATTACGCGATCCCGGGTACGGCTATCGTTCGAAGGAGGTCGAAAGAGAGAAGGAAACCCACATGGAGTCAATTTGTTTATGGAAATTGTGAACGACTCCTCGATAACGTGAAACGAGTAAGTCCTTGTATTGTATACGGATATAGCTACACTGAGAAAAAGTTTAGATTAAACATTACAATAGTATATCTGGTGAATAAATCATAAACTCAGGAAAATTACTGTAGTTTCAGTAAAGTTCCAGTAAAATTAAAATTGACTGTACAGTTCATTATAATAATAATAAAATTTACTATAACTTTTGTTAATTTTAATATATACTATATAATAATTTTCCTCAGTTAGTCAGCCTCTGGTTTTTTTCCTAAAAACTGTATTGCAATTTTTAGTACAAAATTTTACTCCGCGTACAGATCGTTCGAGCTAGGAAGATCGTCGGAAGGACAAGGAACCCCGAGGAGGAAAACTCGTCCGAATGGAGCGAGACTCTTCGAAGAGAAAGGAAATCGATCCACCAAATAGAATTGGAGTTTCGCAAGACGCTCGAGGAGTTGGAGAGGTTGAACCGAAGATGTCTCGCTGTTGCGCTTCAGATCAGAAGGCCAAATGGTACCCACTGGGTTAAAAACGGTTCTCATTCTTCTCCCAGGAGACGTCGATACTCGCCACTCGACGCTACAGAATATCTGGACTACCTTCTTTGGCAGAGATACCAGGCTAGACACGGATATCCGTCTCGTACCGATCGGGTAATTTTCACCCCTGAGCCTTTAAATCGACAAAGTTCATTAACGTCTTCTTCTCCTTTCAGTATAAAATGTACGAGCCAAGGGTAGATCGCTACGATACGTGCCGATCTCCGTTTGTGAGTTTACGGCATCCTCATCTTTTTCCTTACTCTCGGTCTGTGAACTGTCAAAACTAATAAACCTGCAACACGAGCAAACGATTTTTAATTTAATCTTCGAGTTTCTTTATCCCAACTCTCGTTAATTTCTCGTTGATTTTTTAACGACGCCTGATGGGAAACTTGTATGAAGTAACCCTTCAGGAAAGGCATGCGCTTGGAGAAAATTAAGAAATTAAGAAAAATAATTCTTAACTTAAAAATTAAGAAAAATAATTCAGATTTTACAAGAAAGGAAAAAATAAATTAATCTTTCAACGAGATGTTTACTTTTCATTAAGATTACAACGCAAACGAGCTAATCTTTCGAGAAGAGTACTCATTGTACTTGTTAAGGTAAAATTACGTAAATTTCTTTTTAAAAAGATAAAATAAAAATCTTGACTTTTGAAAAAGTAGAAACTGGTAAGTAAGATAGTAAATAGATTCGAAATCGCCAATACGAAGAAAATCATCTTTCGAATAAATGAGACTACCTTTCCTTCTTAACAAAAATATAAAATATTCTTATTGATTCGCGAATGTGTAGAATTTTAGTCGTGTACATATTTCATTATCCAAACGTCGTTATTTAAAGAAACTTGGACGTAAGCTGAAGTTCAGATTCACCAGGTATTTCCATATGCAGATATCCCTTCATTGATGAATTGGAAAAATTTCGATTGTTAAGGTCAATAATAAATTATTTTATTTACGAGATATGATATTTTATTTAATTTATTTATTATTGACCCTTAACAATCACAATTTTTCCAACTAATTTAACTATATATTTCTCTTTCTTTTATTCCTTTCTTTCAGTCAAGCTACTGAGAATATTTTCTAAATATATAATTCATTTTTCTTCCTCACATCTTTCGATTCTAACATTTCATTTTTTTTCAAAAACGTTAATGATTTAAGAAAGCTATTACAAGCTACAAACTTGTAAAAATATATTATTGTATTATTTACATAACATCGAGTTGATAAAAAATAATGCAGTATTAAAATAAAGATCAAGGAACATAAACTTCAATGGACAGTAATTTTTTGTTCTTGAAACAATCGTCGATCCACGTGTTCTTTAAAATTTTCGTTGCTTTTTTTTCGTTGTTGCACCGTTTTGACAAATCTTCAGGAACCTCCTCGTTAACGAAAACGTAATCGACGGTATCGTTTAATTCTTCCGACACGACTCCACTCATGAAGACAAACGAGTGTTTGAGCGCGTCATTTTGATCGTAGAAGAAACCAACGATACCTCGAAAAATCGAGAAAGGAGATATGTCGTTATTAAACAACATTTTGTCCATTTTTTTCATATCTAAAAGAGACAATTCCGCGTCGCTGTCCACCTGAAATGTTTAATTAAACGTTATATTTAATTTAGAATTGATTATCTCAATGCAATTCTAAAACTATATACATCATTTCAAATTAACGTTTATGAATCAATAAAATAAATATCAATTAATTCTAACTATTACAGCAATAAAATTATAATATACGATACAACAAATTCGAAAAAACCATACCATATCGTCCAATTTTTGCATACACCGTTTAAAATTTTCATCCTCCGCGTGAATAACGTCTTCCGTGTAACTGTCTCCGTACTCGTCGTAATCTTCGTTCAATTTCTCTTCGGTGGACATACTCGCGGAATACAATTCCCATGGGTAAAACTTTTGAATCTTCGAAAGATTTTCTCGGTTGGTTGCTCTTTTCAACCAAGCCAAATTGACCACGTCGTATCTTTTGCTCGATATAACATTTTGCGCCTTCAGCTGAAAATGACAATTAAGGGTGCCTTTAATATTTACGCGGATAACCTTCCATGCGCTTCGCGCCCAAATTTCTATTCCAAGAGTTACACTTTTATATTCCAGGTAAGATCGTTACACATTCATTAAAAAGAATAGTGTTTTGCTGAATAAATATTTTGGTACATATTAACAAAATAAACAAAAAATATACGTAATTTTAAATAAATGTTAATAAATTTTTTTTTCTTTTGTTGTGACGAGCCTTTCTTATATTTATCATTTGTACTTGCGATCAACCTTTCCTGAGAAAACAGTTTTGTCTATATTGATATTTGTCTTTATGAAGTACAAAAAACATATTTTTTGCACTTTCTCAACAGTTTTGTGAATCGAACTTATCTAAAAATTGTCAAGCAATTTATATTTAAACACTTTCCGTTCTTAGATTATTTAATTTTGTTCTATAATAATGCGGAAGAACATTTTGACGGAATTTTAAAATACGGTACCGTTCCAAACCTATATCCGACCAATTTGTTCCGAAATAGAAACGATAACTTCCGTAATTATTAAGAAGTCACCATGTATAAATTTCAGGCAAATCGGTCGAAAATCGGCTGAGTTATTTGTTATTTATCACGTATACATGCTTATACATAATCGAAAACGTTTAAAATAATTAAAACTTATTTTCTTGAGAAAATATATGTTTTTATGTATATAAATAAACAATTATATTTTATGCGACGGTATAAATATATAAAAGGGACTGTTACATGTAACGATTGAGCCTAAAAAGTAATTTGTGCCGACTGTTTGTTGCAAGCTCGATGTAGAAAAAAAGGCGAACTCGAATGATTTCGACTCACCGTGTCGGGATTTCCAACCAGTACACAAAAAGTATCGGTCCCTGGATTTTGAACGACTTTGGCCATGTGCTGTTGCAAAATAAGGTTAATCTCGTTACGATCGAGCTCGGAATCACCGTTGATAACGCAAATTTCTTTGTCCTGAAATAAACGGGATAGTCGAACGACCTCTACATCGTTTTTCACAGGTCGAAGAGCCTCGTAAACCGTAGGTTCGTTTTTACTCGTTTTAAATTTTGGCACTTTGTCCTCTTCCGGCTCGTCGATGTCGTCGGCCGTCACTTTTCTTTTCGTTAATTTGTGAACTGCTCCTCCGCCCTAAGTGATACAAGGTAATGTTACTCGATTGAACATACTTCGAGCGCCCTTTACGCGAGTATTACTTTAATGCGCAAAACGACAATTTTGTGCACGTTAAAGGGGGTAGCAAAACCAAGTTTTATCCTTCCTACCTTACCAGCCTCAAAATTCACAGACAATGAGTTACAATTAAAAAAGGACGATAATTTATTCAAATTGAGTAAGGGATTTCTCGAAAACTGGTCAATATTTTTCCTTCCAATTTTAAAGACAGATAGATTATTAATATAGGAAAGAGGCTGTTCCTCTTATAAAAAAATATATAATAATAATATAAAAATATATAATTATAATTAATTTTATGTAATTTTCGAGGTCGGTAAGGTAGGGAGGATAAAACTTGGCTTTGGTACCCCGTTTAATTTTAGAGAATATTTCTTTACAATTTTATATTCAAAATATATGTTACATATATTTGCACGCTAAAAAATGAAAATATTGAGAATGTTTAACGCTATTTATTTTTAAAGTGATTTTTGTTGTTGATGCACTAATATATAAACTTTAAAAAACCGTGGTTAACGATTTTTTTTCTTTTATAGTTATTCCAAAATGGTGTTTTTTTCCTTAAGGAGGTGGCATATTCGATACGTTACCGAATGAACAAAAAAAGATAATTATTCTATTTATTTAAAAAAATACGCAATTTTATGCAATATCCGAATACAGAATTGCACTAGATAATTAAATAATAAGTCATTCTACAAAGTTTCAAGTCAAAATGTATGATATTCCGTGATTTTCGGTGCAGGAATTTTTTAGGGTGTCTTTGTCGTATTGACTTGAAACTTTGTAGAATGACTTATTATTTAATGATCTAGTGCTTCTGTATTCGGATATTGTATAAAAGTGCGTATTTTTTTAAATAAATGTAATAATTACCTTTTTTGGCTCGGTCGGTAATCCACCGGGTAAGCCACCTCCTTAAATAGCATAATGTAAAACTTCATGATTCTTTCTTAAAAAATATCAAGTTTACAAAAGAATACGTATAAAACAAAAAGTGTTTAAAAATATTAAAAGAACATGTCTGCTTTTTCCGAAAGTTCAAAGGCATTTTTGAACTTTTTTTGAAAAATGGTTAAATTTATAATGCAATAATAAGAAAGATTTTGACATTTTTATAAAACAAATTTAAAATTTTAAAGAAAAAATACGACTCTGTTTTTGAAAATGGCTTCTAATATTTCAAATGACGTGCATAAAATTGATGTTTTGCGCATTTACAGTATAAGATGAGTACGATTTGATCCTATGGAAGCTAATGATAAGAAAACATTTCAAAGAAAAGAACAAATCTTTTGTTTAGCGTCTATAAAATAGTTTTGATTGTTATGAGAGTATAATTTGTTATAGTTTTTTTTTTTATTTTGGCGTCATGTCGCGTTGTACTCAACAAAGAATTTAAATTACATATCGACCCCTCGTACGAAGAATAGCACAACTCAGATTTTGCAATGCTATTTTAAATGGGAAAATTGGAGTTGTGCTTTTCTTCGTCTGAAAATGAAAATGATTGTTTGTTTAAGGGGATGTCAAATTCGTTATATGAATAATAAATTAATGTTTCACATTAAAATTTAAAGAAAATCACGTAAACATTGATTTATTTAATAAAATAATCTACAATAGGCAAAGTTTCAAAGTAATTGATGGAGTAGTACGTGAGATCAAATTTTTTGTTATCTAAAATTTGATAAAACAATTAATTTCACTATAACTACTTTAACAATTGCACTGAATCTGTGCACTATTGTAATTTATTTCATTACAAAGAACAATATATTCTTGTATTATAATATTTATTTTTGTAAACAAACTGGTTTTTAGTTAATAATTGTAAGCGCGGGAAAATTGAATTACTACTTGGTTTTGACATCCCCGTAAGATAATACTGTTTTCTTTTCGCTTAACTATACCTTTCAACATAAGAATTATGTTGGAAATATTAAATTTAAATCTGAACAAAATTCACATGGGTATGTTTAAAACAAAAGCGAGGGCATGACGATTTGATTTTTTAATAAAAAATAAATTTGTCAATAATATTGAATAAACAATTTTCGGTCGGTAATTATTGAACTAAAAAAGCCATGAATTTTCAACGCAAAAATCAAAATTAAATTACAAATTTAGAAATCTGAGAAAATAGAGTATACTTTTTAAAACAATGCCTGAAGGCATGGCGATCAGGATTTTTTGAAAACTCTATTCGTTTGTTTATAAAAAATATTACAAATGACCATTTTCTGAGTTCGACGACTCCTTTCGAAAAATTAGATAGTTCGCCATTATTTCCATTGAGGAATATTTTGAAAGCCTGAATTTAAAGTTAAACGGTAATGCTAGTGTTAAATTTAAATATATATAAAAACAAAATTTTTTTATGTTTATTGTAAATTACAAATTTGAAGTCGTATTCACTTAATTTACGATAGCTAACTCAAGATGGCGAACTAGATTTTTGAAAATCGTCCAATTACACCAAAATTTAGAACATAGAGATTTTAGGTGTCGTGGATCACAAATTTGAACTTGTATTGAAATGAAAGGTTTGAACGTATGCGGTGTGATCACGTCAAAGTCACTCTGGCGAAACTTCAAGATTTTTGAAAGTTAATCGATGAATTCCGATTGTTTAAAGTAATGCATAAAATAGTCATCTTATATCAGATATCTAATGTTAAAATACAAACTGGTATGAGGTAGGAAATAGAGGGTTATGTGATACTTTAATACCGAATCGCAAATTTGGATTTAAGAAGTCAATATGAATCATTCGTATGGACATACCTTAACCAAAGACGTGAATTCGGTGGTCGAACAGGCGTCGTGCCACGGTTTATCGTTTCTTATCACCGTGACTCGTGGAAAACGTAAACTGTAACCAAGTGGATAAGCTTGTGTTTTTATAATCTCGCTCGCTTTTACATTCAGTATAGTCGAATGCTTTGGGGCGATCCATACGTTAGGCGGTTCCGTCTGTAACAATTCTTTTTAGTCTATTGATCTATTGTCGATGAAGAAAAAAAAGAAAATAATAGGTAAAGATAGAATTTGGTACCTTGGGACCAAAAATTCCAACTGGCTTCGCATCCTTCCAATGCGGTTTCAACGTTCGCTGGAGCATTTTAAGATCATCGTCGCTCAAACCGGATCGAACGCTAACGACCGCAAAAAATTCTGACGGCAATCCGTTTTTATTGGTCGGTGGACTCGCGGTTCCCACTAAGAAGCTGCTGATTATTCCACTGCATCGGCCTTGTCCGTAGTAACCACCGAGAATAATTAGATCCAAGTCTTGAACGAGTCCTTCGGAGTACTGGAAATTCAATTGAATAATATGTTATATTTTATAATGTATGAGTGGAGTAGGGTAACGCCCGATTCGAATCGTACCTCGGCTTTAATTTTGTAGCATCCGGTGTTTTCCCGTACGTTTGGTCGGTAAGGGACGTCTTCCCTCTTGACTACGATTCCTTCATCGTCCTTATCCAGCGATACGTTGAAGATTTCCATCAGACGATCTCTGTAGAATTTAAAGAATATTTTTCATCCTCGATTGGAAAACGATTTAACGGTATGTTATTTTTTTTCGTGTAGTTAAAATCGAAAGGAAAGTATAAAAGTACATTATACGGATTTAGCGGTCGACTAACCGAATTTAAAAAAATTGGTTAATCTGATATTTACACTTTAACGACGGTTTCGCTCTGACAGAACATCATGATTCCCTCCTTCTCGGTAAAAGCTGATTTTAAATAGTTCAACCTCTCGCTGTAAGGCTTGTCGATCAAAATCTCATCGTTGTACAACAGTATGTCGTAAGCGACGAAGCAGGGTTGATGATGACTTTTGTCGGTGAGTTTTTTCACGTCGTAGTTAATACCTTTGGACCCAAAGCTTTTTCTAACTTTGTGCCAACCCATCAGCTCACCGTCGAATATTACAGAACGGCAATCTTCTTTCAACAACGTGGCGATGTTGGCCGTCAAAAAACCACCTGAAAATAATTTATGATGAGGTTGGTGGTCAAGTGGGTATCACAGTTATATTTAACCTGAATAAACAATGTAAATTACTGAAAAATAAAAACATTATTGCCGTTCGTTTAAGTATTGTCTATCATTGATATTATTGTCAATGTGTGAAATAAAGAAAATATAAAACATAATTCCTTTTTGGTAAGTTTCCGGTCGTAAATGATATCTTCCTCAGATTTCTAATTTGACTATATTAATTTAAAACATTCTTTTCGTTGAATATTCTTTACTTCCTTTTACTAATTATAATTGTAAATAAACGTCAATATCAGCTGTTCATACGACGAAAGAAAATATTAATTTATTCAATAAAAGGTATTGAAGAGAGATTTGATTCTTCGATCTATATGGTTCTGGGAATGGAAGATAATCAAGAGTCGAATTTCCATTCAATCTCTCTTTAACGCAATAATAGATAATGCTCATATAAAGAGAGATTTAATAGTGTATAATAACTTATCCCACATATTAAAGTGAAAAAAAACGATTAACTTACCCGAATGAGCAAATTCGCCGTAACTAAAGTTTTCGCTGATATCGTGTCCCTGCCTCGAAAAATATTTAAATCTCCGATCTCTCACGTGTAACTGCGATCTTTCACCATCAAATTTGGTTTGCACGTAGTATCGTTGTCCATCTTTAAACAACTTAGCCGCGTGCTCGATTTTTAATCTTTCCAAGAGCATAGGTTTCACGTGGGAAAACGTCTCGATCTGCACGTCGATCTTTTTCGCGTCCTCCTCGGCGAATTGTTCGCAAACTCGTCGTAAATTCGAAGATACGTTGAATAACTCTTCGGCATTTGGGTGTATGGCTGTTTGAAAGAAAAAAAAAACATCGAGTATTTTACAAGTTAGACATATATTACGAGAAAAGAGTTATACCTTCGAAAATCTTCTTTTGAGCTAAACCGAGCCTCAAATCTTTCAACAAGATTCTCACGATCCATTTGAGTTCTAAACCAGTTATTTTACGCGTAAAATGCTGAAATATTTCGTCCTTGCTACGATTAGCTTTGTGGCACTCAGCGACGTCGTCCAGAAATTTATTGACGCACTGGATCGTTAAGGAGCTTTCGTTACTCTCCAATCGATTGCGCAATACCCAAAATATCCTCTCGGCTAAATCGTCGGTTTTCACCGGTCCGTTCAACGGTTTCCTGCGGATTGAAAATCAGAATACGCTCAATCGTTATATCTTCCGTCAAACGATCGAGAATTAACAATGAATAATTGTTATACTTGTAACCGATTATCTTTTCGGCGTTGGCGCTCGTTTTTCCCAGGTAGAATACTCGGATAAACAAATTTCCTAAGTGTTTTTCTTTTAATCCGTAGGGTCCTCTGTCTCGATCCACCTTCGGCAGTATTAATCGGAATATCGGGAACAGCGACGGTTCCTAGATTATATTTTATAAACCATAACTTATGTTAATTTTGCGGAAGAGAAAAAGAAAACTTTATTCTTATACAGTTTGCATTGAAAAAATTCGACAAACATATCTTGGTATAGTCAAAAATTTTAATGCGTATATTGTAAAATTCTCTTTTGCTTATACATATTGTAAAGAGAACGATAATTTACCGAGGACGGGCACTCGATATTAACGGGTTTCGCTAGAACTCGGCATTTCCGTGTAAACGATTGTAATTCATCAGTTTTACGAGCTCCTTTTGCTTTGATCATCCGTTCGAACAAATTACAAAGCTCCTTGAATTTTATTTTCGTATCCAGCGACATGTTCTACAAACTGACAAAGTACAACCAGTTATTTTCATAATTTATATAGAAAATCAATAAATAATGACAGTTTTGCTGATTGTAAAATTTAAAAATTATTGATCGCATAGATTAAGTGATTCGGGTGAATAAAGAATAACTTGTTTTTCTTTTTTTACTATAAATATAATAAATAACATTTATTCCTCTTCATCATATCGTTATATAATCTTCAAGGTACATCCGTGCTAATTCGTGATTTTCCGACTGTAAGTATATCAAGTGTAAATTGAAAGCTGCTTCTTTTTTCAAGTCCAGCAGATTCAAATTTTTCTCAATGAGCTCTGGAGGTGGATTTTCGAGGACTTGTTTATAAAAATGAATGGCACTTGGTAGAAGACCAAGTTGGTGAAATGCTCTAGCTATGTTGTAATTTGCTTCTTGGGATCCTTGGTCTCCGCGAAGCTTCATGTACGTCCTCAGGAATCCGATTGCTGAAAAATATTATAACTATTACTTAATAATAAATGAATAATCAAATAAATGAATGAAAAAAATAATAAATAAATTAACAATTATGAATGAATAAATAAATAATGTATTAATAAAGGAACGAATGAAAGAACGAATAAGTAAATAAAATAAAATTAAATTAAAAAATATAACACAGTACTAAGTCGTTCTTTAGTTTTAAGTTTATTACGTCAGTCTACCAGACCTATGTACAGGTACTATTGTACCTCTATAGGATGTTTTGTTGTAACTTATGTTTAGTCGGATATATTTATTTATATTTTAGACTTAAGTAACATATGTATATAAAAAAAATAAAATATGGTGAATAAAAAAATAAAAATTGTTTAAGTTTGATTGTGTTTTAGTGTTTAAATTATGTTAATTAATTTGGTCAGTTATGTAACAAGTGAAATTATTAATTAAATATTATTCATACCTTGCACAACAAGCTGATTTTTCTTGGCGGAAAATTTCTGACAGGCCATTTGCAATAAAGTGACAGAGACTAGCAATGCTAGCAACGCGCTTGGTTTAACTTTGAACAGAGAAATATAGTCGTTCAAGGCATATTTGTAGGTCCCAGAAACGAGGCAATTGTTTGCATGTAAAATGTGCAAATAAGAGAATGCATCTTCTTTTCCAAGCTGCCTCATCATAAACCTATTGTGCCTTGAGTCCTCCGCTTTCTGAACTATAATATTCAATAAATTCCAAGTTTTCGATCGCTTTCGAGTTCTCACGAATTCTCTTACGACGTTGAAACCGTCATACGAATCGTTATTGCGTATACAAGATATTAAACATAAGTACATTAAATGAGAATTTTCATTGGCAAATTTTTTCGACGTCAAAGCTGTAAAACATATCCTTTGCAGTAGACCGTATTTTTTAAGTTTACAAGCCAATCGGCACATTTGTTGTAGCAAATGAAATTCCTCTTTCTCCGTAGGCTCGTTGTTTACCGAAAATGTGGGTGAAGATTCGTCTTGGAGTGACTCGCCACGTGATAACCGATCTCTGTGCAAAATTTCAAGTCTTTGTCGAACTCCGCTGGTTCTGCTTAAAGCTGTTAATTCTAGTTTCGATCTTAAAGTTACACAGTGCCTTGAAAACAGTAACATCCCGGACTGAAAGTACTCTGTGTATCGTTTGATTTTCAACAATAATTTTGTTCGTTCGTAAATAATACCTGGATCGAGAATATCAGTTTCTGGATCTTGTTTTAATACTTGTATCGCTTTGTTATATTGGCCTTTGAGTCTGTACAGCTTAGCCAATTCCATTCGAGCACCCAAGTGTTGTGGAGACAATTTTCTCACTATTTCATAGGATTTAATGGCTTTGTTGAAATCTTGGCAGCCTACCCATGACTCAGCGTGTCTTAGCCAGACAGCTGCTAAACTAAAATTTTCACTATTGACCAATGGTTCTAAAAGATCTAAAGCCCGTTCATATTCTTTTTTGCCCATTAGAGACTCTGCAACATCCAAAAATAAATCACCAGATACTTCAACATTTTCTAAAGCTTGAAATTTAGGTATAAGCGTATCTGCAATACTGATTTCACCAAGTTCTATCAAAGAAATTATACATTTGGCTTTTAAGTCAACTGCCAGGTCATCTGGTATGTTACAAAGTGCAATTGCTGTAGGTCTATTTTCATCTGTTTGCATAGGTTCATGAATATCCAAGCTAACATATTCAATCCATATTGTTGTGAATTTTGTTAGAATATCTAAACATCTATGAAATTGTTTCAACACTATTAAAAGTTCTGTCATTATGTTAACTTCTTCTAAAGTGACTAGTTGTGAGCATTTTTTAAATATATTATCCATTCCATCTAGAGCTATTTCATACATATTCTCTTGCATACAACGTTTGGCAAGTAGCTTGGCATATTTCATAATATCCTGACCATCTTCTGGACCTAATTGATGAAGTAATTTTGAATAGGCGCGAATAAAAGCTTTTCGATCTCCATATTGATCTTGGAGTTTTGCTCGAGTTTCATATAATTCAATATTTTTTGGATTTGCTTGAATGGCCTTAGAGTAGCAAGTAAGTGCTTGTCGTAAATTTCCAGATTCCAAGGATGAATTTGCCAAACGTACCCATTGATCCGAATCTCTAGGACTAAGATGTGCTGCTATTAAAGCAAATTGCAAAGCTTTGTCTGGTTGGTCATTCTCGTAAATCATTGAAAGTGTATGATAAGGTTGTGGAGCATTTGGTACTTGTCTGTAAAACAGATCAAAGTCAAAGTATTATATTGTTATACTTGATTTCAAATGCCAAATAAATAATGTATTAATAAAGGAACGAATGAAAGAACGAATAAGTAAATAAAATAAAATTAAATTAAAAAATATAACACAGTACTAAGTCGTTCTTTAGTTTTAAGTTTATTACGTCAGTCTACCAGACCTATGTACAGGTACTATTGTACCTCTATAGGATGTTTTGTTGTAACTTATGTTTAGTCGGATATATTTATTTATATTTTAGACTTAAGTAACATATGTATATAAAAAAAATAAAATATGGTGAATAAAAAAATAAAAATTGTTTAAGTTTGATTGTGTTTTAGTGTTTAAATTATGTTAATTTAATTTGGTCAGTTATGTAACAAGTGAAATTATTAATTAATATTATTCATACCTTGCACAACAAGCGATTTTCTTGGCGGAAATTTCTGACAGGCCCATTTGCAATAAAGTGACAGAGACTAGCAATGCTAGCAACGCGCTTGGTTTAACTTTGAACAGGAAATATAGTCGTTCAAGGCATATTTGTAGGTCCCAGACGAAACGAGGGCAATTGTTTGCATGTAAAATGTGCAAATAAGAGAATGCATCTTCTTTTCCAAGCTGCCTCATCATAAACCTATGTGCCTGAGTCCTCCGCTTTCTGAACTATAATATTCAATAAATTCCAAGTTTTCGATCGCTTTCGAGTTCTCACGAATTCTCTTACGACGTTGAAACGTCATACTGAATCGTTATTGCGTATACAAGATATTAAACATACGTTACATTAAATGAGAATTCTTCATGGCAAATTTTTTTCGACGTCAAAGCTGTAAACATTATCCTTTGCAGTAGACCGTATTTTTTTTAAGTTTTACAAGCCAATCGGCACATTTGTTGTAGCAAATGAAATTCCTCTTCTCCGTAGGCTCGTTGTTTACCGAAACTGTGGGTGAAGATTCGTCTTGGAGTGATCGCCACGTGATAAACCGATCTCTGTGCAAAATTTCACGTCTTTGTCGAACTCCGCTGGTTCTGCTAAAGCTGTTAATTCTAGTTTCGATCTTAAAGTTACACAGTGCTTGAAAACAGTAAACATCCCGGACTGAAAGTACTCTGTGTATCGTTTGATTTTCAACAATAATTTTGTTCGTTCGTAAATAATACTGGATCGAGCATATCAGTTTTGGATCTTGTTTTCATACTTGTATCGCTTTGTTATATTGGCCTTCTGAGTTCTGTACAGCTTAGCCAATTCCATTCGAGCACCCAAGTGTTGTGGAGACAATTTTCTCACTTATTTCATAGGATTTAATGGCTTTGTTGAAATCTTGGCAGCCTACCATGACTCAGCGTGTCTTAGCCAGACAGCTGCTAAACTAAATATTTTCACTATTGACCAATGGTTCTAAAAGATCTAAAGCCCGTTCATATTCTTTTTTGCCCATTAGAGACTCTGCAACCATCCAAAAATAAATCACCAATACTTCACCATTTTCTAAAGCTTGAAATTTAGGTATAAGCGTATCTGCAATACTGATTTCAACCAAGTTCTATCAAAGAAATTATACATTTGGCTTTTAAGTCAACTGCCAGGTTCATCTGGTATGTTACAAAGTGCAATTGCTGTAGGTCTATTTTTCATCTGTTTGCATAGGTTCATGAATATCCAAGCTAACCTATTCAATCCATATGTTGTGAATTTTTGTTAGAATATCTAAACATCTATGAAATTGTTTCAACACTATTAAAAGTTCTGTCATTATGTTAACTTCTTCTAAAGTGACTAGTTGTGAGCATTTTTTTAATATATTATCCATTCCATCTAGAGCTATTTCATACATATTCTCTTGCATACAACGTTTGGCAAGTAGCTTGGCATATTTCATAATATCCTGACCTCTTCTGGACCCTAATTGATGAAGTAATTTTGAATAGGCGCGAAATAAAGCTTTTCGATCTCCATATTGATCTTGGAGTTTTGCTCGAGTTCATATCATTCAATATTTTTGGATTTGCTTGAATGGCCTTAGAGTAGCAAGTCAAGTGCTTGTCGTAAA
The DNA here is from genome assembly GCA_026168455.1 of Theocolax elegans. Taxonomy (NCBI): domain Eukaryota; kingdom Metazoa; phylum Arthropoda; class Insecta; order Hymenoptera; family Cerocephalidae; genus Theocolax; species Theocolax elegans. The sequence goes on from CM047431.1 coordinate 57,483,025, forward strand.
TTTCCAGATTCCAAGGATGAATTTGCCAAACGTACCCATTGATCCGAATCTCTAGGCCTAAGATGTGCTGCTATTAAAGCAAATTGCAAAGCTTTGTCTGTGCTTGGTCATTTCTCGTAAATCATGAAAGTGTATGATAAGGTTGTGGAGCATTTGGTACTTGTCTGTAAAACAGATCAAAGTCAAAGTATTATATTGTTATACTTGATTTCAAATGCCAAATAAATAGTAAATTTAATTGTATGTTGTATATATTTATTTTAGCACTGCACCTTATTATTTCCATGCACATTTGAGTAGCCAATTCCACTTCTCCTCTAGCATATCTTAAATTTGCTTCTCCCATTAAACCTTGCAATGCTGCTGGAAGATTTTTTCTTGATCGCCTTGGACGAGCCCTAGCACTCTTTTCAGACTTTTGAATTGCTTCTATATTTTGTACATCAGGAGCAGATGACTCTTCGGTAATACTATCAATTGTGTTAAATTTCAATATTAGAACTTGTAAACAAAAACAAATCAATTCAAATATATATTATCTTAACAATATATAAAAAAAAAGAGAAAAATGCGTGAATTTAGATAATTACAATTATATAATTATCTAATTTTTACAGAATAACGTATCTTTAAAAAAAATAAAGATAAAAAAATTTGTTAATTATAAAAATTAACTTATTTGATTTACCTCGGCCTCTACTTCTTCAGACTCTCAATATCTTGATCAGTCTTAACAGTAAATTCAGAAAACGTTAATTCACCATTTTAAAAATTGTCTAGTTAATATAATTTTCTTCTTCGACAGACAGGACATTTTGATCGTCTACATCAGAAGCAGCTTCTTCCGACTGAGGATAATCTACATATTCTACAGATTTTACAGCTAATTGTTTAGGTATTTGATCAATTGTTATTGCCCGAGCTTCGACAAATTCACCCAAATATATATATATATATATATATATATATATATATATATATATATATATATATATATATATATATATATATATATATATATATATATATATATATATATATATATATATATATATATATATATATATATATATATATATATATATATATATATATATATATATATATATATATATATATATATATATATATATATATATATATATATATATATATATATATATATATATATATATATATATATATATATATATATATATATATATATATATATATATATATATATATATATATATATATATATATATATATATATATATATATATATATATATATATATATATATATATATATATATATATATATATATATATATATATATATATATATATATATATATATATATATATATATATATATATATATATATATATATATATATATATATATATATATATATATATATATATATATATATATATATATATATATATATATATATATATATATATATATATATATATATATATATATATATATATATATATATATATATATATATATATATATATATATATATATATATATATATATATATATATATATATATATATATATATATATATATATATATATATATATATATATATATATATATATATATATATATATATATATATATATATATATATATATATATATATATATATATATATATATATATATATATATATATATATATATATATATATATATATATATATATATATATATATATATATATATATATATATATATATATATATATATATATATATATATATATATATATATATATATATATATATATATATATATATATATATATATATATATATATATATATATATATATATATATATATATATATATATATATATATATATATATATATATATATATATATATATATATATATATATATATATATATATATATATATATATATATATATATATATATATATATATATATATATATATATATATATATATATATATATATATATATATATATATATATATATATATATATATATATATATATATATATATATATATATATATATATATATATATATATATATATATATATATATATATATATATATATATATATATATATATATATATATATATATATATATATATATATATATATATATATATATATATATATATATATATATATATATATATATATATATATATATATATATATATATATATATATATATATATATATATATATATATATATATATATATATATATATATATATATATATATATATATATATATATATATATATATATATATATATATATATATATATATATATATATATATATATATATATATATATATATATATATATATATATATATATATATATATATATATATATATATATATATATATATATATATATATATATATATATATATATATATATATATATATATATATATATATATATATATATATATATATATATATATATATATATATATATATATATATATATATATATATATATATATATATATATATATATATATATATATATATATATATATATATATATATATATATATATATATATATATATATATATATATATATATATATATATATATATATATATATATATATATATATATATATATATATATATATATATATATATATATATATATATATATATATATATATATATATATATATATATATATATATATATATATATATATATATATATATATATATATATATATATATATATATATATATATATATATATATATATATATATATATATATATATATATATATATATATATATATATATATATATATATATATATATATATATATATATATATATATATATATATATATATATATATATATATATATATATATATATATATATATATATATATATATATATATATATATATATATATATATATATATATATATATATATATATATATATATATATATATATATATATATATATATATATATATATATATATATATATATATATATATATATATATATATATATATATATATATATATATATATATATATATATATATATATATATATATATATATATATATATATATATATATATATATATATATATATATATATATATATATATATATATATATATATATATATATATATATATATATATATATATATATATATATATATATATATATATATATATATATATATATATATATATATATATATATATATATATATATATATATATATATATATATATATATATATATATATATATATATATATATATATATATATATATATATATATATATATATATATATATATATATATATATATATATATATATATATATATATATATATATATATATATATATATATATATATATATATATATATATATATATATATATATATATATATATATATATATATATATATATATATATATATATATATATATATATATATATATATATATATATATATATATATATATATATATATATATATATATATATATATATATATATATATATATATATATATATATATATATATATATATATATATATATATATATATATATATATATATATATATATATATATATATATATATATATATATATATATATATATATATATATATATATATATATATATATATATATATATATATATATATATATATATATATATATATATATATATATATATATATATATATATATATATATATATATATATATATATATATATATATATATATATATATATATATATATATATATATATATATATATATATATATATATATATATATATATATATATATATATATATATATATGGCTGGTTCTCTGTGGCATCGACGATGAAAAAAATAATATTGCTATAACTGTGGGATATGTTTTAGAGGTATCCAGTAGTATTCCTGAATTTTTACAGAATAACGTATCTTTAAAAAAAATAAAGATAAAAAAATTTGTTAATTATAAAAATTAACTTATTTATTTACCTAGCCTCTACTTCTTCAACTTCAATATCTTGATCCAGTCTTACAGTAAATTCAGAAAACGTTAATTCACCATTTAAAAATTGTCTAGTTTAATAAATTTTCTTCTTCGCCAGGACAGACATTTTGATCGTCTAATCCAGAAGCAGCTTCTTCCGACTGAGGATAATATACATATTCTACAGATTTTACAGCTAATTGTTTAGGTATTTGATCAATTGTTATTGCCCGAGCTTCGACAAATTCACCCAAATCAGTAATGGATGAAGGATCGAGCTCTTCAATTTCCACAGGAGCCAATAATGCACTATTGTCTATTACAAAAGATTCTTGAGGCATACTGCCACGAAGTTCAATCAAATTGTTTTTAATTTTAATATTGTCTTTTGGTGGACAATCCATTGTATCCATTATGTTCTCCATTGTTTAAGAAATTGAGGGTTTAAATTTTTACATTTAGTAATAGTAAATAATGTTTCAATTAAACTATACTTTAAAACAAATCTAAAGGAAATATTTAATAGTTAAAATATTTACAATCAACAAAACTGACATTTTCATATTTATAATAATCACTGAAAATATATGCTTATTATTATAATAGCAGATAAACATAACATGTAAATAAATATGAAATTAAGGTTATGATTTACCTTTATTTGAGAATAAGAAGATAAATACATCAATTGTAACTTGTAGAATCACATGCAATGTAGTAGTAATTACATTAATTATTTTGAACTGGAAATAAGTGATTGAAAGGAAAACAAAACACTTTTAGCTTTGTTTATAACGTATATAAACTTGGTGTCCATCTGAAACGAAAAATAGGTCTGTTAGATAAAATTTACCTTGATAAAAAATAAATAAACCAATGATGAAAATAAATTATTTATTTCTGATTAAAAAATGTTTATTTTAATATGTAAAAGTGACTCTTTAAATTCACATACGTTTTAAATTTTTTACATTTTCATTAGACAAACCATTTTTAACAAGGTGCCATGCCGCCCATGCCATACTCAATATTTATCCTCCCTACCTTACCAACAAACGCGATAATTGACAATATTATAAATAAATAACAAAATTATTGATCGGTAATTAACTACCATTTTCTTTTATTTGTCCAACTGATAGGTATCACATGTACCTTATTCCTTTAAAAATATGTCTGAAATCGACTTGTCACAAAAATTACTGCATTTTTGATATTTGATAAATCGAGGTTGGAGAAAACGATTCTGAAATTTGCACTTTTCCTAAGTCCAGGGGTTCTATGCGAAATAAACGTTTAAAAGATATTTTAAATTATATCTCGATAACGATTAGGTCTACGGTAAAATTACTAGCGCCAAATGAAAGAACGTGAAATTTAACATCGGAAACCATTTTATTCGGTTTTTTGTAAGTTTAAAATTTTGAGATAATAAAAGAAAAAAACATTTAATTCATTCAAATAAGGATGGGAGGAGGAGAAGTGCAGACGACATGGCCACTGTTTCCCCCACCCGTGGCTCTAAGCGCAGTAGGAGCGAGGCAAATTTGATTGTTTCGATGTTACCATTACGGCAACATCAAAGATTTTTGGGACTCTTTAAATACTGTCAGTGTAATCATAGCGGCACGCTTTTGAGAAATAGTCATTTTTATATTTTTATGCAGTGTCAATGCAACACAAATGTATTGTTTATATTGTAGAAATATTAAATAACAATAAAATAAAATATTTCATAATACCCATTGCTAATCGCAATTATTAACTTTTGACCGTTAAAATGCAATGCAAAGTTTTTATTTATTGAAATACAAATAATTGACCCAGATATTGATTAATAAAATTAATTCTTTTAAATTAAATTTTTATAATTTTATAATAATATTTGTAGTTTTAGCAGCTTACAGGGGATTAGATGGATACTGAAACAAGTGGAGATACTTTTCTACCACTCCAAGGTAACTGCATAAATTTTTTGCAATGATCATGCTAATAGATTCATCGTTATAAGACAACAAATATACATTTCTAATAATATTTCGGGCACTTTTCCCAGATATTTTGATCAAAAGTGATCTTAATGATTTAGACCCACACTCTGGAAATTTATAAGCAGTTTCTGACTATAAGAAGACATCTTTTAGACAGCATTAGGTTTCCAGAGTCCGGAGCAGAATTGCTGATTTTCATTATTTAAGATTTAAATGGGCTTACAAGAGTGTGATAGCATACCTTTATCACTTTAAAAGTATTTTTAATGGAAAATTCAGAAAATTTTACAATAAATGTCATATTTACGTTTATAGTGAAAAATGCATCCCCTGGGAGCTAAAAATTCATGAAAATGGGCATATAATGAAAAAAAGTACTAAAATGTCAACTTTGACTCTCTGTAACTTAAAATAATGGGCCCGAAAAAATCTGAAAAAATTCAGGAATACTACTGGATACCTCTAAAACATATTCCCACAGTTATAGCAATATTTATTTTTTTCATCGTCGATGTAAAAGAAAAAAACATTTAATTCATTCAAATAAGGATGGGAGGAGGAGAAGTGCAGACGACATGGCCACTGTTTCCCCCACCCGTGGCTCTAAGCGCAGTAGGCGAGGCAAATTTGATTGTTTCGATGTTACCATTACGGCAACATCAAAGATTTTTGGGACTCTTTAAATACTGTCAGTGTAATCATAGCGGCACGCTTTTGAGAAATAGTCATTTTTATATTTTTATGCAGTGTCAATGCAACACAAAATGTATTGTTTATATTGTAGAAATATTAAATAACAATAAAATAAAATATTTCATAATACCCATTGCTAATCGCAATTATTAACTTTTGACCGTTAAAATGCAATGCAAAGTTTTTATTTATTGAAATACAAATAATTGACCCAGATATTGATTAATAAAATTAATTCTTTTAAATTAAATTTTTATAATTTTATAATAATATTTGTAGTTTTAGCAGCTTACAGGGGATTAGATGGATACTGAAACAAGTGGAGATACTTTTCTACCACTCCAAGGTAACTGCATAAATTTTTTTGCAATGATCATGCTAATAGATTCATCGTTATAAGACAACAAATATACATTTCTAATAATATTTCGGGCACTTTTCCCAGATATTTTGATCAAAAGTGATCTTAATGATTTAGACCCACACTCTGGAAATTTATAAGCAGTTTCTGACTATAAGAAGACATCTTTTAGACAGCATTAGGTTTCCAGAGTCCGGAGCAGAATTGCTGATTTTCATTATTTAAGATTTAAATGGCTTACAAGAGTGTGATAGCATACATTTATCACTTTAAAAGTATTTTTAATGGAAAATTCAGAAAATTTTACAATAAATGTCATATTTACGTTTATAGTGAAAAATGCATCCCCTGGGAGCTAAAAATTCATGAAAATGGGCATATAATGAAAAAAAGTACTAAAATGTCAACTTTGACTCTCTGTAACTTAAAATAATGGGCCCGAAAAAATCTGAAAAAATTCAGGAATACTACTGGATACCTCTAAAACATATTCCCACAGTTATAGCAATATTTATTTTTTTCATCGTCGATGTCACAGAGAACCAGCCATATATATATATATATATATATATAGAATTCTTTGGAAAAGTATGTCTGAATGCATTTACAAAAAGCATCAATTATTTATTAGTTAATTAAAAATTCTAACTTTTAAAAGGAGTGAATTACATTTTTACAAAATCACTTTTTTTTAATAGATTCAAGACTACGTGCATAGTTGCGAATCAAAACTGTATAAGGATATAAAATTTATAAACTTTACAAAAAATCAATGTCTGGGTCAATTATTTGTATTTCAATAAATAAAAACTTTGCATTGCATTTTAACGGTCAAAAGTTAATAATTGCGATTAGCAATGGGTATTATCAAATATTTTATTTAATTATAAATATTAAAAATACTCAAATTTTTACTACATTATAAACAATAGATTTTGTGTAGAGTAGAAACTGCATAAAAATATAAAAATGACTATTTCTCAAAAGCCTGCCGCTTGTATGTTTATACTGTCAGTATTTAAAGAGTCCCAAAAATCTCTTTATTCGAATGCATTAAATGTTTTTTTCTTGTATTATCTCAAAATTGTACACTTACAAAACCGAATATAAAATCGTTTCCGATGTTAAATTTCACGTTCTTCTAATAATATAAAAATAACTTTTAAACGCTTATTTCGCATAGAACCACTGGACTTAGGAAGGTGCAATTTTCAGAATCGTTTTCTCCAACCTCGATTTATTAAATATAAAAAATGCAGCCATTTTTGTAACAAGACGATTTCAAACCTATTTTTACTGGACTATTAATCGTATGTTGTATATATAAAGATCAAATAGCCACGATTTACGGGGCATTCGCCGTCCGGCTGGTGACCGGTACTCGTACTCGGTACAAATTCGAAATTCGAAAAGAGCTGGAGCCATACCTGCGCGAAACAGTGAAACAGATTACAGAAAGGATAAGGATGAAGGAAGCAAAGAGACTCCTCGAAATGGTTAGAGATGTCGCGACGACCTACTCAAAAGTCAAGATCGAGAGAGGGTGCAGGTTTGCGAGTTCGTCAGCCAGAAGCAGATTAGTGTAGAGGCAGCGCAGTACATCGGCCCCGAGAAGCCCCGAGCAGCCCCGAGCAGCCCCGAGCGAAGAGTCGGAGTCGGAGACAGAGGCAGCTGCGACAGCTGCGTCAGGCGGAGAGAGCGAGAGAGAGAGAGAGAGAGAGGGAGAGAGAGGGAGAGAGCGTCACACGGCTGACCCGACAACGAAATACGAATCGGTGTTCGGTTGCCGTGTGCACCGAGCGCGAGCTCGAGCCTGATCCGGGCGACAGATGGCGCGGCACGACCCCCGACCCCCCACCCCCACCCCCACCGCCACCGCTACCCCCAGCCCCGCCGCGCTTTCACCCCGAGGCTTTCGACCCCGCGCGCGAGCGAGCGAGCGGCCGAACGAACGAGCGAACGAGCCAACGGGATCAGTATAATACAGGGGTTTCTTAGAAAACACCCGAACCCGTCGTGTGCGCCGAGGGACCAGATCCTCGCGTGGGCGTGCTCTCGTGCTCTCGTGCTCTCGTGCTCTCGTGCGTGCGTGCGTGCGTGCCTTGTTCGCCTCCCTCGAGACGTTCGGAGACGTTCGGAGACAGAGAACCGTGCGACTTGCCGAGCTGTCGCATCGCCTCGGTGGCTGGTGGCTGGTGGCTGGTGCGCGAACGGAGGCTGCCCTTGCTCTCGAGGAGGAGGCGCGACCGACCGCCATTTTGTCGTCGAGGGGAGGGAGGAGGGAGTCAGGCGGAGGGACGATCCATCCTCTCTCTCTATCTCTCTCTCGGGTCTCGAGCTCCCTGAAAGGAGAAGGAAGAGGAGGAGGAGGAGGAGGAGGAGGAGAATGACCCGAGGGCGGGCGAGTCGGAGGTTCGAGTAGTTGGGCCGCAACGGAGAAATTAGGTCGCGGTGGACGAGGGTGGAAAATGGCTGGTGCTCGAGGAGGTCGCCGCCTCGTGGACGGCGAGATCGGAAGGCTCGGGTAGTGCCCGTCGACACATGCTCGCCGATGCGGAGGCTCGTCGCGGGGTGGTGCCACCCTCGCAGGTGGATCGACCCTCCCGGAAGATGGTGTACCGATGATCCTTCTCGTTCTCGTTACCTGCAGTGTGCTGTGCTGAGTTCGGGTGTTCGCGTTTGCCACTAGTTCAACGTCAACCCACCTACACACCCCACACGCACACACACACACACTCACAACCATACACCCGCGCTCACCGCACACTTACACTCTCTCCACACGCACATCCGCACGTCCACACACACACACACACACGCAACGCACACGCACACAACTCAACTAGTGCCCCGTATACATGCATCTATGTATATGTACATATGCAATAAGTGTTTCTGTCTATGGAAGTGTGAAAAGAGTGTCGTGTCCTCGTGGTCAAGAGGTCTTCGTCGTGGTCGCGTGTGCCCTTGAAGACTCGAGGATCTTCACCGAGGAACTCCACTGAAAGTAAGTAGACGTGCAATCGTATACAGGGGTGGTCGTAGGGCTGTGCGATTTGGCGGGAGAGTTTATTCGCGTTGACCTGCTCATTCTCCTCCGCCATCTCCTAATCCTCGTCCGTTTTTTTTTATCCTCGCGCGCATTGTCCTCGCGCTCTCGACGAAGCTCCCTTCCTAGACCCTCGAGGCAATCGACGCGACCGTGTCCGCGCTCGAGGTTGCAAGGGTGATGCGCGGCTCTCTGCGACGAGGTGTATTGTACACGTTTGTGTACTCCGAGAAGCGAGGATGAAAGTCGAACCTGCTTATAACGTTATATACCGCGAATCACTTGGGTTGCTTCGGCGTCGGGTGAGCAAGTACTACGTGCATAGTTGCGAATCAAAACTGTATAAGGATATAAAATTTATAAACTTTACAAAAATCAATGTCTGGGTCAATTATTTGTATTTCAATAAATAAAAACTTTGCATTGCATTTTAACGGTCAAAAGTTAATAATTGCGATTAGCAATGGGTATTATCAAATATTTTATTTAATTTAAATATTAAAAAATACTCAAATTTTTACTACATTATAAACAATAGATTTTGTGTAGAGTAGAAACTGCATAAAAATATAAAAATGACTATTTCTCAAAAGCCTGCCGCTTGTATGTTTATACTGTCAGTATATTTAGTCCCAAAAATCTCTTTATTCGAATGCATTAAATGTTTTTTTCTTGTATTATCTCAAAATTGTACACTTACAAAACCGAATATAAAATCGTTTCCGATGTTAAATTTCACGTTCTTCTAATAATATAAAATAACTTTTAAACGCTTATTTCGCATAGAACCACTGGACTTAGGAAGGTGCAATTTTCAGAATCGTTTTCTCCAACCTCGATTTATTAAATATAAAAAATGCAGCCATTTTTTGTAACAAGACGATTTCAAACCTATTTTTACTGGACTATTAATCGTATGTTGTATATATAAAGATCAAATAGCCACGATTTACGGGGCATTCGCCGTCCGGCTGGTGACCGGTACTCGTACTCGGTACAAATTCGAAATTCGAAAAGAGCTGGCAGCCATACCTGCGCGAAACAGTGAAACAGATTACAGAAAGGATAAGGATGAAGGAAGCAAAGAGACTCCTCGAAATGGTTAGAGATGTCGCGACGACCTACTCAAAAGTCAAGATCGAGAGAGGGTGCAGGTTTGCGAGTTCGTCAGCCAGAAGCAGATTAGTGTAGAGGCAGCGCAGTACATCGGCCCCGAGAAGCCCCGAGCAGCCCCGAGCAGCCCGAGCGAAGAGTCGGAGTCGGAGACAGAGGCAGCTGCGACAGCTGCGTCAGGCGGAGAGAGCGAGAGAGAGAGAGAGAGAGGGAGAGAGAGGGAGAGAGCGTCACACGGCTGACCCGACAACGAAATACGAATCGGTGTTCGGTTGCCGTGTGCACCGAGCGCGAGCTCGAGCCTGATCCGGGCGACAGATGGCGCGGCACGACCCCCGACCCCCCACCCCCACCCCCACCGCCACCGCTACCCCCAGCCCCGCCGCGCTTTCACCCCGAGGCTTTCGACCCCGCGCGCGAGCGAGCGAGCGGCCGAACGAACGAGCGAACGAGCCAACGGGATCAGTATAATACAGGGGTTTCTTAGAAAACACCCGAACCCGTCGTGTGCGCCGAGGGACCAGATCCTCGCGTGGGCGTGCTCTCGTGCGTGCGTGCGTGCGTGCCTTGTTCGCCTCCCTCGAGACGTTCGGAGACGTTCGGAGACAGAGAACCGTGCGACTTGCCGAGCTGTCGCATCGCCTCGGTGGCTGGTGGCTGGTGGCTGGTGCGCGAACGGAGGCTGCCCTTGCTCTCGAGGAGGAGGCGCGACCGACCGCCATTTTGTCGTCGAGGGGAGGGAGGAGGGAGTCAGGCGGAGGGACGATCCATCCTCTCTCTCTATCTCTCTCTCGGGGTCTCGAGCTCCCTGAAAGGAGAAGGAAGAGGAGGAGGAGGAGGAGGAGGAGGAGAATGACCCGAGGGCGGGCGAGTCGGAGGTTCGAGTAGTTGGGCCGCAACGGAGAAATTAGGTCGCGGTGGACGAGGGTGGAAAATGGCTGGTGCTCGAGGAGGTCGCCGCCTCGTGGACGGCGAGATCGGAAGGCTCGGGTAGTGCCCGTCGACACATGCTCGCCGATGCGGAGGCTCGTCGCGGGGTGGTGCCACCCTCGCAGGTGGATCGACCCTCCCGGAAGATGGTGTACCGATGATCCTTCTCGTTCTCGTTACCTGCAGTGTGCTGTGCTGAGTTCGGGTGTTCGCGTTTGCCACTAGTTCAACGTCAACCCACCTACACACCCCACACGCACACACACACACACTCACACCATACACCCGCGCTCACCCGCACACTTACACTCTCTCACACGCACATCCGCACGTCCACACACACACACACACACGCACACGCACACAAACTCAACTAGTGCCCCGTATACATGCATCTATGTATATGTACATATGCAATAAGTGTTTCTGTCTATGGAAGTGTGAAAAGAGTGTCGTGTCCTCGTGGTCAAGAGGTCTTCGTCGTGGTCGCGTGTGCCCTTGAAGACTCGAGGATCTTCACCGAGGAACTCCACTGAAAGTAAGTAGACGTGCAATCGTATACAGGGGTGGTCGTAGGGCTGTGCGATTTGGCGGGAGAGTTTATTCGCGTTGACCTGCTCATTCTCCTCCGCCATCTCCTAATCCTCGTCCGTTTTTTTTTATCCTCGCGCGCATTGTCCTCGCGCTCTCGACGAAGCTCCCTTCCTAGACCCCTCGAGGCAATCGACGCGACCGTGTCCGCGCTCGAGGTTGCAAGGGTGATGCGCGGCTCTCTGCGACGAGGTGTATTGTACACGTTTGTGTACTCCGAGAAGCGAGGATGAAAGTCGAACCTGCTTATAACGTTATATACCGCGAATCACTTGGGTTGCTTCGGCGTCGGGTGAGCAAGTAGTACGTGTCACTATGTGGTCGGACGTCGGTCGTTCGTCGCGCTATCCAGGCGATTCGAGGGATCTCGGGATACTTAGTTTTATAATTTAATAAAAAAAAAAAAAATAAAAAAAATATAGGGAAATATAAAAATTTATATAATTATGCGTGTGTGTCTGTGTGTATCGTCAATACGTCTGTAATACTGCACATCACCGCGTTAATGAAAACCAATGGGTTTTCGTTTCGGATAATATTCGCGCGCATATCGCGTATATAAAAATTAATATTTTAATTGCGCAAATTGGTGATGGCCTCGAGGTTTCGCAATTCCGCAACCCCATTAATCATTTAGGGAAACACGGTACATCTGCACCCGTCCTCACTGTATATTCAATTACATCGGCCAGAAAAGTTTTAATTAAGACTTAAGGGAAATACGCCTCCCTCCCTTCCTTCCTCTCTCTCTCTCTCTCTCTCTCTCTCTCGCTCGCTCCCTTTCTCCTCTCTTTTTTCCTCTCTTCTTCTCGAAGTCTTCTCGGACGAATTGCACTATATATACTGCGCGTCGAACGAAAGATGCAGGGTACGATAACCTCAAAAAGTTGAATCGTTCTTGTTTCTTTTTTTTGATGTTTTGGATTAGTTGAACTAACGTATCATCAATTTACGCGAGGTACAATTAGCCTAAAAGTTTACGTTTCTTTTTTTTTTATTTAAAAATTGTTTGATTTCACAAAATGTTATTTGTCTCTTTTTCTTCATAAAATACGAAGGGTTCTCCATGGATATTTCGTGAAAATTTGACGGGGCTATTTCGAATTAACGAATACTTACCTCGAAGTGACGAGTGTCTCATCGGTAGGTAATTAAATTAAAATAATAATTAAAATAACAACGATAGGTATATTTCGGTCCGTTTGAAAGAGAAAAAGTAAACCAATATCTCGGAAAATAATTTCGTAATTCGATCGTAAATTTATTTAGCCTAACAGCGGCCGTTATTAACACTCGTAAATTTTCTTCCCAACTTTTTCTGCTTTCTCTCTCTCTCTCTCTCTCTCTCTCTCTCTCTCTTTCTCTCTTCTATTTCTTTTTCTTCTCGCGCGAAGAGAGTAGTAAATATCACTTTGAGTAGAGAGAGTTGTAGGCATACGTTTTCTTACGCCCTTGCTGTTTCTTCTCTCTCTCTCTCTCTCTCTCTCTCTGGAGCATAAACAACGAGTCTGGTCGGTGGTGGTGGTGGTGCAACTCGCAAGAAGATTAAACGAAAAGTTTAGTCGCAAGGAACATTTGGCACTGTACCATAAAAGAACAAAAAAAAAGTTACATTTAACAACTCGTGACAAATTTCTCTTTACGCTGAGTTTCTCTGCTTAATCTTCTTGCTACCAACCCGCAAAAGTTGTTGTTTTAATTAATGTTACAAAGTCGCTTTACGTGCGCGCGCGTATATATATATATATATATCTATACACGGAAGTGTGGGTATACAATTGTGTGAGTGTCAATATATATATTATCGAATGAGTGGACTGTTTTCTTTTTTCTGTCAAGGGCATCTTCGTTTAATGATCGTTTTGGACATTCGTTGCACGTACAGAAAATTCGTTCTAAAGTAGCGTATCTTATTGATCTGAGCATTAAAATTGTATCGGAATGATGATCGTAATTCGGCAAACGAAGAGAAAAAAAAATGACGAAAATATTAATTTTTGTTGAAATAAAATGACGGTCGTAAATTATACAGTATAACGAGGGAACGTCGCCATTTTACCATCAACTGCAATATATGGGTATATCATCTATTTATTTTTCTTCGTCCGAGTATATACGCATATTGACAGTATTCAACGATGCGAAAGAACCAGACAGTCGATTTAATTATCGCTTTTTTCACAATATAGAGAGGTTGTTGTGATATACGTGGAATTTAATTTCTTAACCTTTGTAATTGCCTCTCTCACTTTATCGATACGTATACATGTATATGTATATTCCTATTGCATTCCTCTCCTTCCTTCGCTCTTTCTCTCCCTCTCTCATAAAACTCACAATACAGTGCCGGGGTACATTGAAACTTTAATGCGAAATCATCGAACACGGAAACCTGGCCGGTTTCCAGGCGTCGTCGAAATTCAAGGGGGTTTCGAACGTGAAACCTCGCAAGAGGGAGAGAGAGAGAGATAGGGCGACTGGAGGGGGTGGGGGCCAAAGAGCAAGATAACAAAGGATACGGAAAAGGAGGAATCGCAAATAAAGAATGCAAAATATTACTAACAATAAGTTTCTATAGAGATTGATAGATTCAGTGAGAGAAAGAGGATGGGGAAGGGGGTTATTTTATATCTAAATGTTTAACAAATTTTTTAAGCATTTTTAATTAGGTTATTTCAAGGTTGATTAAAGCGATTATTTTTGTATTTTTACACATTTTTTACAAGAAGGTTGCTTTTTTCAATAGTTTATTTAATGCAATGTGCATCCCGATAGCGAATGGGACACTTTGAATGTACAAGGAATATGATCCAGATCGAATATGATTGTTTAACTGAAAAACATTTCGTGATTTTGGCCAATGCTTTTACAAATTATCGTACGTTCAAATATATATAGTGGTACTGCTTCAAGAGAATGTTTTAACCTATTTAAAGTACAAATTACAATTAAAACCTATATGAATTGTTTGTACGATCCAAAGTTCCAACTAAAATTCTTGCTCTCGACTTTCTACCAGTTTTTTATAACCTGTCAGAGATCGATTACAATCGAGGGTATTTTATTTTGCGTTCTTTTTCACCCTGGTGTTTCAGAAAATACTTATATATTTAGCGGGGGGTAAAATTTAAATCTTATCGAGTTTTATTCTAGTAGAAATGAAAAATATTACTAATGGTTAAATAGCTATAGGAAACGGGTACGAAAACTAGTCCATTAATCGGTAGTCGCGAAATGCTTTTTTTCACTGTAAATCCCCATATAACCCTGGTAGAAAATTAAGCCTATTTCTGGTCAGAATTTCTGGTAAAAATTTTTGAAAATAAGATATTGTTAGAAATCCTTTTCAGAAAATTTGCAGAATTTCTAGATATACACCAATTTAACATGTGTTGACCAGAAATTCTGGTCAGAATCTGCGCTATTTTCTACCAGGGAATTGGAATGAGCATAATCTGGACATTTATTGTTAATTCAGTTTCAAATGTTTGTGATACTCGAAAATTTGAACTCACTATCAAATTGGATTGGTCACACAACAACAAAAAAACAATATTTCCAAAAATATATTTACGTTTTTCTGATTTCGGAAACAAATTAGCTAATTACATTTTTTAATCCCGTTTTAACATCTTATGCATTTGGATATGAATTGCTTAATTTAAGCTATATTTTTATGAGGTTACATAACGTTATACATTGACGACATTAGATATTAAATTCCAATATCGATGTAAACAAAGAGAAAAAGCGTATCACTATAAGGAATAAAATGTAAGCATTTTTCACCTATTTTTATTCAAAAAGTCTATTACATACTTTAAAAATGGAGTGTGAGATATCTTTTGGTCAATAAATATAGGCTAAAGTTTCAAATCTAGTAATGATCGACAACAGTAGTATAAAATTAAAGTAAATAAATTATAAAATCGCGTATATTTGCGTAAATACTGGAAATACGACACGAGTCATTTTTGTAAATGAAACGGAGACGTTGTGATTATTCTAATTTGTCATAAAAATTAATAATAAAATGCGTTTTATCATTTAACAAGCAATTGATATATCTACCAGAAAAGGCGTTTATTATTAAATGGTAACGTGAATTTTTTATAACCAGCATTTTATTTTAATACAAATTAAAAATCAGACTTAAATTTTGAATACGCTGAACATTCTTTTTTCACTTTTTCCCAAACGAGAGAATTCTCCTTTACTTTAGAATTGTTGATCACGCTGTTATTACAATTTTTATCCAGAAAATGTTTAGACAATTTTTATAAAACGTTTATCTCCACACAGTAGACACGTAAAAATATAAAATAATAACGATTGGAAAGTATCGATTATCGGAAAAATTAATCCGCAAATGGTTAGGTGAATATGAATTACCTAATTTCAACACAATCAAACATTTCCGGTTATACTGCTCTATAATAACACTTTTTAATATAGTGTTTATCGATCGTATTATACGCGTATGAGTGAGAGAAAACGTTGCCAAGTGGTTATTCCGAAAGTATAACTCGACCCCCATCCTGATGCGCGTCTTAACAAGGAGTAAAAAAAAGTGAAGCTAAAATAATAATGTAATAGACGTCTCCGGTTCCAACGTGGAAAGAACGAGTGAAAGTTTTAGAGCTATAGAAAACTAGTAAATCCCATTTCTCTTTTTTTTGATCTCTTCTCCCAACTATAGATCCTATTCATAAACGGATTCAGAAACGGGGTAACTTAATTTACATTCGAATATATATCGAGGTCAAAGAGTCCGAGAGGAGCGGAGTCGAGGTTGGTATGGTGAAACCAAAAGTGAAAAGAGGAAACTGCCTCGGGTATATGCAACAAAGTCTAAGTCTTTTCCTCGAGGATGGGATGTGCATCGTTAACGTGCTGCCTGGTATCTATATCGTATACCTTAAATAAATTCTATTAGATTACAACTTTCTCTTGTATTCCGCTTACAAAGTACATCGAAATAATAAAGGCTTATACCGTACTGATACCTCGGTGAATCATGTTGAGGTTGTTAATCTTATTTAGAAACGTTTTCATGGGGAGAATTGACAGTGCGTCGCATCGAACTTGAGAGCCGTATCAGCTGTTGAAGAAAAATTATTGTTATATATGGAATGACGGTAATACCTATACCTATCTATATACCTGTCTATATATTACTCTACGCTCCTCGATTAGCTTCCCCGTGAATTGAACAATCCAACCATGAAACGTTGATAAATATTACACGAAGAATAATATGTATATATGACAATGAAATTGCAGACTAATCAAATCCAAAAAAATATCGTGTAAATTTGCTAGAAAAAATGTCATTATTTTTCACTAGAATGTATTTAATATTTATCACGAAGTAGTCATTTTTAATATATTTTTAACAACTATACCTTTTCTCCGAAAATCCAAAACAAGTCCGTAATTAATAACCAAAAAACGTACTTTCAACCAACATGTGTAATTAATTATGCTAAAAAATGTTCACCGAGTGAAAAATGACTCGGGGATACGATGTCGAGTCTTAATTTAATCAATCCAATCAAGTTTAGCGTGAAACTAAATGAGAACTTAAGAGTGAACATCATTACCACATAACCTTAATTTTCTTTTTTGAATATAAAAAAGGTTATTTCGGGGAAAAAGTGAAATTTTTACTTAAAATAATGTACTGACATGATAGTCTTAGTTGGATTGTTTTAGTTGACCGTATTGACCTAATCGACTGGGTAAGGTATCGTATATACCCACGATTATCACGCGATTAAACGTCGAGACACTTTGAGGATGGTGAGAGGAGAGAGAATAACTACCAAATAGCATCCGTGTACTCAACTGCGACAGATAAATCGCGCGCGGATTCGGCCCGTCCATATATACGAAGCCGTTGAAACTCACATGAGATATACGTCCGCGAACGATTTTCATTTTACTAACTGAATATAATTTCCCGTATGGATGAACATCTGGGTTAACGTCCGGCTCGAGCGCACCTCGACCCCCCAGCCTCACCACCCCCTGCACCCACCCTCGTTCGCCGCTCTGCAGTTTCTTCTTGCATCCGCATTCTTTTACTCGGCGAGTCTCGATCTCTATACCGATTTACTTACTCGATTCGTCTACCTATATACCTCCACCACATTATTTTTCGCTACTTACACGCACCATTTGTTTAATACGCTACTCGTTACTCCTTATTTCGTCGCCGTAACCTTTATTTTATTTCTTTCTTTCTTTCTACTCCTTATTCTTCTATCGTTTTTATTCGTGAATAAATATCGATAAAAAATTATCCGATAATCTTCTCTGTAAAATGCTGGCGTCTATAATATTTTAATAAACGTGTGACTTATTTTTACCTAATTTCTATACCCATTCTTTTAACAAAAATTACTAGTTTTTACCTAACGAAGTAACTTTATAATTTTTGGTACGGAGGAAGTTATGTTATTTTTATCTATGACGGTTAATACACTTTAAAGTGCAAAAGTTGACAGTGGAATATATTAAATTAACAATTTTAGAATTTACGAAGAGTGAAAAATTGTCAGACAGTAATTTTAACAGTGTGAAAAATGGATTTTTTTAACACTAATCGTACCATGACCGGTGGTAAACTTTTTATTAAACAATTCGCATAAAATTTTATCGTTTTTCTTGATTTGACTTCATGACTTTTTTCTTTAAATATATACATAATTAATTTTACATCATTTATTTATATTTCTTATTTATATTTATATAAAAATTTATTACAGTGAATGTTAGATAATAAATGATAATTAATTATAAATAAAATATTGTGAAATGATACTTTTTGAACGCGGAAAACGTCAACATGAATACGCGACAAATACTCTCTACACACAAAATAGTGGAAATCACAATATTCTAGCTAATAAAATTGTTTTTACTGTATTATAGCTATGAAAATTTCACAATTTGTAATGGAGAAATAATGTTTCACTATTCAAATAGTGAATATTTTCAATATTAGCGAACTACTTTTTTAATAATAAAATAGTGAATGATCGCTAGTATTGTTAAACTATTATTTTATTTAGTAAATCTAAGTAGTATATTATTAAATAATAACGTTTTAGTTAAATAGATGCAAAGAATAATTTTAAAAAAAATGTCAAAGTATACCTTTTAAAAAAATAATTTTTATTTTATAAATAATATACTAATTTTTAGTTAAACATTTTTATTCCGTATATATTGTATTCTATAGAAAAATGTTCATTGTTTATATGTTATTCGAAACCATTCCATTCATTTTCGGTGAAACTAATTGTATACGGTTAATTTAATTGTAATATATATACGCACATTAAACATTGCATATATAAAATGTATAATTATATGAAAACGCAAGGTCAAGCTATAGATACAACATTTCATTTATCTCGTTTAGGTAATAGACGTAATTACACGAGTGAATACAAACTACAATATTTCATCTCGCATCGCGATATAAGAAGTTTACACGGGGATAAAATTTCGTTGAATAAAAATGTAACGGTGACATCGTGGCACATCAGACGTAAATTAACATAAAAAATCATAATGTAACGGTTATTTCTTTACATACAAGAAATTTATCTCCGTGTATAGCGCATATAACGCGCGTCAATCGGCAATAAAAATTCATCCGCGAAAATTTGTATAAGTATATTAGTCGGTGCAGGAAAATGAGGCGCGCCGTTCGAACGGCCCCTCGAGAAAGAAAATCGAGAGAGAGAGAGAGAAGAATAACGAACACACAGAGAAATGAACGGAACTTGATTTTCTTCCCTATAGCGAGGCGTTTCCTACCAGCCAGAGGGGGAAGAAGAGTATAGAGCAGAGCGCTCTTCTCACAAATTGATCTTTTTCAATCTTGGAATTGCCACGGCGCGCGGCAGCGGGTGCACGTGATCGTGCATTCGAGAGAGTAAGAGAACCGAATCGATATATACAGTCCGCACGCGCTCCGAAATCTCGCGCTCCGACCAGCATTCCAGAATCCTCCTGGTGGTGTATAAACTATTTCCGAAGCTTCTCTTCCCGCGCTCTATATAGGTATATATATATGTGTGACATCAGATTCTCCATTTTCGACTTGATTTTTATCTAGTGCGTTGACACGTTTCCCGTATCATTCGGTGAATAATTGCGAGAACTGCGACTCGAATATAATATTGTTCCTCCTTATTTTTAATGTACTGTAGCCGATCTACGGTGCGTATCGTCTCGCTTAAGCTGAATTTTCCACACGTTTCATTTACTACGTTGACTACTTGTAGAAAATTAATATGTACACGTGTTTTAACATATATAATTAAATGTTATATAATTTATCATATAAAATTAACATACATAATGCAGAAAATAAGTTATGGATATTTCTCTTAGAAGTTATTAGTAGGAATTTAATTTTACAAAATCTACAAAACTATTACACGTTAAATTAAAGAGAATCAGCTGATTCCTTAGTCAAAATTATGATGTATAAACGCGATGTATAACGGTTTTTTAAATAAACTAAATAAAAATACTTGTATTATTTTCTTTATTTTTTTAGCGGGATGAGGTCAATTTTTTGAAAAACGCACGTCAGGACCTTGCGCGGGCTTTAATCAATATAGAAGTGAATTTTTTCAAATATTTTCATTGAAAATTTCAATATGACTTTTGGATTAGAAATTATTATTTACAAATAATTTTTTCTTTATAAATCAAATCGCCATGCTCTTTCAAAATTCATATGGTCAAAACTATCTTGATGTTTTTTTTGTTTACAGAAGTATGGTATATATCTTAAGATCATTGAAGTAAAATATTACTGATTTATTTCGGAAATATTTATATAGTTTTTGAGTAATGTTGCCCGGATAAAATTTACTATATACACGGAGAAAAAGGTGATAGTAAAAATGAAAATGTTATTGAGTAATCGAGAGCCAGACTTGACAATTATTATAAACGTTACTGTGTTTTATATGCTGGTAAATTGTTCCTACGCAAATTTTTACGATTTGTCAAGTCTGTCTCTCAATTACTCAATAATAACATTGTCCTTTTTACTCCAACACTTTTTCCTCTGTGTAAAGACTATAAGTAATGTTACTTGACTGTTAAGTAAAGTGCTCGAGTTGATTTTACTGAAACGCTTCAACATGAGGTAATACTTAAACTTTAACGACCGTGCCCAATGGAGACGGAAAAACAATTTTATTTCAAGTTAATATGATAAATGAGGTAAAACCGACACCGCGCCCGTTCGTTTAAGTAATTCGATGCTTCAGAAGAAAATAACACAACTCACTATTTTCTACTTAAATTAATACGTTGAAAATTTTGAATCGTGCTCGACCCATAATATTATATATCACTGAGCTACATATCAATACAAAAATATTGATTCATTAAAATAAGGCATTGTAAGCACATTCGGCTCTTAATTTTCTTCCAATTAACCTTAGTAATATATAGATTTAAAATGCTATTTTTAAATAATTTTGACTACAACACGAGCAGGTTGGGTACGCTCACCAAATAGAGATAGGAGAAGAAATGTTAAATATCAACCCGCTGTTTAATTTGAAGAGTACATATTCGCGCATTTTGCGAAGTCGCTATGAGCACAAGGCGTCGGGAAATCCGTTCGGAAGCAAAGACTATAATGTTATAATGTGTATAAGATCGCTATCCTTATTCGTTTTGTGTGAATGGGATACGAAACGAGGCATTTTTCGAATCCGCTTGAAAGTGTAATCTACTGGTACAGCGTTCTAGTCGGTGATAGTTTATGAGGAGGCCTGTCTTCGCGAAAATCGTCGGGTAAATTCGGCGAAACGAACGACCGTTAAAAAGAGGAGAAAAATTCGATAAACTTTAAAAACAACATTTAATTATTTTGAGTATGGGACAACCGCTTATACGTCAATATGTATATCGTTATTTGAAATTTACCCTTGAATTGAGTTTACCCATGATTTTACCTGTTTCATCATTACATTTACTTAGCTAGAAAAGTTTTTTTCAACGTTTAACCTCTCTATTTATTTAGTCGATAACAATTGAGTAACATCCATTCAACGTTGTAATTTGGGAACAATTTAATGCACAAAATTACAATAATGCGGTTTGTTAAATAGATCAATTATGCATGCCAAATTATATGTCAATATAAAATATTGTATTTTTTACTGTTTCAACAATTTAACTGTACGTTGTTTTTTCCGCGGAAATTATTAATGAATAATTATAATATTAACGAAATTATTTAATTTTAAAGTTTACTTTATAATTGTCTGGACGTTATAAAGACATGTATAGAGTACAAAGAAACGTTTATAAAACATATATATTTTCTTTATAGTAAACCCAAATTTTTAGACAGGTATAGTGTATGTTGAAGCGATTCTCAAATAGTAAACCTTTTAAATGAGAACACATATAATATCGGAGGATATTTGTAATTATTGCATAGTTACGTTAGTGCTACAAATAACTTGAACGAAAGACAGAGAGAGAGAGAGAGAGAGAGAGTGAAGAATAAGTAAAAAAAAGGATAATAACGTATATCGTAAAATTAATTTTCAGTTGCATACTTTGCATTTACGCGTATACACGAGAGGACTGGCAGTGTATTTGAACTTTCGGAGGCCTGGAGTAACTTTTGGATTATTTACATTTCGGTGCTTGTAACTGAAGTTTTCCATGCAGAAATTTCATAAATTCTAAATATGTAATTAAATTTCGTGGAATAATCGACCTCCGACGCTTATTATCAGACACTGAATATTTTAACGTTATTTTTCTTATAAGTGGGAACGGATTAAAGGACGAAATGTACACGCGGTGTATCAAATGCGGTGGTAATTTTGTCAAAAGTCGTCATACACAAATACGTAAAAGTACGTAAATGTATTTATAAAACTAGAGGTTTCTTTTTAGAATCAAATGAATATATACTTTTAAAAAAACCCTGAATGTCAGGCCCTTAATAGAAATGTTTTAAATAATATACCCAAATTTTTCCAGATTTTTAAATCCATAATTTTATTACAATGTTTGGGTTGAAAGTTTATGCTTCATTTGACTAATAATTACTGAAAATTATTTACTTAATTATTATTTAAAAATGATTTTAAATAAAGCCCTTCCTCATGTTTTAAGCTCTCCGTATAAACTTTGTTCATATTTTTAATTCGATATTTTATAGATATAATTTTTGGGTTGAAAGGCAAAGATTCCTGTAATTTGGGCCTGTGATTCCGTTAACATTTGATTTTATTATGTATTTTAAAAAATCAAAATTTTATATTTTAAAAGTATATTAGCCCTGTAATTGGCACATTTTTCATAGTGTAGAGTAATACCAAACAGTTCTAATCGCATCTATATGTATTTTCCGGATCGCTGAACTCAAATCTGATGTTGAAATTCTAAATAACGCATACAATTTAGCAAACACATTTTTTGAAAATTGTCAATTATTTACATGACATTGTGTTTGTTAGTAGTAAAGTCGCTGATAATGAATTTTCTGTCGGATTTGCAATATTCAAGATGGTCGATGCGATATATAAAAAAGATACTATTTCAATATTTGATCTAAAAATGTGATGTGTATAAGGTCTTCTATCAATATTATTAACGGGGTGCCATGGTCAATATTTATCCTCCCTACCTGACCGACAAATGCGACCATTGTCAATAAATCTGTGAAATATAACAGTATGTAGAAATATTGCGTTCTTGAGAAATAACTTAGCAAAAATGTGATCCTTATCTCAAGAGGGTGTACAGACTTGACATTTGTTGGTAACGGATTTCTCTTTCAAAAACACAATAATACTTTCGCCTAAAGTGTCTCAAAGTGTAACAAAAGTGTCTCATTTCTTACTCATATACTCTTCAATTTTTGTATTAATTAATAAACAAATATTAAATATGGAACGCCCTTAAAAATCAAATTATCTGCATAATTTTCATGTGTATAATTATAGAATGTATCAATATTTTTTAGTTTAAGAATCGAATTTTTGCACTATATTTTGTTATAAAAAATGATAATATGCATTTTTCAATGTTGATCGTGCATGGTTTTATTTATGACGTTTGGAAACTGAAACTGACTTATATATTTATTTACATACCTGGAACTTTAGGATCGAATTAATTTGATCAAGCGATATTGTTATCATATTTTATTTAATTAAAATTACAAACTGCATAATTAATGTAAAAATTGTATTGTATTGTTTAGATATAAAGTATACTTTGCGCTATCAATTACATTTCTTTATAGTTAACATCATCTTAACATTAATTTTTAATAGTTAAGAGTAATCCTCACAATTTCAGCATCCCCCAGCAGTTTGACAATGAGACTCATTTACGAATTTACAACCTTAATCGTCTCTACCTTATCAATCGAGTTAAACAAATTGTTCAGTTATAATTTATAAAATATGATAGTATTTGAAAAAGTAGGAGATGGCGCGTTTTTGTTAATAAACTATTGACCTCTCTACAAAATTTCAGACTAAAATACAAGAGCGTTTCAGAGAAAGTTTTCGAGATTACGTTACGCTGGCTTCATAGTTTTGGTATAAAGGATTTCTCGAAAACACGATTGTATTTTGGTCTGAAATTTTGCACAGAGATCTTGAATAATTTGTAAACAAAAACGCCGCTTCTCGTGCTTTCTCAAGTACTGTAATATTTTAAACATTGAAAATAATTGAATTGTTTGTTAACCTCAGTTGATAAGGTTGGAAGGATTAAAGTTAACTTTAACACCCCGTTAACCTATATATTTTCTCACGTGTAAAATGATAGATTCTAACATTATTTCGTATATTAATAAAGAGAATCGAAGGTATATGTTTTAAGTAATAAAAATTAATACCGTAATGGATATAACTGTCTGGTTTTCCCTACAACGCAATCAGATTTACTCTACAAAACACACCATCAATTTTCCATATTACTATATACAAAAACGCTTTTAAATATAATTATACACGTGGGAAATGTTAATTTCCTCTGACCTAATTCTAATAAGTCACATAAAACTCGCAACTAAGAAATCTTTGTCATACTGAGGAGCAGCAGAAAACCTATAAGAAATACCATTTTTCATAAAGATTTCTTCCAGTGTAGAGTTATATTTGGGAAAATCGATAGACTGATATGTAAACTTACACACTGTATCATTAAGCGATAAAATTTCGAATATTTTATAATCATATGTAATTATATATTCCATTGAAATCAATGGATTCGGCTATTTTTATTTTATATTTTTAAATGTTTTATTGCTTCACTTTACCCATTTATTTTGGTTGATTTGTTATAATATAGTGTTTTTGTAGAAAAGAAAATCTTGTGACGTGCGTTTTGCAAATTTTGAAATTTCATGCAATTTGAGGTTCGACTAATAAAAGGCATATCAAGATTTTTGATAAGGGTTTTCTCGAAAACTAATCAATATTCTTCCTTCAAATTTTAAAGACAGTTAGATTATTAATAAAGGAAGGGGGATGTTCTCCTAGAGTTACGTAAATTAACTTTCTTTTTTAATTATAATTAATTTTATGTAATTTTCGAGCTCGGTAAGGTAAGGAGGATAAAATTTGGTTTTAGCACCCCGTTTAATAATAATAATAATAATAATAATAATAATAATAATAATAATAATAATGATATAGTTGGTTATCAAATTATTTGATTTCAATATCCAACGGTAGAACTGAAGTTGAATTAAACCGTTTCTCATTATTATCGATAGATAAAGAATAATAAATAATCAATTTTCGAATTTTAAACTGAAAATGTGATGGTTATCTTTGTATGGTGGTTTATCGATGGTCTGCATAAAACACTATTTCAAGTGCGTTGCTCATCAACGTCATGCATTCGGGGTAAACTTACATATCACAACACTTCGAGTTACATTGCGATCAAAGTATGCTACGGAAATGGCGTTTCGCGAGACAAATATTATATATTTCATGTGTGATATACTTAATTCATCTCGTATCGGTATTATTCAGATTCGTCATTTCGTTCCCGTTTTTTTATTCGCGGGTTCGGAAATAGCCTTTTCTATACCCGTTCTTTATAGGTGCTATATAGATACTATAGAAACTCACCGTTTTTCGTAAATTTTGAGAAATTTTTATACTTCTTTGATTGGCACAGTGAGACAGATGTTGCATTAAAATTACTGAAATATTCAAGGGAATTATAGATTAACTATTTCAACCTAAATTAATATAGTAATTTTTCCTAGACAGACGGACATGTTTCGTGTAATTATGTGTTTTACTTCTAAATTTGTATGTGGCATTGTAATTTTGATATTTTTTTAATAAAAATATTTTCTTGGCAGAAATATGACGATACGTATTATAATTAAAAAAAAAACAAAATTGATATTTT
Organism: Theocolax elegans; assembly: GCA_026168455.1. Classification (NCBI taxonomy): domain Eukaryota; kingdom Metazoa; phylum Arthropoda; class Insecta; order Hymenoptera; family Cerocephalidae; genus Theocolax; species Theocolax elegans. Next base: position 57,510,248 of record CM047431.1, read on the forward strand.
ATAACAATAATACCTGTTACATATGAACTTAACTTTTTATTGAATTGAATTTATAAACACTACTAGGAACTACTCTGTACATTAATTGATTTATATATAATTCCTATAAATTAACTATTTAAATGAATTTAGAGAAAAATTGATAGTTCATGCAATTTTATAGATTAGACACTGTGTGCGTCGCAGATGCCCTCGTATTCACAAATTTTGAGTGCATAAAATCGTAATAGCCTGTAAAAATATAGTGCACAGTATAGAAAAAGTATGATTCAAGGTTATATTTGTGGTAAAAATGAACAACGTGCACTAGGATATTTTATTAATTCAAAATTTCCACCGGCTGTTGAGTTAATTTTTATATTTAAAAAAAAGTTCTTTACGTAACGTAAAGTACCAATGCAGTACATTCTAATTAACAAAATCAACCGTAACTACGATCACGCTCTTGTCATATTCGATATATATTTACACTCCGATGTAGTTTATATTAGAGCTGTAAGAGAACGTACAGTATATTATAAAAATGATGAAAAAAAATATCTAACGTATCGTATACCCTCAAGACTCTTTACCACAATTTTTCCTCGCGCGTAAATAGCATCGATTGAATAGGTGTATAGAAAAAGGAAATAATAAGCGCTCGGTATAAAAAAAGGTACGAGTTGTTGAAAAATGAAGGGAACACAGCTATTTATATATATAATATAATATAATATAATATAATAGATATATCGCCAAGTCCAGGGACGTTTTACTCGTATCTACCTGTCACGTACATCGCGGAATAGAGATAGAGAGCGAGAGAGGGAGGAGGGACTGAGGGAGAGTTAAGCGACGCTCGATGCAAATCCTTAGGAGACATTGCGCTGCAGGGACACCTGGTTCCGAATCAGTGGGGCACCTAATACCCAGGTCTTGGGAAATTGTGGTCTCGCGCGGTTCACGTCGACAAATTGCATTAATCGTTCAAAGAATTTACCTCGGTTCTCCTCTCCTTTTCTCTCTATCTCTCTTATAATACCCGTCCTTAGTGCTCATCTCGCTTATCGATTTATTTATCAAGGTAACAACAATTTTATTTTTAATCCTGTCATCGCGGTTGTCTCTTGTTTGTTCGATTATTATTTATCATTACCTTTCCTTTTTTTTTCTCTACGTATATACCCTTTCGTTTCTCTTGTTGAACAACGAGTTGTGGTCGATGCTTCCAATGCTTTCGTGATTTTCGATGGCTCTGCAATTTCCATCGTTGGCACTTCTAAATTTTCGTTTTCAAACAAAAGAAAAATTGACACTTTGTTGTATGAAACCTAATTCAGTCCACAGCTATTTAGAAAATACTCTCTAAACATATAATGTAACATACACAGTAACAAATAAATATTTCTTGATAAAAAAACTTATAATTTTTTAGATATTCAATTAATAATTATATTATTTTTACTTTTTAATTCACTAAAAGTAGTTCAATTTGAGGATCGGGAGTAACAAATGTCTTTGAATCTTATATTAATTCTCTTTTGACTTACAACTAATTTTCAATTAAAAAAATTTTTTTTCTTAAAGGCATTTACGGTCGTTTCTCCGAATCAAACAATTTTAAATTAAACGAGGTACTATATGCTCTTCGTCCACTATATTTAGTGGAATTTCCCAGAACAGGTCCCCGTTAAATAAAAACTATAAGCGTTTCGTCCTCGATCTCCAGTCTCCAGCTTGGACTCCTCAGTAAGGAACTGGAGATCTTACCTTAGACGCCTGTCGCAAGATGATCTGCGATGCCAGCAAGATGTTCTGCGGCTCTATATATAAATGAAGATGACGATCTCTCTAGCAAGTGTAGAGAAATAGTCAACTCCCTCTAGTGGTGGGAAAAATCACCAGCCAAAAAAACGACCGCAAATGCCTTTAAGAATAGACTTATTACCGAATGCTAAATACATTATTTATAATAAAATCCGCGACTTGGGTCGATTACGTCACACTCTGATTTACGACATACTAAGTACATGACGACGACGACCAATAAAGCTCTTTAATATATAAAAAGATAAGATATGATATTTCATTCAAGTAAAACGATGGAAACTTCAAATACATGTTTTTTGCGGTGGTACTATTATTGTTAACGCGTGGTGGAATAACCCAATATAAGCCTGGAACCGGAGTTTATCTTGGAGTTTGATTCGAAGAAGCAACCTTTTTTATTATCGACGCTTCGTCAAAAGGTGATTAGAAACGTTTTACGACGATTAAAGTGGTTTTAGGTATTAAACGTTCAAATCTTTCAAAATTCTAACTTACTAACAACTTGCACGTACTTAGATCACGCATATCATAAAGGATATATATAATAATTTTTTAATCGTATCTCCATTGATTACGCTGGAAACTTTTATTACATTTCTTCTTATTTCGGTTATAATAAATAACAATAACAACAATAATAAAAATAATAATGTAACACCAAGGTAAGGCGACATCTACATATTTCTTAAATTAACAGTCGATGAAATATAGATTCCTTGGAGTTCTCGAATCTATTGATTTCACTCGAACGAAAAGAATCTTTCTCTCTTTCCCTGAGTTCGTATATATACGCAGGCGCTCCCTTTGACTGCAGAAAACTCAACGAACGGAATTCGAAAATTCTTTATGGACTCGTGAATTTATCGAAGGGCCACTCGGTTCTTCACTCTTACTCGTCTCTTTTTCCCTCTCGCTCTTTTTCGAAGGAAACTTGCTTTTTCCTTAAGCGAATCCGTGAATTCGAACACACACACACACACACACACACACACATATACATATACATATATATATCCGTATGTTGATCGATGGCAATTGGGGACTTTGTCGTCGATCAGCTTTAAAGCTTAATGCAAAACCATTATTTACATAACGTTCTTTTTGTTATTCCTTTTTCTATAGTACAATTGACTTCGTCAGATAATATTTCTTGTTTGTTTTTTCTCTTTTACCTCGGTTCGTTAAAATTTGATTATTTTTTTCAAACTCGAAATTCGTTTATCGTGATTTTAAATCTATTTGAATTACAGTTTTTTAGGATAACCAGCGTCGAGTTATGAGTTGTAAACACCAAGAAGATTCAATGTAATTAAAATATTTTTAGATTGCGCCTACGTTATTATAGTGGTTATACTTTGAAATGAACTAATAGGTGTGATTTAAAAAAAGAAGCTCAAATCGGTCAATTTGGAGCTATAGAGACAATAAGAAATTGATGAAATTTCGGCCAAAAACGTCAATACTTCTCTACTACTAAATTTTAGTTAAAATTTCAACAATTTCTTGTTTTCTCTATAACTTTGCTCCAAATTAACTGACTTCAGCTTCTATTTTTTTAAATCACATCTATTTAATCTCGGTTTTCTTTTGAATTTGGAATTGAGTATCTATTTTTATTTGTTTCCAAGTTATATTCTATTCTCTTTGCTCTTTGCTCATCACCCCGTATACCCATTATTAAACGGGTTTTTACAGGGACACCCCTACCACCTATGTGTGGGGGTGAAGACATTCCAATTTTCCCCATCCCGGTCCCCACCGTCTCGCATTCGCCCGGGGTTATGCCTGTGAGAAAGGGAAAACCTTGTAGTAAGGAAAACCTTCCCCGAGACGGCCGGTGTATTGAAACATTCTGTTTAGATGTTGAGGTCACCTTGCGTAGGCCCAAACACCGAAACCGAATGTTCCACACCTTCCGCTCACGTTGTGAAGTGTCGGAAAAACACCTAACCGATCCCGAAAGCCGCACAAGAATGGTGTCACCCATCCAAGTGCGAACCGCACTCAGTGCTGCTTAACTTTCGTGATCAGCCGAGGTGCGTCTCCGCCACTCCGCCACCGTGTCGGTCTTGTTTCCAAGTTATAATTTATCAAAGTAGAAAGTAATTTTTTTTATAAAATTGGCTTTAGTTAGCCATAACTTGGGTAAATTAACGCGTTAGGATCTAAAAATTTGGTTTTCCTCATACTTTTATATTACAAAACATATCCTAGAGTTTCGTTAAGATAATCCGAAGGCCGTGTGGTCTCCCCTAGTGAGCAAAAAATGTCTATTATATAATTCTAGAATAATAAGCTAGTATACACACACAATGTTGCAAAAAATATTGTATGCAACACGTGCGTAAGATTTCATGTATCCAATGAATATGATATATAAATTTAATAAAAATTAAAAGAAAATCTGTAATAACCGATATAGTCGATTTAAATTCGCAAGAAAAATAGTGGATATATATCCTAGAATAACATACGCGTTTAAAGTTCGTGCGAAAATCAAATAAAGTTAATATCGATAAAGACACCCGTATCAAATATATAGTCTACTTCCAAAAATACTCAATTGATTAATTAAATCCTCCCATGTACTATTTAAGGGAGTTCTATCGGTACTCAGTTAGTCAAAGCAGTGAGTGGTCGCATTTGACTAGAGTCAATGTCACTCTTTCTCTCTCGCACTCATCAAATATTATCACCTCTCTCTTACCATGTTAGGTTATGTCGTCTGCTAAAGTACAAAAACTATTTTTTTCTCTTATTTACAACTATTGATCGAACATTTTTAACATTGGAAAATGTTCTCCTATTATTTTTGTAATATTGAAAAAAGTTTTAAAGGAATCTGAATGTTAATATTTTTTATATCTTGAAAATAGATCGGTTTCCCATAAGACTGCGTGTTAAAATTAGCTACGTGTTTTAATTATTTTCTCGGCTTTGAGGCACTGAACGCTTATGAAAATTTAACTGAAGTATTTTTATATCTTTATTAATCTTTGTATAAATTTTCATTACAATCTCTATGTTAACTCTTTGACCGATAGAACTCCCTTAAATACACGATCGAAGCAATTTATAAAAGTAATAGACGGCCCATTCGTCCGCAAAAGAAAATGAGGGTGAAATTTTCTTAGTTGTTTCCACACACACACACACACACACACACACACACACACACACACACACACACACACACACACACTACACACACACACACACTTACACACACACACACACACACACACCGAGGAAAAGTTTTCAAGTGCGTCCAAAAAGCACTCGGCGTCTCCGTATCTCGCGCGGAAAGAAACTGCGGCCAAGGAAACGTCTGATTTTTCGCATCTTCGAAATATCGTGACCTAGTTTTTTCATTCTTTATTCCACGCACGGATTCTTGTTCAACTTTCTCAAGAAAAATAAAGGAAGGGGGAGTAGGGGAGGAGGGGGGGGGGCAGAGATATAAAGGATGGCTGTTGAGGAGCTCGAAAACGAGGAACGCGAAATATCTTTATTGATTCCGTCGGTTTCGATTCGATTGTTACGAATCAAATGGGAAATCAAATAAGAAAACCGTGTTTCGGTAAGATTACGTATACGTGTACACTGTGCACTGTACAACAAGAATTGTGTGTCGATCTCAACTAAAATTGGTTTGTTAATTATTATCGATGTATACGACTTCGCAGACGCGTGTCCGTGTAAACCTACACCTGTAGATATCTGATATTTTGTAACCATAAATACAAGCAGTTATAGGTATATTTCTCTGCGAATTTTACGAAATATTGTAAAGTAAATTGATTTAACGATGAGGGCAGTCATTTATCCAAGGATAGGACAATCGCCTTTTACTCCCGAAGCGTGTATAAAATTAATATAAAAATATAATATAAAAAAAGCACCCTGGTCATTTAAGAAGCCACTTTAACCAACAACAATTTATTTTTACATTTCTAAATTTTTTTTCAATATTCTAAGATTTTTTGGTATATTTAATTTAATATAATTATTTTGATTTTGCAATTGTAGTCTAAAGTAAGTAAAAATAAAATGAAAAGTAAGTCTACGATGAATTAAATAGGTTTACAGGGAATAAAGTGAGTATACGGAGAATAAAATCATCGAAAATAGACTATTTAGTCAATCAGGGTGATAAACACATTTTAATGCCAATGGTTCGTAAGTGTGTTGCGTTCATTATGTTTAGAGAAGAAATGTTCAGTTTTAATTTTCATTACTGAACAATACCATGATTTTTAATAAAATATTTTGTTAAAGTGACAAAATGACTCGTTTAGAAAGAAAATTAAGTGAAATCAGGTCATAATTCAATCATTCTAATCAATCAAACTTATGATGTAAAATCATGACCACAGACATAACTTTAATTACTTATCTTCTTTTTTGAGATAAAGTTATTGGATTCGAGTGAAAAATTATTTCTTTAATGGTAATATTGCGTGCATTGCAGATTTAGTATCAGAATATAATAACTCGAATCAATTGAAGCCTGTCAAATTTAGAGTGAACATAGATTGTGATATCACAAACGTGAACGAAATTCTGCGTTACTAGTTGAATCTTCGTCCATTAGAGTAAAATAGAAATTGAAATCCAAGGGAAATTTTCACTCTGAAAAATTGTAGTAACTCAATATACCTTTCGTGTGATATTTTCACTCTAACGAATTTCAAAAGCGCGCGCGAATTTCCTTCATTCAATTCTCGAAAGAGTGATACGGTCGCATTGTTCATACCAAAAACGAATATTCCCTTTTACTTTTTGTCTAACTCACATTCACACTGTATTCGCTATTATCCTATCGACGAATCTTTATAACTATAAACGTTGTTTTATAATGTATACCGTACCTTCCGAAAATTTAATATTTTTCTCGAGTTTGTCCCGTGACATTGTTCGAATAATCAGAAGGTCTTATATATAACTGCGCTTTTTCGTAAACTTTATTTCCTCATTAGTCGGGAATTATCGTTCAAGTTATATCCTGCGAACATATATATATATATACGCATAGATCATCCGAGTTTTCTCGAACGAAATTTTCCGCGTAGAAAAAACTAAAAAAGACGTAAGTATAATCAATTAAAAACGAGGAATAGAAAAAGTTTATCCGCCGCCAGTGTTATTTACGATGCTTCTTCGTATTCAATTTTCGTTTGATTCTCATCGTATTTGATTTATGGTATCACGGATCGATTATTTTTAAATTTTTCGAGTTATCGTGCGCTGTATTATACTTGTCAACGGATCCGTTAAAATTATGATAATAAAAATAGTAACATATAGAATTAATGCAACGGGGTATTGAAAAAAAGAACCTAAAGAAAGGTATTACGCATCCTGAAAAAAATATAGTAAAGTCATACGACGATGTAGAAAAATTCTTGAATTGAATTCCTTCCTGAAATCCATAGAGAAACCTATAAAAAGAAAAGATAGCGAGACGAATCAATAAAAACTATGTATCTTTATTATTATTAAACCACAGCGGTTCCCGTTGGAATTTTATAATATATAAACATAAATATATATATAACGTAAGCCATAGAGCCGAGTTTGATCGACACAATTCAATAATATTTGTCCACGAGTTTGTGAAATTAAAAGCATTGGGTGCAGTATTTTACGCGATCGGTTAACAATTATCACACATGTGTGTCTACAATTACGAATGATATACACCGTTTAAGGCTACGGTATAAAAGTAAAATTTACTCCATATTGGTTACGCGTCATTTTTTGAAAAGAACAAATCAAACGGTATAACGAACTCTATAAGTGTGTACGTTATGTTAAGACTTGACTGTTTGCCATAGAAAAGAGAAAGAAAAAATCAATAACAAATGAAAATTATAAACTATCGCATTTTTAAACATAGCATATTCTTTTCCGTGAAAAATTTTCTCGTAAGATTATTTTAAAATCAATTTAAGTTTTTTTTCATACTATCTAAGTTTACGGCCAACATTTTCCATTATTTTATTAGCGACCCCATAAGTTTAATTGAGCATTTTTTTATGTAACCAGAGATTTATAGCGGTCATGTTGAATTTTTCTTTTTGTTTTTCTTTTTGTTTGTTATATAAATGACCTTAAAAACTCCTCACTACGAATTTTCAATTTGTTTTAATCATTTTTTTTAAATCAAGAGCACATGCTGCCATTTTGAATTTCGAATATATGACTACATACTTTTCTTAATGAATGGTTGGTCTATAAAATGCTGTCATTGTACGATGTCATCATTCCACCAGTGTATCTCGTATCAATGATTACTCAATCCAATCTTTTCGACGACGATTTAACCATTTCGTACCAGTTTCTTTATCACGCGACAGAGTAAAAAAAAGTTGTGAGAGAGAGAGAGGGGGGGAGAGGAGACGAAAGTAGCATAGAAGAACCGTTTGGTAAAAAGTTCGTTTGTTATCTATGCTAAAACATCGGTTTCTCGTGAAACTATCTATCGAAGGATTCGCGGATTTTTGTAAGACAGTTTTTCTCTTCTGGTTCTTCTTTTACGTTTCTTTCTTACGTCTTGTACGTCTTCTTTGAACCTCTTATCTCCTTTCTCCTCTTCTTCTATAAATGTGCGCGCATCTGCACTTGACAACGGGGATGGTGGAAAGGGGGGGGGGGGCGGGTCATTTCTCTTTCGAGTTGTCTCTACGCTCCAACCGGTAAAAGGAATAATATATTCTGCCAAACGATATGGAACTTTGTGTATGTATTTTCTAGTTGTTGGAGATCGTGAAAAAAAATAATAGATTGCAAATACAATTTTTGAATTAATCGTTAATTTTGCTTCCTCATAGAGGAAGCTTTGCAATAATGAAATTTTTCGACTCGCTAAAAACATGTTTTAAGTATGTTCTAACATATCAGGAGTCGAAATCACGTGTTTTTAGAAAATGTATGGATGTGCATATGTGTGTTTCTGTGTGTGTGTATGACCATAATACCATCAAAAGTTTTTTTATGTCAGTTGCGAAAAATTGAAACTAATCGAACCCAATTTTCTTATTATGAACAAAAACCGCTATCAATTCATTGATAATTATGTGTTCAATATAATAAATTATATAATATAATAAAAAGTAAAAAAACTAATTTTTAATATTTTTAATTGATGTCATCTAAAATTATCTGTGCCATTTGACGAAAAATTCAATTTGATTGTACACTATTTTCTTATAATGAAGAAATATTCTTGAAATATTTGAAACAGTAGATTTTAACTAATATTAATTGAGAATTGACTAAATGACCTTTATTTTTATATTTTAATAATTTTTTTTATTACATTTTTCATATAGATGTGTACTTTTTTTAAATGCATTAATTTTTTTAGCTGTAGCTACAAATATAGCTAAATAAATTTCAATCAGAAAAGAATAATATTTTTCGAAATGTTATAACATTTTGTTTTAAATAATAAAATAATACTATGTTTGAGTAATACATTACATATGTAGGATCTATATGTTAATTTGAGGAAGCTACGTGCCAATTGGCAGAGGTTTTTTTTCGGATAACTTGTGTACAAATTTACCGTTACGTAATTATATCATAGGGGTTAAGTAAATATAAATTTTTAATAATTTTGCAAAAAGTGGTTTGAACGTTTTTTGGGTTATTTTATATTTCGTTACGAGGTTAAATTAATGCTGACTCGCTGATAATTATTATAGAAGCCTTTTTGGTTAATATCAATATTAAAAACTTATTAAAAATATCTTTAAATATGAACGTATATTCAATTATCAATATTACAACATGCTAATGTGCAAAAATATATTTAATTTTTATTTTTTTTAACAAATTAATAATAGAATAGCGTTTATAGGTATCAAAATTAGCTAATAAATAGCTGATAATCGCAATAATTAATTAACCACATAACTATATGATAATCAATTTATGGCTCTGCATACAATGAATTTTTACCATAATACATTTACCGCAGGATACTTCAGGTACCTTTCTATCGAATAAGATGAAATTTTAACAGTAACTATAAAACATCATTCTAATATCTACTTGAATAAAGCAGAATCTAAAAATATTGTGATTAAAAAAATTAATTTTCAAAATTATTGCAAAATATTATAAAATTATGTAAAAATCAGGTAAATTATCATTTTAAATAAATTTTTTTGAGTGGTTTTAGTAATTCTGCTTCATTCAAGTAGATTAAAATCATATTTAAAAATTACTGTTAAATCTCAGCCTATTCAATGAAATGGTTCTTGAGATATCCTGCGGTAAATCCATTATGGAAAAAATCAGAGTACGAAGTCTTATAATTAATTAAAATAGTTATGTGACATATAAATAATATTATTTGTTTAAAAAATTAAGAAATATTTCATTTGTTATAAAAAAAATGATTAATTGTTAATTGAATAGCTTTTTTTTAATTTTTACACTGGCTGGTCTCTTTTAATATATTAGCTTTGGCGTAACTTACAGCCTTCAGATCAGTTAACACATCTAGCAGGGAATTTACATTTACTACAAATTGATATTTTATTTCCTCGATTACAAAGAACATTCATTGCATTTTATATTGTATATACAAGTGAAACTTACAGATGGAAGTATAATAATTATTGAAAAAGCCGTAATTCTGCTTGACGTAGAAGTTAACAACTAGGTAGATCATATTGTGTATTTTCAACCGGAAAAATTTTAATCGTTTTTTTAATCATTTTATATTTCAATATGTATGCGTTTTGTGCAAAAAATTAAAACCGCTCTAATCATCTATCTGCCTGCTAAATTTGATATTATTGATTTTGACCTTACTTTTTTACTGAACAAAGACTCGTTTATAACGCGCTTCTCTTTTTTTGTAAGTTCTATTATTATTATTATAGTACATCATTCGAACATTCAGTATATGCATCGTTAATTGTAGTATCGATCGTAGTATAATTCGAATCGAATGAACCTTATAATATAGAAACGTAAGCAAATCATTAGGTATCGTTTGACCAAAATAGAAATAATATTGAAAAACTTTGAATTATAAATTTATAAGTTTATCGTAATATCTCCTTCAAAATATATTAATAAATGAGTTTTTATCCAAAATTATAGGTATATATATTATACGGATTTCGAAGTTACATACGATTGAAATCTTATCTTAACCTATTTTTGTAGCTGTATTACCTATATATTTAATATATTTACACTCAATTTTAAAACATTTTATTAATTACTTATATTGTATAACTGTTAACAAACGAAAATTTCACTGCTCATTTAATAACGTAAATGAAAGGTCGAAAATAATCTAGCTAACTAATAATAATCATGCATTCATGCTCTTTTGCGACGTCGTATACCTATAATATACGTATATTAGATCATAACTTTAAGCCTTGATCTAAAATAATTATTTTTATTTATCAATTGTTCAACAATCAAGTCTACGCTTCTTCACTCTACGGTAGGAATCAAATGTAAAATGTTCTTCTTCGGTTATCGATCAAACAAACATACTCGTAACTTTGATATGAAAAATATATTATTATTTTATCGATTGAACCTTCTTAATACAACCGTTTATTTACCGCTGCTATATACAATAACAATCGTAAATTTTATTGGAATACATCACGATGCTAGAGATCTGTGCAAACAAAACAACCTGTAATTACTTTCTCTCTTGTTTTTTTCGTTTAAATTTTGAATCTTATCTGAATATGTATGAAACTCGAGTGAAGTGTCACATTTTTATTATACACGGGATCTAAAGAAATTCATTACAATTTATTAGGCATTGCGCATAGATATGTATATAGGTATATATAATACGTGCGGAGTTGACGTTGTCGCAATCGCGTGTACACTCACCCTTTGTACAACGTATGCATGTATATTCACACTCGTGTATATATGTGTGTACAGGGGAAAAAGGAAAAAAGGAGGTTAGTCAAAGCGATATTTCGCGCTTTAACCTTGAAGGATGTATTATAATGTTAAAGCTCGCCACACTCGGGCGCTTGCTGCATACTCTAATAAGCTTTTTAGATGTTCAACCTAGATATCTCTCCTGGAGGTGCGTGCACACATACACACGCGTACTTTAATATTACGTAGGTGTAAAACTTTCTAGGAAAGAAACCGGGGTACATTCGGTGATTTTTATCGGTAATTTACCATCCTTTTTTTTAGTAAAATATTTCTCGTTTTCTTTATATTTTTTATAGTATGTGAATTTTGTGATTTACCTGCAGGATTATTTATGAATCGATAATTAATTGGTTAAAACTCGAGTTTTTGTTTTATTCAGATTTTGAATTGTTTTTTAAGTTTTTTTTTTATGTTATCGTTGAGCGTATTAGAGTATTAAGCTAAATATATATATGGCGGTGTAAATTTGTTCGAGTTAAAAAAAGTACTCGTTTAAGGGAGAAAAACTGGGTGACTGACAGATAGAGTTTCATTTCAATCAAGTTAAATATAGAACTTTTAAAGAGTCAAATTATTATACATCAAACGAAACCTTAATTTTCCTTCGTAGGAGTGGAAAATTATATTGGGATTCGGATGAAACTTTCACATTTAAAATATCTTAGTAATCGACTTAGTTATTTTTTAATGAACACAAGGTTTTTGGTCAATATTAATAAACAAACGATTGTAATTATACAGCGACGTTTCAATGGATAATCTCCATCCCGAATGGGATATATACCTTTATTTGTAATAAAACATATACGTTAACTACCTTTTGCTTTTGTATTCACATATTTTTAAATTATTTATTAGTTATACAAGATTACGTGCATTAACTGTTTTAATTTTTTAATTATTTTTTTACGGTTACGCACTTGTAGAATTTTTTAAAATCTTAATAGTTAAGAACTAAGACTAAAACTATAATATATCGAAGAAATACATTATAATAAAAATTAAAATTAAATATAATATAATTAAAATAAATTAAAATAAAAGAAATGTTATTATAAGTCAATATGAATTTTTAACGAAACAAACACGATTGCATATTCTCACAAATATTTTTTTCTCTCAGTGTCATTAATATCGACTAAAACCGATCTTCAAGTAAGAGTAAATTATAATTGAATTCTTTATTTTCCTCGTTTGACAAAGTAGGAAAGCTTAAACTTGACTTTAGCATGCCGCCTAGTTTGTATAATATAAAACTCGAATAATTCGATCGAGTTTTATAATTGGGTAAATCTACGTATGCGACTCCGAATGAAAAATATATCCGTTATCGAACGATCGAGGTAGCATTATCGAGTAACAGAGTCGAGACGAACGCATATGTTTATAAGAATTCTTTTTTGGATTGCAGGGTTCGGAGTTGTAATGCAGAAGGTTCGAGGCTCGGGGGATCAGCGAGAGACGACAAAGTGTAGCTCGGCTCGGCCCTCGAGAGAGGAGCCAGGGCTCGACGCCGGTCTCGAACGACTCGAGGGCCGGTGAGCAGCAGCGCGTCGGGGCGAGCAGGTCCGTTGCCTCGGCCAGCAGCGATCGGCGAACCTCGCCTCTGCCAGCGCCGACGAACAGCAGAACAGGTAATTCACATTTCCTCCTTCACCTTATTGCATCTTACTCTTCTTCCCTTCTTTGCATAGATCTACACAATGTCGACTATTACACGTATTACACACATTCTGTGTACGAGTATACTTTGTACTCTCTAAATTCTGACAAGTGATTTTTTCACTCTTAAATAGACCGACTGGTGCAATCACTCGTATTAGATTCGTTTTGTTAGCAAATAACTCGTAAAAGAGTCAATTTATGACTCGTAAACAAAGTGTGATTTAAATGACTCGAAGTAAAAGAGTGAAAGTTCTCTTTTTTCATTATGACACTTTAAAGGGTGAAATCTTCTACTAAATGACTTTTGCACGCTTGCATTAATTATTAATATATGACTTTCAATAAATGGCTATAACATTTTATCTAAAATTACTTTACAGTACAGTAAACTTTATGGAATCTTTCGAGGTGACACCTGATTCTCAATAATAGGTTAGGTCGCTTATTACTAATTAACGTATTTGACAATTCTGAATCGACAGAAATTTACGAATTTTCATTACAAATCCGGTGGCTTATTATTAGTATGGAATATTTGACACTTTTAAGAGTGAATAAGTCACTCTTACGAAAAGTGATTTTCACTCGAAGCCGATTGTTGCACTTTTGACTAGTTTATAGAGTGAAATTTCAGAAGAATGAATTAAGAGAGTATGAATTTTAGATTGCACATCATCATCCAAATTGGATGTAATTCATGGTTTGGTTCGTAGCGATTGATAGATAATATGTTTAATCAATAGATGAATAGATCCAAATTGAGAGAGCATGGGATACATTGCGTGTTAATATACATGAAAAACATTTGTTTCAGTACCATGAGAAAATTATCTAATTATTAATTTAAATAATCAATTTACTGCAAATATTGTAGAAATATTATACGTTTTCATTAAATTGAAAATTATTACGTTTAACTAGGGATTCTAACATTAAATTAATTATCATTAATTTAAATTAAAATTATTATATTTCACATGCATTTGTGTGTGTGTGTGTGTGTGTGCATTTTTGTTAGAGCTGTTATTATTATGTAAATTTAATCGCGATTTTTAACGATTTCACAAACGTCAGGTTAATTTTTTAAAATATGTTTCAACACAATTTTCGCGGGTACGCGCTATGTACAACAAGTATTTGAAATAAAAAATTTTGTTAGACCCACTCCTTGAAGCTATTATCAATAAAATTTGGGAACGAGACTGCAAAAAGTTGTACAATTTATGAGCTGTAACGATTCGAACAAATATATACTTAATTTTTTAATTTTCATACCTATACCTGATACGTGATAATATTATTAAACAAATTATTCTAGTGATTCGTTATTTTTATTGCTTCAAAATATAAATGTAAATTGGCATGTTCCTTGTTTTTATTATACTTAATCTCATTTGATACTTATTCAATAAAAATTTTTTTAATTAGTATATAGAAATATGTTGAAAACAGTATTTCAAAAAATAATTTAAACGTAACGTTTGAGTATCTGGAAGTGCGGAAAATGCGATTAAGCTTATATGCTTTATACTTATACGTATATACAATGTTATACAAAACAAGAAAATTCGGATCCGACAGTTGTGCTGTAAAGAAAAATTTCTTAACTTTTTGAACGATTAAAGTGCCAATTTTCGTCGGAATTACTCACACTTTGATGTAATCAGAATGTGGGTATGATTATACAGTACCTCATACATACCAGAATAATTTCTACTGGGGTAATCGATATCCATATTGCAAACCGAATATTATACTTTTTAACGTTAAGAATTGTTTCGAAATATTACTAAATTGTAATAATTTTTACGGAAAATCTTGATGAGTTCTACTCAATTGTGTTCAACTCAATCAAATAATCAAGTAATATATTTATAGTAAAGTTTCTATTTAAAATTTAACCGCGTCAGTTGTGTATCGGTTATGCGTAATGTATATAAATTACATTTATCTCTAGCGTACTCTGTAATTATTTTCCAAAAAATAAAAATGATAAAGCTACATTTCTTTCGTAATGAAAAAAGTGCAAGATTTTGCGAGCGGGAAATTTTTTTCTTAGCCTTGACGTAATGAAAGTGTTCGTATCGCCGATAACCCAACGTACACATACGAACATGATCGCCTCACCCCATTACGTATATATAAAAAGAATAATAGAAATTGATTAGGCAATTTATCAAAATTACAATGGCTCGAGATATATGTACATAAAAACTCGTTCAAGGGCACAATGAGCGCATCTTCATTTAATCCACACATTCGAAATATATATGCATGAGTTGCAATATTATATATATATACGTATATACATGCGTCTATATATATACGAACAGATATATAGAAAAAGGACGCCTCGTCCTTGATAATTTGCAAAGAAGGGCGCCGCAGCGATGGCTCTAAGGCCATAAGAAACAAAGGAAATACGAATTTCCAGCCAACCACTGCGCGTTTAATTCGCGAGCCACTGCCGCATTCGCTCGAGGCCAAAAATAACTGGGGGGGGGGGGGGGAGAGGGAGAGGTCCAAGGTAGAGCTTGGAAAAATTGAAAACCAGCCAACCCGATTTGTCCTATAATGTACATATACGCTTCACTCTTTTATGCGCGAGAGAACGTATCGTCGACTATTTTTTTTATCCGTTACTTATTGGACGACTACCTATAAATTATAATACTCAAGTTTTTTACGTCACGACCGAAGAAGAAGCGTTTGACTTGTTTTAACATATGCCTTTCGCGGACCGAACGATGGATCTGTTAGCTTTAATATACTCATGTGGATGTAATAATATTTAACAGTTTATCAGTTTTTCATGCACTTATCTATCGGTTTATCGTATGAGGTTTACCGATTTACCATTAAATTATTGGATTATTACTCACGCAAGTCATTATTTATTTATTTAAATTATTTATTTCGATAAATAAATGATGTGAGCTTTCTCTATATTATTTTGTCATTTCCTCTGAATTTTGTTTAGATTTGTAGTTTCATATTTTAGTTACAATTTTCAGGTTTTTCAAGGTATAGCTTTGTAATCTGATTACCATATCGCGTTAACACATCAATCTCTAATAAAAGAAACGCTATTTATTTTTTTTAACAAACAGTGTACTTTATCAAAAAAAAAATTTGTTCTAATTTGTTTTTATAAATAAATCAACAAGAATTTAGCTATACAATTATATTACCGAGTAAAAATAGTTATTTCCGTATAATTCATAAAAATTAAGTATTTATTAAAACTCGCTCTGTAACAATATTCTATTTCCTTTCCACCGTATTTGTCACTTTTTTAATATTTTTAAAAGTTTGCGAAATCATAAGTATAGATTCCTGAATAATGTTTTATAGTAAAATTTAAGAAAAACTAGAGAAACATTGTTATTTTTTGTTATGTAAATCGCAATTGTGAAAAGTGTTAATGTGATTGGTGAGTAAAGTATGGGATTAATCGTTTTAAATAATTTTAGTCGTTATCTACAGATATTTAAAATTTTTGAAAAACATTAATCTCATTCATTAATGTAACAATTAACCTGAATCTTTGTACCAGCATACATTACGATATAGCTAAAGGAACTGCTTTCGTGTTTCTGCTTAGATTTTAATACAAAATATATTCAATTTTGTATAAACGGTACTTCTCAGTCAATTTCCCACTTGGATGTTAAAAGAATGTTAATAATTTACTAATTCGTCGGTTGATTGACAATTATTTTAAAATATTTAACTAAAAATCATAAAAATCTTACATATCGTTATATTCGTTATCTTACATATTTAACAAGCACGTACTTTCCTCGTCGCTATTTCTTGAATGATTATTTTTTAATATTAAGGGAAGAATTTTTATAACGAGTTTAATAACGAAAATAACATTTGATATATATAAATCCAAGTTACTTTTACAGTTTAACGGGAAGTATAGACCAGCACATTATTAAAAACCGCTGCCAATTAATTGGCACGTTGCTTCCTTAAATTAACAGTCATCCGACATTTGTATGTATATTATATAAGTAATTTTTTATATTTAAACAATTTATGAATTTGAAATAGATTCTTTTCGCTAAATTATATATCTCTATTCTTATTATCCTCGAAAGAAGTATGAAAACTATTTTGAATTTTATCAACGTACTATAGAAATTTTAGATCTCATTTTTTACGTCACGACCGAAGAGAAGCGTTTTGACTTGTTTTAAACATATGCCTTTCGCGGACCGAACGATGGATCTGTTAGCTTTAATATACTCATGTGGATGTAATAATATTTAACAGTTTATCAGTTTTTTCATGCACTTATCTATCGGTTTATCGTATGAGGTTTACCGATTTACCATTAAATTATTGGATTATTACTCACGCAAGTCATTATTTTATTTATTTAAATTATTTATTTCGATAAATAAATGATGTGAGCTTTCTCTATATTATTTGTCATTTCCTCTGAATTTTGTTTAGATTTGTAGTTTCATATTTTAGTTACAATTTTCAGGTTTTTCAAGGTATAGCTTTGTAATCTGATTACCATATCGCGTTAACACATCAATCTCTAATAAAAGAAACGCTATTTATTTTTTTTAACAAACAGTGTACTTTATCAAAAAAAAATTTGTTCTAATTTGTTTTTATAAATAAATCAACAAGAATTTAGCTATACAATTATATTACCGAGTAAAAATAGTTATTTCCGTATAATTCATAAAAATTAAGTATTTATTAAAACTCGCTCTGTAACAATATTCTATTTCCTTTCCACCGTATTTGTCACTTTTTTAATATTTTTAAAAGTTTGCGAAATCATAAGTATAGATTCCTGAATAATGTTTTATAGTAAAATTTAAGAAAAACTAGAGAAACATTGTTATTTTTTGTTATGTAAATCGCAATTGTGAAAAGTGTTAATGTGATTGGTGAGTAAAGTATGGGATTAATCGTTTTAAATAATTTTAGTCGTTATCTACAGATATTTAAAATTTTTGAAAAACATTAATCTCATTCATTAATGTAACAATTAACCTGAATCTTTGTACCAGCATACATTACGATATAGCTAAAGGAACTGCTTTCGTGTTTCTGCTTAAATTTTAATACAAAATATATTCAATTTTGTATAAACGGTACTTCTCAGTCAATTTCCCACTTGGATGTTAAAAGAATGTTAATAATTTACTAATTCGTCGGTTGATTGACAATTATTTTAAAATATTTAACTAAAAATCATAAAAATCTTACATATCGTTATATTCGTTATCTTACATATTTAACAAGCACGTACTTTCCTCGTCGCTATTTCTTGAATGATTATTTTTTAATATTAAGGGAAGAATTTTTATAACGAGTTTAATAACGAAAATAACATTTGATATATATAAATCCAAGTTACTTTTACAGTTTAACGGGAAGTATAGACCAGCACATTATTAAAAACCGCTGCCAATTAATTGGCACGTTGCTTCCTTAAATTAACACGTCAATCCTACATTTGTAATGTATTACTTAAATATAGTATATTATTTTATTATTTAAAACAAAATGTTATGATATTTCGAAAAATATGATTCTTTTCTGATTGAAACTTATATATCTAGTAATTTGGCTTATTAATCCTAAACAAAAATTGAAAGATATTGAAAAATAAAAATTTGAATTTTTCATCAACTGGTATAGAAATTTTAGATCTCATCAATTAGAAATATAAAAAATTATCGTTTTAACTTTTCTTTAAAACTTTTAAAAACATTTTCTTCCAAAAATGCTATAAAGTTATTATATTGAATACATAATTATCAATGAATTGACGGCGGTTCTTGTTCATAATAACAAAATTCTGTTGAATTATTTTGAATTTTTCACAACATAAAAAAACTTTTGATGGTATTATGGTCATACACACATATAACATGTTTTGAACGAGTCGAATAATTTTACTATTACAAAGCTTTCTCTATGAGCAAAAAATATCATGTTTGTTGTAAATCTATTTATTATTTATTAATTGTTCATTTATGTGCTAAATTTTAGGAAGAAATAATCATTCGTTTTTTAAACTTAGCTTAAAATCGTGAAAAAATAATAAAATTTATATTTTAACAACAAATAAAAATTTATGTCTAAAATTCGACCCGTAGATAAATCATTTATAAGCGCAGGACAACAAACTTATATTATCATAAATTAATGGATTTTTTAAATTATGTTTATACAATGTAGTCAACCCGTTAAAATTCATATGTATATTATACAGTAGAATCGTTATTAAATTCTAATTTAACATTTGAAAAAAAAACAGTCTTCGTATCCGACGAATATAGACGAATAGTAAGAAATTACTTTTCTGTATTGTAATTACATTTAAATAAAAGCTTATACGTACAAAATTAAGTATATTAAATGTAACAATTACATTTTATTTCTATAATTATATATGTTAATTTAAAATACTATAACGCTACGTTGAATGTTACAATGTTAATCCTTATGAAACGACAATAATTGCTCAAAAGTCTTAGTAAAATCTACTCAATGAATCTTTATCGTAAATTTAATCCAAATAATTCAGTAAAACGAAAAAATGTGGTATTAAAAATTATTACATTGCTGTAATAACGTGAATATATACGCAGATTACCATAATTTTTAGTTTAATATTAAATATTAAAATGTATATATAGGATGTTTTAACACGGTTATAATAAAAATTACGATATAATCCGAATGTATATATACGTTACTATACAACAGTATAATCATTTTTAATAGAACACTTTCCTCAACCGACACGGTGGCGGAGTGGCGGAGACGCACCTCGGCCGGTCACGGAAGTTAAGCAGCACTGAGTGCGGTTCGCACTTGGATGGGTTTGGCTTTCGTGGCGGGTTAGGTGTTTTTTCACACTTCACAAACGTGAGCGGGAGGTGTGAAACATTCGGTTTCGGTGTCAAGGCCTACGCAATGTGACTTTGACACCCAAAAAGAATGTTTCGAATACACCGGCCATCTCGGGTGAGGTTTTCCCTGCTTCACAGGTTTCCCTCATCCACGGGCATAACCCCGGGCGAATGCGAGATGGTGGGGTTTTTTAAGGGAGGGATAAAGCACCCACACATAGGTGGTAGGTGGACACCGTTAAAGTCCCCCAGGGGATAAACGGTAGGAAGTGCCAGGAAAAAGAGAGCACAAAATTAAGAATAAAAAAAAAAAAATAGAACACTTTCCTCAGTGTAATATTTACTCAACCGATTAAGATATCGCATTTTAGTCAATTTCGGTTATAGACACACAGAAACACATATATACGCATCCATACATTTTCTAAAAACACATGATTTCGACTCCTAACGTGTTAAAACATATAACATGTTTTTAACGAGTCGAATAATTTTACTATTACAAAGCTTTCTCTATGAGCAAAAAATATCATGTTTGTTGTAAATCTATTTATTATTTATTAATTGTTCATTTATGTGCTAAATTTTAGGAAGAAATAATCATTCGTTTTTGAGAACCATCCCTTTTAAAATAAATTTCAACCGATTAAACATAGCTTAAAATCGTGAAAAAAAAATAAAATTTATATTTTAACAACAAATAAAAATTTATGTCTAAAATTCGACCCGTAGATAAATCATTTATAAGCGCAGGACAACAAACTTATATTATTATAAATTAATGGATTTTTTAAATTATGTTTATACAATGTAGTCAACCCGTTAAAATTCATATGTATATTATACAGTAGAATCGTTATTAAATTCTAATGTAACATTTGAAAAAAAACAGTCTTCGTATCCGACGAATAGACGAATAGTAAGAAATTACTTTTCTGTATTGTAATTACATTTAAATAAAAGCTTATACGTACAAAATTAAGTATATTAAATGTAACAATTATATTTTATTTCTATAATTATAATTATGTTAATTTAAAATACTATAACGCTACGTTGAATGTTACAATGTTAATCCTTATGAAACGACAATAATTGCTCAAAAGTCTTAGTAAAATCTACTCAACGAATCTTTATCGTAAATTTAATCCAAATAATTCAGTAAAACGAAAAAATGTGGTATTAAAAATTATTACATTGCTGTAATAACGTGAATATATACTCAGATTACCATAATTTTTAGTTTAATATTAAATATTAAAATGTATATATAGGAAGTTTTAACACGGTTATAATAAAAATTACGATATAATCCGAATGTATATATACGTTACTATACAACAGTATAATCATTTTTAATAGAACACTTTCCTCAGTGTAATATTTACTCAACCGATTAAGATATCGCACTTTAGTCAATTTCGGTTAATTGGTCAGTAATTTGCCCTCGAAGTTTTTTTTAACGTGTAGACCGATCTCGCAACGTCGCGGTCTCGGCAGCATCTATCCATCGGAGAGGCCGGAGCAACCAACGAATTCGAGGATCAACCGATATTTTTTGCACCGAAAAAAAAAGAGAATTGGGTAAAATGAAAAAAAAGGAAGCTCCGTCACACCCTGCGGGGGATGCGCGCGCTCGGTCTTTAACGCAGCGCGATATCTCATTGGTTTTCGCCCCGTCGAGCGGAGGCGAGTGTCCTACTTAACGCCGCGACCCAATTCGATATCCCAGGCCGTTCCTTCGGCGACGAGTCTCTCTGAAGCTCCCTTCTGGTGGGTGCTTTGGCTTTGTCTTTGTCTTTGTCTTCCTCCTTTCTCCTTTCTCCTTTCTCCTTTCTCAGCCCCCTTTCCTCTGGCGCACTCGACTCGTAGCCCAGCCCGCATATAATGTGCGCTTCCCAGCCAGACTTTTGATCCCGTTTTAGAGTCTTCCTCGTAAAGTTACCAAGACTCGCGGCGCGCGCGTATATATCCACGTCCGATACGTTCTCCTTGGCTTTAATGCTTTGGGAATTAAATCAAACCGAGTAGCCAAACGGGCTGTATCGATTCTATACTCTCTATCCAATCGTTTTAACTATTACACTATTCAGTTATATTGCGTAACGTTATTATTTATAACTCTTCTCGTTCTTTTCTTTATCTGCGGCTTGATTTGCTGGATCATTTTTTTTTAAATATATATTAAAATATTCGCGTTTAAGCGTTGTAGTTACGTGTCACTAAAAAATAAATATAATAACGACAAAAAACACTATTATCTATCTTGTCTGGCGTACGAGTGACCTTGCTACTGAAATAATAACCGAGAGATTTTTCGAGGATAATTGTATCCAAAACCAAAGATCTCATATTATCATTTGAAAGGTATGCCTTTACAACGATTGTTCAACGATTCATCAATAATAGGAAAAATTACACTAAAAAAGTTCAGGTTACCCTACCGAGCGAGACGGAATAAGGATGAGCATGCTTTCAGTAGTTTCATTTCTCACGAAGGTGCATCTTAGCTGGTGATTACCGATGAATCCTATATTCTTCGTTATTTGTTCCCCCAGTAGCAATTATATTTCTACTAAATAACACAATAACATATAAGTAATAATAACAATATTAATAATAATATTAATAAAAAAACAGCACCAATTATAAATATTAATGGTAAAAAAAAAATAAAATATAAAAAGATGTAATCAACAACACTTTATTGGGTCAATAGGTCATTGTGTTTTTTCTCCAGTTACTAATTATTTTGTAAAAATATAACTATCGTATTGTAAAAAATAAAAAAAATTATTATTACGTTAAAAAAAGCTTGTAAAAACAACGTGCATCTTCACCAAAATAAGATATAGGGGTAAATATAGTTAACACTACGTCTTTTTATATTGATTTTTCGAAGAAAAAATTTGTATTTGAAAAGGGAGCGAACATAACGAATAAGATAAGATCCTTTGCTATCTGTACACTTGAAGCATTTCACGTATAATCTTCGTGTGACCTGTAACTGCGAGTTAATTTTTAGTTTTTCGCCCACCAACTGCGCTTATTCCGTTCTACACTTGTCTCATAGATTATAAACCTGTTCTACTGCGAATAGTATATAACTCGCTACTTAATTCGGTCGTTTCTTTTAACGTTTATTCGTACCTGGACGAAGGGTATTTCGTGATAAAAATTACCGTGACACTACGGTCAATTTGTGGTGATTTTTTTTTTTTTTTTAATATTTTTCCGTGCTTTGGATTGTTATTTAGAGATATATAGACCATGTGTAAATCTCGTTAGAGAAAAATTGACGTAATATAATTTTAAAAAAAATATAATAAATTAAAAAAATATTCGTTTGTAGCAAATGTTCCTTTTTTTCAGTGGAATAACCTTCTATTTTTTTATTTAAACCTCACACTTGTAAACTTGACTTTCTCTGCTTTCACGTAGTGCCGAAATCGTGCAATTCTGCAAGTCAAAACAATATACCTCCCGCGAACGAAACGTTGAACATTTTATCCACAATATTGATCTACAAGGAGATCGTGCCGTTTACTGGCAACTTTTGGTTTGGTATGCGACTAGATTATATGAACTTGATTATCCTCGAAATGTTGCCGAGGTATGTACGTACGAATATTTACTGCCTGTTGAATAACATATACCTAAAAAGAGTTAACCATCCATGTGTAAAACAGTGAACACATTCCGCAACGATTCTGAGAAAAATTAAGCGCTTATCGAAAAATCGTAAACTCTTGTAATCTCCGAACGTCGCGATGATCTCTTCCTCGAAATTTCAAATCCAAAGTATATATATATATGGAAATACCGCTTTATCACAAAATTGAAGTGATTGATAAAGTTTCATCTCTAGCACGTATACGTATAGTTATATTATTGTCAATACTATATCTATATATGTATATGCGATCTCCAAAACTTTAAAAATTCACACAAAATATATCTATATACAAGCAGAAATTCCGTGATTATATGCGTCAAGGATTTTTATATACTGATCGATCATAAAATCGCGCGGTCTGCTAGTGACAGTGCGCTAAAATCAATTTACCCTCTTCCTATTCTGTTAGTCACGAGGTTTTTAAATTATAAAAGATATATTATTTTTCACCGGTTTTCTCCTCCCGTATCATGTTTCGTATTCAACCTACATTTTATACAATTATTTTTTTTTTCCCTCGTTACTTCCTCTTCGCCGATTATAGAAGCTTTTTCCTGCTATTGTTTCAAGTATAACGTTCGATGAGAATTTCCAATTTAATTTCGGTAATGTGTCGCGCCGTAAATAAAATCTATATAAAATCTCTACTAGAGATATATTCTGCTGTACTCTTTTTCTATTTTTTGGTTTATTATTATATTCCACTTTCGATATTTTGAATATTGTTAGGTCAATGTATAAGTAATTTAAATTTTTCTAATTGATTTTTAATCACCCCTGGTGGAAATACGAACAATTTTTTACCGATAAAATAGGAATTTTTTATACTGTACTACCAATATTCTGGGTATAAAAAATAGCTATTTTATTTCTATATGTGTAACGTTTTTTGGTCCTTAAATAACACATTAAATATGGTCTATTGGGATTCGGCATTTTCTACCTATAAAGTAGTTATAAGTTTGTTCTTATATTTTTCAGGCTTATAAATTACTTATTAAACGTTATTACGTTATAGTTATAATCATTTTTTTATTAATATAAAATAATTTACCTATCTCATAAATTGAGCAATTAGGATTTTTAAAGCATTTTTAAAGAATACAAAAATAATGCAGAAATTAAAAAGTATTTATATATACATAACTCAAAAAAAATTTGAAAAGAATTCTTTTTCGCGAACCTTATTATTATTTTTAATTAACTTATAGGTATTTTTATATTGTTTTAGTTTATATATTTACACTAATTACATATATTTGACGCAGAAAAACGCTGGAAAAATTTTTGCCCTAACCGGGAATCGAACCCCGCAACGCACGCACCAAACGCAAACGCTCTATCCACTAAGCTAACGCAACGCTTACATGCAAATGTTTGGAACTTGTATATACAGATCATCCATGTATTAATATCTTAATAATTGCTATTTATTCTTTGATCTATATACATAAGATGTTAGGCAGTAATTAACTAATTTAAATATTGATGGTCTTGATCTTGACGATGTCTACCAAAGAGATATCTTCTTCATTTTTTCTATATTATTATAATTTCTTAAAAGTATATGAATACTTTTATAATACTTATTTATACCCTAATACATAATATATTATTTAGCTACTATATGTAAAAGGGCATTCTGCTATAATATAAATTTATTTACAAAGAAATAAATAAATAATACTAATTTTTAAATTCAAACTATTTATTTAAAAATAATATAGAAAGTTTCTAGGTATTTAATAGTTCTATTTTTAAGCTATTATTTATACCTAGTTTCTACCTATTAAAAATAGTGTTTGTATATATAAGAAAAAATTTTAACAGTTTATTTAAGTAAATAATTATACATGAAATGTATATTGACAATACATATTTTTAATTTTATGAACTTTAAAAATTAAATTTTAGGTTATTTTTACAAATATTTTTTATAGCTTTTTTATAGATATAAAAACTAGTGTTAAATTTAATAGCATATTTTGTGTCTATTTTTTGGCTATTTAATATAGTATAATTATTTTATACCAATAAAATAGGTATTTAATCGACATTTTCTACAAAATATTATGATTTCTATATTTTATACCTATAAACTACTTTGGTGACTATAAAATATTTTTGAATTTCCACCAGGGACATGTCATTTACCCATATATCTTGGGATATTGGCGATATTATACATAATATAATCATAAATACATGGTTTACATTAATGATATTTTTAAATAAATAATAATTAAATCTTTTCAGATTTTTAAATCGCTAATTATCGTATTATAGTTTTAGGGTTTGAAGTTTATACCTTTTTAAGTAAAAACAATTGTTTATTCAATTATATTATTAAAAAAATGATTTTTCTCAATGTCAACCTTTCTTGTGTTTCAAATTATCTGTATGAATCTTTTCATATTTTTAATTCAATATTTTAGATATAATTTTTGGGTTAAAATGTGTAGATCTCTATAATTTTGGTATGACAAATCCTTTTAATGGATTGTTTCGCGTTTAATTGTGTATAAGTGTTAATGGTTTTTTTAGTGTAATCGATTCGTAATCGCATAATTAGGATTTTCGGTACATTTTCTTGAAAATTTTGGTTTGATGGTTAACTTAAATTGTTCACTAAAAACCGCAAATTATTCAATAATATCGTGCACATTGGTTAGCGAACGGGCTTTTTTTTCTTCTTCAGTTGTAAATTGTTTTCCCAATAATAAGATGTTCTCTCTACCACGATGGTATAATATAGAAATAAATTCGAAATTTACGTAACAATGTATTATATATCGAAAGTTGATGTAGATATTGAATATTACTTAAAGTTTCTTATATATAGCTTAACACTGGAATTTCCAAGCCGTTTCCCTAAGGTTTCCAAAGATAGGATTATTTCAATACCGTTGAAAACTCCGGGACAAAGTTTCCTCTATACAGTAGAATTACACCCGGTAGTTTGACAACATGAAAATTGGGACCGATGTTTGGAATAGTAGTAAATAAGTACTATTTATATGGAAGATTCGCGAATTTATCAATATATCTTAGTTAAGAGGTGAAATAAAGAAAAGCAATAAGTAGTTTCTTTTTATGACATGGCATCTTCTACGTGTTTAAAAAAGTTCTTGTAAAAATTACAATATGTTGTTTAATAAAAGAGAGACAAACTTGATAAATAATCGAAATTACTATTTTTTATAGGAAAATTTACAAGACTTATAGTAAATATTAATAGATTATGTAGTTACATTTTCCTATAACAAAATATAGTAATTTTTATCATTTGTCAAGTTTGTCTCTCTTTTATTAAACAACATTGTAATTTTTACTAAAACATTTTTCCTCCGTGTAAGTGAACAAAATAGTTATTGTTTTTATTTACTGAATAATGTTTATATTTTTTATATACCAAATTAATGTTTTTATTTTTTTTCACACCATTAACTGGGAAGTTCTAGTCGTCATTTCTAGTCGTCGAAGATTAATTAATATTGTAAGACAATAAT
Organism: Theocolax elegans; assembly: GCA_026168455.1. Classification (NCBI taxonomy): domain Eukaryota; kingdom Metazoa; phylum Arthropoda; class Insecta; order Hymenoptera; family Cerocephalidae; genus Theocolax; species Theocolax elegans. Next base: position 57,537,745 of record CM047431.1, read on the forward strand.
TTATTACAATATGTTAGTGAGAGATGATTCTCGAAACTAATAACATTCTGGTTAAATGAATAAAATAAAATAAAATAAAATATGGTTTTAAAATTTCCGGTTTCTCGTTTTAAAAATACCGCAGGTTATTCGTAAACGTTCTTAAAATTTGTCCGACTATTGGGTCTTTCACCATTTGGACTATGGAAGAGAAAATTTGTCTCTCTCCCGTAAGCTCAATTAAAGCTCGAATCAGCTGATCTCCATTCTCTTATTAACTTTTGGAAGAATCACAACTTTCAGAGATCGCATCTGTCAACCTTAAAAGCTAGTAAATCGTTAATAACATGTTACTGCAATTTGTTCCGACAATCTGGTTTACTTACAAATGAAATTATAATTACATAAAGATTAATAATGAAACCTGGATAAACGTGGAATGTTTAGCGATTAGGCGAATCCGAACTCAAGATTCAATTCGCCAAGGATATAGATAGATAGAAGTGCACGTACTGACGCCTGTACCGATGACCTTGAATTTTCACAGAATGGATTAACCAGCTTCTGCGCGGGATGCAAATTCAATGATTGCGGACTGGTTAACCGGTAAACGTGAGACACACCAGTACTCTGTTCCTAGACTACAACGAGACATTTCTCCTTTCCTCCTTCTCTGCAACGCTGCTCGATGCTTTTCATGTTATTCGAATGTTAATTCGAAATTCATTGCAATTCTGCGTATCTACGATCGCGTGCGGTAAACAATTTTCATCGAGGAATTGCAGTTTCGATGCGTTACCAATGGTTCCAGTTGCAATTAAGAAATGTCGAAATGACACTAAACGCAGAGAGATATGAGGTATGAGATATATAAGTTTGGATACAAATTCGAAACGAAGAGAATTTCGTAATGAAAACTACTGTGAGAGCACAGTAAATATATGGGCTCGACATTGCGTATAGGGAGCAGTGTTTTTATGATTCTTCAAACTTTTGAGATGAATAATTATTTATAATAATACTATTGGCCACTTGTAAGTTTATAACTATCGAAAAGCTCTTGCCGCAAGAGTTTTTTCAAAACTGAAAAAAATCATGTGGCGTGGTGGTCTTCTTATTTTAAATATTCGAGTTCCCGCAAAGTTCATAAATCCAATACGGGGAGAATTTTTTTAATGAAAATTGACATGATATATCTGAGATATGAATAATCAAATTGTGACAATATACTTATTTGGAAACATTATGCCTTTTCGAGTTAATAGTTCTTGTACAGCTATAATAATAACTATGGATAAATCTCAATCCGTTATTCAATTTCATCACTAACAATTTTTTTATCGTACTCTGAAAATTATTTCCAACTCCAAAAAATTTAGATGGATTTTAAATTTCAGATCCGACCAGTTGATCTAAAATCACTTACACATGTGCGCGCGTGTATATATATATATGTGTGTGTGTGTGTGTGTGTGTGTGTGTGTGTATATGTAATAATGTATACATCAATGTACAATTCGTTTACGATTAAATTTACCGATATCCAGCGAGTAATATACGCATAAATCAATGAAATCCATTTCCTCGTTGTCTGCAAGACAAATAGTCGTAGTTTTCGAGGTTATGTTCCGTTTTGTTATTCAACTCTGCGCGGAACTCTGCGTGTGTTATGAATAACCGACATACATATATATACATATATATATATAAATATGCATGTATGTATTTGTGAAATGTAAGTGGTCCGACTCTCACGCATGTGCAGTAGTAGTTTAGAGGTATACAGTTACTATTCTCGTGTACTGTATCAACGTATGTACCATAATTCGAATTATGAGTTCCTATCTTATTCTATGCAAAGTTTGATTAACCTTCGGTTTGATTCACGCGTATAGCTCTCTGCATGTATACATATACGCGTGATATCGTGTCCAGTAGTTCTCCTGAATTTTTTCAGATTTTTACGGGTTCGTTATTTTAAGTTTCAGAAAGTCAAAGTTGATATTTCAGCACTTTTTTGCATTATATGCCCATTTTCATGAATTTTTAGCTCCCAGGGGATGCATTTTTCACTATAAACATAAATATGACTTTTTTTGCAAAATTTTCCGTACTTTTCATTAAAAATACTTTTAAAGACATAAATGTATGCTGTCACACTCTTGTAAGCCATTTAAACCTTAAATAGTGAAAATCAGCAATTCTGTTCCGGACTCTGGTAACCTAATACTGTCTAAAACATGTCTTTTTATAGTCAGAAACTGCCTTTATATTTCCAGAGTGGGTCTAAACTATTAAGACCAATTTTGATCAAAATATCTGGGACAAATGCCCGAAATATCAATAGAAATGTAGACTTATCTATTGCTTTATAACGATGAATCTGTTAGCATGAACATTTCAAAAAACTTCATGCAGTTACCTTGGAGTGATAGAATAGCAACTACACTTTTTGCAGTATCAATCCAATTTCCTGTAAGCTTTTAAAAATACAAAATATTATTATACAATTATAAAAACTTAATTTTTAAACATTTATAATGCTGGATTTTTAGTTTTAGAACTTTTACAAGAATTATGATACTAATCTGAAAGGATTACTATAAAAGTATCAATATTATTATTATTATTTAGCTAACAGATTCATCGTTATAAGGCAACAAATATACATTTATATTAATATTTCGTATTGATCAAAGTGGTCTTAATGGTTTACAGCCACTCTGGAAATTTATAGGCAATTTCTAACTATAAGAAGACATCTTTTAGACAGTATTTGGTTTTCAGAGTCCGGAGCAGAATTGCTGATTTTCACTATTTAAGATTTAAATGGCTTACAAGAGTGTGACAGCATACATTTATCACTTTAAAAGTATTTTTAATGGAAAATTCAGAAAATTTTACAAAAAAAATCATATTAACGTTTATAATGAAAACTGCATCCTCTGGGATCTACAAATTTATGAAAATGGGCATATAATGCAAAAAAGTGCTAAAATCGCAACTTTGACTCTCTGTAACTGAAAATAATGGGCCCGAAAAAATCTGAAAAAATTCAGGAGATACTAGTGGATACCTCTATAACATATTCCCACAGTTATAGCAATATTCATTTTTTTCATCTTTGATTTTACAGAGAACCACCCATATATATAAGGAAATGTGAACGTAATCTTGGTATTTCGAGGGGTCAAGTTTCAATTCGAACGCACTTATTACATTTCCAATATTTTCATTTAAACACCGTTGCATTATAGTAGTAATACTAGTATTTTCTTTTATTGAAATAAAATACAGCCTGACAAGTATGAAGAAACATTCTAGTTTGTTCATCGAAATCGAAAAAAACTCATAGGTTGTCAAATTGCACGTACGGTAAAAAATGAAATATACAAAGAATCTATAGATTTCCATAAAGTTGGAAAAGTTGAATCGAGGGAGGCCCATTACCTACGCAGTCCACGGCCGTACATTTAAATATCGATTTTTCAACTCTGCCGGTCTTAGCTCTCTCACTCTCTCTCTCTCTCTCTTTCTCTTTCTGAACGAGTCTTGTTTAGCCGTCCCTAAGATCCGATAACGATTAGCCACGAGGAAACTGGCCGCTCGGGCAATTATCTCGATAAGACCGAGCGATTACAATAACCAACTACCCGGGGATATACCACCACACCCGGTTATACTTATCAAATGTACAGTATATGTATATATATATATATATATACACTGCGCCAAACGCCACCAGTCGCTTCCGACTCTTAGCTATTCACGAATTTGCATTCGGCTACGTTTCTCCCAGGCAGTTTAATTAGTCACCTCTTCCTCCACTCTCTCTCTCTCTCTCTCTCTCTCTCTCTCTCTCTCTCTCTCTGTCTGTCTTTCTCTCCCACTAATGAGAACATTTTGTTAACATGCCTCGTGGTTACCAGATCGCTAATCCAAATCGTACAATTTCTTTTTTGCTTTTATCGTACTGACTATAATGGACTTAGTGTCCTTCGGCCAAATAAAAGTTATCTATCTATATCTATACCTATATAGAATGAAAGCGTATACGAGCCTTTTTCTTCTAGATTAGCAAGGAGAGTACTTGAATTTCGGGAAACTAATTTTTCGGAAACTGTCGAATATGATTATATCTTACTCGAAAATATGTCAATCCGGATCTCCTGGTTTTGTACGATAACTTCTGTGGACAAAGATGTGTACCACACTTTCGAAAGATCTATTAGGAGATATTGTAATTGCTCCGGTTGTGACTAAACTTTCTATAGTTAGTCGAATATGGTCAAAATAACTTGAAATCAATAGGTTGATATTTTACGTTGGGTTTAAAAATACAAATTCGAAAAAATGGGATTGAAAGATTCCTTGAATAATTTTTGATAAATACACTTTGAACGTTATTATTTTGTCTAACTAAACCTCAACACAATTTAAAATATTCTTATGAATTTTAATAATGCTTAAAATTGTTTTTGTAAATGAAACAAAATATTTAATAAGTCATTAGTACGACTGATTTTCGTGCGTTTAACCTCAATTTCTGTAATTTTTCCAAGTTTATTTTAAAATTTTTCGCGGTAGCCTTTATAAATAATACTATTTCCAAATACACTTTTCCACTTCAATTTATTGAAGATAAAGATTTAATTTAAAGGAACTTGCTCAATTTTTTCAAAAATATTCTACTGTATTCTACTAAAATATTCCATGTATATTCTGAAACTTATGCTACAATCTATTTTTTTTTAAACAAATCATAAACTCGCGTAAAATCGTATTACAGGTAGTATATGTGTGAGTCTAAATATACATGTTTCTCAAATATATACATGAGTTATACATTTACGGGGCGAACTACATTTCTAAAATACAATGGGCCCATATAGGTTATCCAATGCACTTATCAGTATTAGAACACAGGAACATTTCGATAATTTATTTTTCGGAACGTATATACGTATATACGTGTATAAGACAATCGATATATTTTTTTTTATTTGACGTGGAATATTTTAAAAGCAACTGTTGTAAGTTTTATAATATACCTATAACAAGTGTCTATAAGTAAAATAACCACAAAGTAGAGGTAGTGACCATTTAAAAACCTTTATTTTCTTCCCGCGGGTATAGTCGTCACATTGGTCAATTCTTTTGGGTAAAACGCTCATATTCCACAATTTCAGGTAAACTCGTTTCTCGGAGTTCAAGTACTCTCTCCTTGTAAGTTTCACGGATCTCTACGATCAACAGTTGGAAGTCTCGGTGTATACATAGCTCTATGTACATCACTCTCAAAAGAAGTTATTAGAATTCTTTTAATAACTTTCTCGAGTAGTTGACCCGTACAGTCAGAAAACCTCATTATTTTTACCTAAACGATTTTACCGTACGTCCTTAACAGTACTCTGACATTTTATATTTTTTCATATATTGCCTATACGATATATAAACAACGTGCGCGTTTAAAGTAACATTAATCGTGCGTTACTCGAAATATTTTTACTTACGCAGATGTGATAGCCAATTGCAGGAATCTACTTTTAAATATTCAAAATTTTTCTGCAATTATCGAACTAAAAATCTGGAAAAATTTATACGTTGTACTTAAGCAATATAGAAGAAGCTGACAGAGAGATTTTTTTGAATAATTAATTTTGAATTAATTAAAAATTAATAACCAGTTTTTGTCGGTAATGATTAAGTGAAAAATTGATCCTTGCGGCTGCACGAAAATCTCGATCATTTAGAGATAAAAAATTTTGAAAAAAATCATACTAATCAAAGCAAGTAGAAGAACGTTGCAGAAGAGATTTTTAAGAAAAGTCAACCTATTATTAATTTAAAAAAAATAGGGATTCCAATTTTCTAGTTTCATATCAACTTAATAATAGGGTGTACAAGACAATTTTAATTACGTCACGTTACGAGTTTCTGAAGAATCGACATAGCTCGACAAAAAGTTAAGATTAAGTTGACACGATTTGAAAATAGAATCTTAAATATTTCAATTTGTTTAAAAGTTATGGAAAAAATGAAAATAAGACGAAATTTTAACGAAAGTGTAGTATTTAAATTTAATGGACTTTTTAGACAATAATTTCATCTTATTCTTATTTTTTCCATAACTTTTGACCAAATTGAAATATTTAAGCTTTTTTTTTTTCAAATCGTATCAACTTGATTTCAACTTTTTGTCGAGCTATGTCGATTCTTCAGAAACTCGCAACGTCACGTAATTAAAATTGTCTTGTACACCCTTTTATTAAGTTGATATGAAACTAGAAAATTGGAGTACCTATTTCTTTTTTAATTAACAATAGGTTGACTTTTCCAAAAATCTCATCTGCAACGTTATTCTACTTGCTTTGAATAGTATGATATTTTCAAAATTTTTTATCTCTAAATGATCGAGATTTTCGTGCAGTCGCAAGGATCAATTTTTCAAATTCTTTGATACTTGTGTACCAGAAAACAGTTACCAAAGTTGCAACATAATCCGTAATTCGGTGCCTGGAACCCCTCCTTGTAAGTAAACGAAGGATATGCGTTTCATTAAATTTGAGGAGACCGTGTCTTCACTCGGACAAATCGGAATAGTCATATCGAGGATAATACTTAAGCAACAACTAAAATCATTTAGAATAGTCATTTTACCAAATGGATATATAATCTCGCAAGATCCGTAGTTAGGGGATATTATTGGAAAATTTTTGGAAGGACTGATTTTTTTGGTAAATCTGCTGTTTAAAGTATTAGTGATTAAGTTCGCCCGCCAGAAAGAGATAGATATATGCTTCAGAATTTGATATTTAGTTAACGGGTACGAGAGGAGACTAGGACTACTTTTATATCACTATAAGCTTGTACCGTACCATATGTTTTATCTCACTAGTGGGTTATCCTAACTTCTGATAACTCAAACGTATATTGAAAATCGATAAAAGACCGTTTAGTCCAATTTATTTACTACTTATTTATAATACGATGTGGGTTTTTTTCTATCTTTAAAATACAAAGAGATAAATAACCTACAGGTTTTTCCCTTGTAAATGTGTTATAAACGATTATGGTAGTAGCTGACTTTTACATTTTTTGGTGTACCAGAAGCAGTTTCGTGTTCGCACACGGAGAGAAATTTCTAACCATCATTAGCAGGTTTATAGCTACTATCCCTCAAACGATTTTTCTGTATCTGTTATACCACAAAGGCTACGTACCGCGTTAATACTGCATAAGTTGGTAAATCATTCTAAAAGAACATTATAAATATAAAGTATATTTGTGTATCAAGCGTACTACTCGATGGCAGTGATACGAATATATACATATCGCTTAAACATCAAGTTGGCATGAATATTGTTTTCGGTTGAAATTATTTTTACAAAAATAGTACTAAACGATACGAATTTTTCCCGGAAAGTTACGGTTCTGTCCTACGTAGTACGTATCTTATTTATTTCCGTAGATACCATTGTTGGCTAATGCAGCATCAATAAGAATAATATGTCTTGGATCGATTTCTCAAACTCTAGTATAAGTGTGGTGTGTTACGAAAATAGTAAAAATTTCTCTCCACGCAGACGGTCCATCGGATATAGGTATATAGTTCACAATTAAGTGACCCAGTTTCATATTGCATTAAGGTTAACCAGGTGTACTCGTAACGAACGTCGTCAGATGTAATTGATATTATAAAAATTCGCAACAATCCTTGGATTCGATGGAAAACGTTCGGAATACTTCGTGTGACCTTCGTTCCTAGTTACGCGAGATCGTGATCTAATCTTACCATCAGAAATATAATTTATCGTCGCGAGATGGGGAGGAGAGGAATATAACTTCCACCGTCCTTAACGAATCTATATACCCGTAGACTGTACCGAAAATTAAACTGACTGATGAATCGGGAATACAAAAATTGTATATATATAGGTGAACCAGATTGATTTGCGTGCATTCGACACACCAAAGCCACGGGTTATATAATCCTATTTACGTTCGGTTTAAACTTTAAACCCAAACGAACAGGTGTATATAGAAACAAACCGTTCGATCGATCGATCGGAACCGCGAACTCTCGATTTTCCAGATTTCGAGAGGACGAGTGAGCGCTCGAGGTCGATAGCCCACACGAGGGCAACCAGCTTTTCGACAAGAAAAAAAGGGAACAAAAGTGTATAAGGAAGAGGGGCGGGGTCCAATGGAGATAGAATTCATTTCCCTAATGGAGGAAGGAATATCGCGCGTCTAACGACTCGGGTAACTAAACAACCCCTCGTCGTCTTCGTCCATCCCTCTACCTCCCCGTTCCCCACCCCCTCGTTCTCTCTCACTCGCTCTCGTTCCCCTTATATACCTACCTAGATACCCTCACCCCTTGACGTATTCCAGCCGCACGATGCGCGGCTCGCTAGGGGGCGCCCGATCGATACGCTCGCACCGAGCGTTGGGAGGGCGCTCGGGAGCTTCGGGTTTCCCTCGTTAAAATTTATGGAATTCCCATCGTATTCAAAACCTTCGTGTTTGAACTCTCACGAATTTTCTCTCTTTTTTCTTTATTTTCGTTCGCTATCTCTTTCCCTACAGCTCGAGGTATCCCATTTTTTGTTATTTCGCTTTTTCGAACGATGCTGTATGTATATATATATATAAGCGTTCGTATTTTGGGCTCGTGGTTTTAAACCTTACTTACAAATATATATTTTTTTATTTAAATATCGTGCTAATGGTTGAGATTCTCTGAATAGTTAATATTTTGTGTTATATTTCATTGGAGATATAACACTGTTCATCGATAGTAAATTAGATAAATATAGAATTTTTATTTTAACCATTTTATTCTATGAGCAGATGGAAAACTTGATTCGCTTACTGCGTCACCGTTTTCTCCACTTTTTTTTTACCTCTCATCGATAATCGGAATGTTGAAAATATCTTCTACACAGCGTATCTACACTTTTGAACCGAAGAAAAACAACAAGTCAGATTGGTTTCGAAATGGAGGAAACTCAACATCTCTCTGTCCTGCCTAATCCAGATCTATCAGCGATTTCACGAAAAGTCGAGCGACCGTTCTAGTACCCAAGTTTACCTCCTTATTTTTATGATTACTATACAGTCAACACTTCCGGATTATTGCGCTCGGTATTGATTTTACGGCCAACTCGGACCTATGATTATCCTTTTGGTAAAATTAGCGGTTTGTCGATAGCGCATCAGCTATACATATCGCATAAATATTATTTGTTTTCTCACGTTTTCCGATGAAATATCCAACAGGGCGACTTACTTTGTATGCGTTCTTGCAATATGCATTACATTGTATTTTGAGGAAAAATATGAGGTATTGCATGCCACGCGCAAAAATAATCTTTATACAAAAGAGATACTTATAATTCATTATAAAATTCATCAAAGTATTTATTAGTAAGCTTTATTGATTTATTATCGATTATTTGATTATTTAACGCAAAATTAGTTTTAGTCTCTCAATTAAAAAAAAATGTATAATTTTATTTTGTAATAATACATTTATACTCGCGATTACTCGTAATAACTTGTTTGCGGTTGATTGAACATCCAATTCGACACCCGATGATTATTCTTTTTACGACAAATATAACAAAATTGTGGCTATCAGGTCGTAATACGCGTATCGTAACGAAATCGCGACGTGTGGCAATGTCTAATTATACGTAAAATTGAGATGTTTTAAAGATTCATTTAAATCGTTATCGTCATACCAAATTTAATACTCAAAGAAGCTCATCGTAGCTATAACCAGCTGAGTTGCAATATAACAAATTAGCGTAAGTCGATTACTATATTACCTATAAATCCCCTATTTAGTTAATAACCCTTTCCTACTTGAATTAATTTTGAATTTGTTGTACTTACTGATGTATACGTTATCCTAATAATCTGAAAGCACAGATCAAATAACATAAATATTATTTTTAAGTATATTCATGCCATAATTTTATAGATTTCGTTTTTACGTGCATGTCCCTCCCAAGAGACATTGGGTGGAAAAGGGTTAAATTCGTTTTGGAGAAGGAGGTGGAGTTGAAAATGAAAAATAAGAAGAAGAGCGTGAAGTAAACGCATATATATATATATACATATATCGGATTGTCTGCCGTCGATGTCAAAGTTTCCTCAGTGGTCCAGCTCTCGGCACCGAAAAATCCCATTCTAGTGTACATGCGCACGTGCGAGAGATGGAGGTAGCGGCCCCAAGAGCGCGCACCCGATCAATATGAGCGCAGGTCGCACTCGCCTCAAAAATTTCGTACGGCTGTTTTTCTTTCTCCTTCTTCGTCATATTTATAATATACGTTCTGCACTATTAGAAAATATGCAATGTTTACAGAAATTGTTTAACGTAAATCATCATCATGTTATTTATAATTCAGTGGTGCGGTTACAATGATTTTACGCATGTGAATTCGAAACAACATTAACCTGGTGGAAACATATTACATTTCTTAACTAATACAGGGATTTTGAATGATGATGGGTAATCATTATAAAGTTGTATATTTATCGGTATAGCCGAAGTAATCTAATGTAACATTAGAGATGGTTCTTGTACTCTTTAACCAGTATGGTCAGTGGGATTTCCCAGAGAAAACTTTTTTTTTTTAAATTCTAGACGCTGTGTTCTCGACCTTCAGTACCTTAGACATACGAATAAGGTAAGATCTCCAGTTTCAAGCTGGACATTGAAGACGAAACACCCATTACTTTTCAAAAAGCCATGCTCTGGGAAATTTCACCGACCGTAGTGTACGAAGAGTACATAAAGACTTCTCTAATTCTGAATTAGTTCGGATAGATCGATAAATGTACAACTTTATACTCATTAACCAATAAATAAATCTTTTTTGCATAGGTAACAATTGTGGACAATATTTTTCTTGTTCAGGAATGATCTTTGTCCCGTGTCGAATTCGCCCATTTATTCGAATGAAAACAGCTGTTCGATGAAACTGGACAACTTACAAGTTACTTTTGACCTTCGGAAAGTGGTTGTCATCGAGCAAGTCAAAACCAACTAAACAAGCTTTTAAAAATGAGATTAACAATATTTTTGGCAAATTTCATCCCGATCCTAGACAATCGTGCATGGAGAGAGAAAAAAATGGCCCGATTCTTTTGGATAATATGCTAGATTATGTAACTTTTATCCATTATTTTATATAAAAAATGAGAATTAAATTAAAATGGAAGCTGCATCTTTTATCCAAAACATTTAGATACTTTTTAGAAATATTTTCTGTTTTCCGTATATATTTTGTTATTTTGTTGAAGTCATACGATGTCTTTGTTAAGAAAGTACTTGTTGAAAATACATTCCCCAGTGGCGGTTGTATCAATCGGCAGAGACCGACAATCGAACCCGGGACATCTGATGGGTACCACTCTACCGGGCGAGCCTGCATCGCGTGGCTTCATGTGTGATATACATGTTGTAGACTAAACTAAAATAAATCCGACGTTACATTTATTATAAATAAATTAATGGATTTTCACACTAAGAAAAAGCGTTTGAATTAACTTATTATGGAGATGACAAATTCTTACTATCCGATTTAATGAGTAGTACTATTTTAACTAAAATGAATATTTCATGTTAAACGAAAATTATGAAAAACATTGTCCTTCGTTATGAAGCAATTAATAACGGTACAAAGTTTCTAAGTGATTAATACAGTGGTTCGTGAAATTCACTGTTTTATAAATATTTTAAATATCGGTATTTAAAATGATTATAATTTGTTAAAACAATCAATCTTCATAAGCTACTCCAACAATCGCTTCGAATGCCTGCTTGATCATAGATTGCGTCGAAAAAAGGTCAATTTGCTCATGAGTTTACTTATCTTTAAAATGAAATATTTATTTTGGTTAAAAGTAATATTTCTCAGTCAATATAATAATAAAATTCAATTATTGAGATTAGTTTGAAATTTGATCCTTAACAAGCTATTTTTTTAGCCATTATCGAGCATTGTGCTTCATTTAAAATATACTCTTTAAATTTCTTGGAGTGAAAAATGACTCGTTTAGAGGGAACACAGTGACGTAACTCGGCATCGAGTCGGAATTATTTTTTTACTTTATTCGAACAAAAAATGATTTGTTAAGTGATGTACAATTATTCGTCAGCAACAATACGTTCAATACTTCTAATCCAATACTTTTTTTTTATTTCTTTCTTTAATTAAGCAAAATACATTTTTTTTTCACTCAAAACAAAGTTGTGAACAGTTTTTAAAAAAGAATTAATTAAATGAAACTACTTTGTAACAAATTCTTTATTTCCATGAAGATCTGTTAAGATCTGAAAAGTTTCATCTGTCATACTGTATCTATGAGATGTTATTTATTCTCCTCTCGAAAACAATCTTCCAAATGATACTGATGAACATAAATGTAGTATGAAACGTACAAAATAGTTTTCTTACAATGAGAAAAAATAGTAGTGTATTCGTTGACTCATTTTGTTTATCCCAAAAAGAGTTAGATGCTATATATGTATAGAATGTGGTGGATTTCCGATTCGCTTTATCAGGTATTTTTTAGAAATTGTATGGATGTGCATATGTGTGTTTCTGTGTGTGTGTATGGCCATAATACTATCAAAAGCTTTTTATGTCAGTTGGGAAAAATTCAAATTAATTAAACAGAATTTTCTTATTATGAACAAAAACCGCTGACAATTGATTGGTAATTATGTGTTCACTATAATAACTTTATAATATTTTTGGAAGAAAATGCTTTTAAAAGTTTTAAAGAAAAATTAAAGCGATAATTTTTTATATTTCTAATTGATGGGATCTAAAATTTCTATGCCTCTTGGTGAAAAATTAAAATTTTTATTTTTCCATATCTTTCAATTTTCATTTAGGATTAATACCGCAAATGACTAGCTATATAGGTTTTAATCAGAAATGAATAATATTTTTCGAAATGTCATAAAATTTTGTTTTAAATAATAAAATAATATACTATATTTAAGTAATACATTACATATGTAGGATCGACATGTTAATTTGAGGAAGCAACGTGCCAATTAATTGGCAGCGGTGTTTTATTTGCTACAGATATCAATCAAATAAAATAACTTTTTAAATCGAGCTAATTGAGAAACATTTAAAAAAAAATAAATAAATGAAACTTTACAATTCACTTATTTTCTGTGTTTTCACAGAATATAAAATCTTTTTAATAAAAAAATTATTATTATAAATAAAAAAATGATGATTTATACTTTTGTTATATCGATATTTTTATTACATTTTTAAAAAATATTCGACGTAAATTTGCGGACGAATTCGTGCCCTCAACTGGAATTTATTTATTTATTTATCAGATAAAAATTATAAAATTATTATTACAATAGTGTATATAACTACAAGAATGTAACTGCCTGTAAAGATAAGAATATATTTATCTGAGCACAGGCCTGGTATCACATAATTACTTACATTCTAAAAACCTTATATACTTACATATATTACTAACACTTACACCTATTCGGCATAAACAGTATACTGCACAGTGGATAATGTTTGCTACCAAAATCTAATTAACAATTGTTTCACTGTAGCATAACTTTGTTGCATTTTTATTCATAGGAAAAATAATTATTTCAATGTTGTTTAGCGTTGCTGAGTAATACCTACCGCACTAGTAACTCTATAGTGTGGAAACATTTCTTTGTGTTGTTTAAATGAATAACACTGACATTTTGAGATGAAAACTATTTCATCTATAACTATATCTACTCTATCTTTATACGCAGGTTGTTGATTTCATTGATATACAGAATTTATAAAAATTTGTTTGCCCTGTATTCCTCTCTCAAAATAAAAGTTTGCTTTGTTAGAACTAATGTAAGTAAGATCACCATACAGCATTCGTATTGCGTTATTTTGTTGTATTTTCTTTTGTGTTACATCCACTTTCATTGTTTTACTATTGTCTTCTACAATTTTTTCTATTTTATCAATTACTGTTTCTATTGGTGCATATTTCATCGTAGATTTATTTTCTTTTTCATCAATATTTTCAACTTTTCCCCTTACAAAATTAATTTGTTTAACATTTAATAAATATCAACATTATTTACATTACAATCTATTTTCTGTATTATACTAGTAGTTAGTTTGTTCTCCTCAATTATTGTCACTTGGTTAGTTTTAAGTTGGTTGAAATCAACCCTAGTATTGAGTCAGATTATTTAATTCTAATTAAGTTATAAATCAAACTCAAAGAGTTAGATTATAATTTCGAATATAATAACGTAAATTTTTCTTTAAGGAGTGCAAATACAACTCAATTCGTATGAAAATTTTACTACAAAATTTAGTGCACTTAATTTCAAGAATACAAATTTCGAGAATAGACAAATTAAACAAATTTAAAGAATAGTGATATTTTCACCAAGGGTTGTAGGTACTCAAATAACTCAAATAATTAATTTGAATTGAAAAAAATTATGGTAGAGTCATTAAGTACGTACAAGCTATACGAGGAATAGATATATATGGTAATGTCTATAACGGTGGTATGGTAGTGTATATACCTATATTATATATCTGTATGCACCTGTACAATAACGTGAATGAACAAAGTAACTTATTGGAAGTAACGTGCTTGAAATTACTCGAAATTAGATTGCACCTCCATACCGGTAGGAATAAAACGCAAATGCGTATCTACATAAAATACATTTAGATTCGGGACTTTGATCGGTCGTTCATCGGAATTTATAAACTAGCTGTTGGGAATGAGAGGTTTGAAATAAATAAAATACAATAATATTCCATTAATAAAGTTTGACACTTTAATAAACTGTCACAAGGAAGGCTAGGTTTTTACTCAACAAGAAACGGCTCGATACTGAATGTCAAATCCTTAAAACTATAAGGAAGTATACTAATATATTGTATTACAATAATGCTTCAAATATACTGTAGAGAAGAATTCAAGCTAGTCGAATAACTTTTGTACAAGACGTTTGTTAATTATTATTTTAGTTCAATATTCTTAACGGAGTGCCAAAGCCAAGTTTTATCTTCCCTTACCCTACCTTACCGACCACAAAAGTCACATAAAATTAGTTATAATTAAAAAAGAAAGGTAATTTATGTAAATCTAGGAATACAGTCCCCTTCCTTTATTTATTAATTATCTATATGTCTTTAAAATTTGAAGGAAAAATATTGACTATAGTTTAGGAGAAAACCCTTACCAAAAATCTTGACATGCCTTTCAATTAGTCGAGCGTATAACCTCAAATTGCACGAAATTATCATAGATTTTGGTAAAGGATTTCTCGAAAACCAATCGATATTTTTCCTTCGAATTTTAAACCGAGATAGATTATTAATAAAGGAAGGGGACTGTTCTCCTCAATTTGCACAACTAATTTTCTATGACTTTTGAGGCTGGTAAGGTAGGGAGGATAAAACTTGACTTTGGTACCTCCTTAAACTAAAATTCTAAATATTAAAAGTAAAGAAGGGCCTAGTAACTCAAGAATTCGCGAAAGTTTCTTTGTTAAAATAAGACCAAATGCACTTACCGTACGATATTCGATACTCGGTAACGAAATATCTTCAAGTTATAGACTAGACGAGGTGGCATTAGATTTATACATCATTTAGTTGATTATCACATAATCAAGACTTACGATTCCCCATAGGGGTTGTTGCAACCTATGGTTAACCCACGCGAATTCGTAAATTGCTCTATCTATACTAACACGGGAATACAGAGCCGGATATTGGGCCCACGTCGCATCGGAATTTCCTCGCTTTTTCGCAACCTTCCCTTTTACTCGCAATCCTATTTCATGATTCAGTCGCTTTAGTGCTCCTCGATTGACTGTAAAAAAGGTTATTAATAATAAAGGTTTTTTTTTTTTTTTTTTTATGTTATTTAACGTCGCTCTATTTATGCTGCCAGGGCTAATCAGCGACGGAGGTGAACGGTGTGTCTGTAAACAAAGCACATGTAGTTGAAACAGTGGTGCTTGTGTCCATCGGAAGATATAATCGGTCACTGTAATTAGTCTAATAATTACAGTTTCCTGTCCTCCCGATGGAACCACCGCGATCCTCTTTACATCTTCGCGTCCCTAACGTTCCCTATAGTTCAGATGCCCGTGCCTCTTATGCACTGAAAAATGCACGAAACGCACGTGCACCTGAACTGGCGTCACATTATAGTGACACGCCGAGCCACTGAGTCGCGGTGTTCGAAAAATGCACATGAAAAAAAATTTTCAGAGGTACACACGTCTGGGATCGAACCCACGACCCTCGGTGTGAGAGTCGGGAGCTCTACCCATGAGCCACCGCGGCTCAATAATAAAGGTTATTATAATTATAGTAACACCTGTATGAAAAGATCCATAAAAATTCTTCCAAATCGCGTTCCCTAAAATAGAAAAAAAAATTTTTTTGAGGCACACCTTCCGGACCTTACTTTTCTTCATCTGCAGTAGTACATATAATATGTGAAACCAAAATTGAACATGAAATAAAAGGCTTGTGAAACACTTTTTTAAGTTTGAAGTTTAAAATAAAAAAATCGTAAAATCCTGTTTTTGAACAAGTTTGCACATTTATACAACAGTTACATTGACACAAATAATCTTTGAACTAATCTTATTTATTCAAATAGTTTTTAATGTAATAATATAGTAATTTCATCATTCTTTGTCATCAGAATCTAATATTATACAAAGTAATTACCTAACCATAATAAAGATGTAGCATATAAAACTATAAATATTAGTAAATAGTCGATTGTTGATCCAATAATAAATAAATTCAATTTATTCATTTAAGTGCACAAAATAAAACTATAAAGTATTTTAAATTAGGGATGATTGGATTGTTGTAATTAATGATAAATGGTATTTTGGAGTAAAAATAGAGTATTCCCTTAGTTTTATAATTATTCGTTTATTAGAATCTAGTGCGTTATTTTCAATGAAATGAGTTTATATAATTATAGGCTCTCGAAAATGAAATGCAAAAAGGTTATTTTGAAAATTAATTTTTATTATGTAACTTATATAAGCTTTTATTGAAAAAACAGTATTTTACGATTTTTTGACTTATTGAGGAAGAAAAGTGTTGTCCGGAAGCTGTGCTTAAAAAAAATGTTTTTCGATTTTAGGGAACGCGGTTCCGAAGAATATTTGTGGATTCCCTAATATATGTGATAAAGGTATTAAAGCTAAACTTAATAATTATATATGAGAAATATCTACAGATACTTGATGTATATCTGTAAAGGATATATGTGATGTTGGTTAAATACATAAATATACAAAAGTAATAAGTAATAACAAATAAAGAAATAAATAAATAGATTTACGAAAAAAAAGAATATTAGCAAATAATGAAATATTAATCACAAATTCGGATAAATTTTTCTATAATAATCTTTTACAGTTACTTGGTGAGTTATATTGACATTGATGGAAAGAGAGACGGGAAGGGGAATGCCACCTCATCCGAGATTTTCCGATGGAATTCATTACTACTCGACGATTTCAACTTCCCGACTATCTAGGAACGAGTTTTACTAAACAAATTTCGGTGGCACTTTACCTTTTCCTTGAGTTATGGATGGATGAAAATAGTTGAATCGAACGATCCATTTAATAAGATTCACAACTCTACACTCAAGTTTACAAGCTTTGGGATATCTTTAATTTAAATACATTATTATGGATAATGTGCAAATAATAAAGGACTTTCGTTGAGAGGGTTGATCGTTGCTGTTTGTGATTATATATAATAATTTTACAATTATCTCATTTAATATTGCTTCACCAAAATAACATATCGACCTGTTTTCATTCTGCGTTACATCGCTGAATAAATCTCGAAATAAATTCAGTATATCGTGTTCCTGTTTTGAGTTAATTTAGACCTGGCAAACATAGATTAAAATTCAATCTTATTTCGACCTACGAACGTATTACTAAAAATAGTTACTATAAAAACATAATAAGTTAAAAATGAAATGGGTAATATGAACGAGACAAAACTGCAAGTTTCATCAAATGTTAAGGAAATTAGGCTAAAAAGTGTTTCGTCGCAACCCGTTCGCTAACAATTTTGATCATCTAATTCTATGCAGTTGACATTTGAAACGGGTATTTTCTTGATGTGATCACTGTATTTAACAATCTCCTGCATAAATGTAAATGATGCAGATTACACAATATTATTTAAATTAAGTGGATTTAACAAGTAATTTGGTTGAAGGAAACGATAAAACCCACACGCAGGAGAGAAAATTTTATTTAGAAAGATACCTATAACGTGTTCTGGACAGAAAAACACGTATATGTATGGGAGTACGGTTAATAATCATCAGTTTTACATAAAACTAAGGTTAAAATTTATAACTCTCGCATTTTACCATCGAAATTCATTAACTTAATTTTGATTTAACTAATCTCCTTGACGCGTTGACGGTGCGTTGATAAAAATAAAATATCTTAACCTATATACAAAAGGGAGTAGGTATTAGTACACAAGGATAACGACGTTATTCAATAGCACGTAACGCACCGTACTTCCATATAGAATATCACACGCGTGTTTTCAATTGAAAGCCAGCAAATATAACGAGGAAAAGCTAGGATTAACCCGTTTGATCCCGCGTTATATGCTCAAACCAACGATACTCAATCGGATAAATAAAGATCAAGAGATGCGTCGTGTAATTTATGTTAAAGTTATTAAAATAACGCAGACGAAATGTTACATTTATTTTATAATTTTGTATACTCATAATGTATTCGAAATGCATTTCATAAATTATAGCAGACATTTCACAAAGGTAAGGGTACATATAGGCGCATTATTAATTATATAATAATATTAAATTCGATGATAGCATTATAGGTATCGTTACGAGATGTATTTATATGTATAGAAAATTTTCATTTATATATACCTGTTGGATGAAAGTTAAACTTGACGAGTATATAACTAGAACAAATAGAGACACTGTCAGAAGGAGGGAGTGAGGTACAGTAAACGTTTTGGGTTTCGTTGAATCGGGTCCTCGCGACGAACGGGCGATCGAACGTCCATCCACAAATTTCGAGCAAGGGGTCAGGAGTCTCGAATCCACGTTTCCGGTTGTTCGAGGGTCACACGCTTCATTGTGGATTCGACTATATTCAAATATGCGGCAGCACCTCTTGGTTATCGAGACTTTTCTACAAGTCAAGATTATTATTTGAATCTATATACATATATGTATTATTATAAAATTTCTTTTTATATTGATCGAATCACTCGAATTTTCAGTGATGGTCCTGTAGTAATATTTTTTGTTATGATATAAAGGCTTATTAACACTTGAGCGATTCATCTATTTCGAATAAGGAAACAAAATAACTAAAGCGTTGATTTTCCTAATTTAGAAATACATATTTATATAATCTTGAATGAATAATCTTGACATATTCGGGCTAATAATTCGAAATGATGTTTCCGACAGGTTTTAAATTATTTAAATTTGAATAAAAAAAATGGTTTCAATTCGTTGCATACATTTGGTAATTAATTTAATATATTTTGTAATATTGAAAAAGAAATATTTTTCGCTCTACAATATAAATTAGCATTAAAATAAAAACATTCTTCAAAGTTTAAAACCTAAATTTAACATACCGACGTGAACAATATAATAGCTCCTCGAGTAGAAAAATCATCGTGAAGCTGACTAAAAATTAATAACCACCTTATCAGACTGCAAAGATAGGCTCTAATGTGGCTCGTAACGGAGTACGATACAAGAAATATCGTAACACATTTAAAATTATGTATACCCGATAACTACCTGCCTATATATTCTACAATGCTTCATCATAAAAGTCAATTTAAAATTTACTGTAACTATTTTTACTCTTGGAAAAAAAAACAATAATTTATTTCTTTTTATTATTTTATATTCTATAAATGAGCATTTTAATTATATGAAAGAAATTAATTAAATTAGGTTATGTAATTATTAGCAGAATTATCTATTACAAATTCATTGAATTTATTGAAGTATAATCAATATAAAGAGACATAGATTTATTTCGTATTATTTGTACAAATCAATATTAAAAAATAATATTTAATGTCATTTATCACTATACTCTCTAAAAATGAATTAGTGAATATTCACTAACAAATTAGTGAATAATTACTAATTCAAATAGTTATAACTAGGTCACTAATGTTTAGTGAATAGCCACTAATTCAAATAGTGGAATATGCACTAATTCAATTAGTATAAAATACACTACAGCAATTAGTGAATAATCACTAATTCAAATAGCGGATCCTAATGGATGTATACACTGCATAAATCCACTAAACCAATTAGTGAAAAATCACTAATTCAAATAGTAAATCCTAATGCCTTATTCTCTGCATTAACCCACTAATCCAATTAGTGAAAAATCACTAATTTAAATATTGGTTTACAATAGACGTATTCAGTGCATTCATTCACTAAAGTAATTAGTTTAAAAAAAGTTTAAAAACTTTAAAAATCTCAAAAATATGGATATATTTTTAATTTATTATTTGTTTTAGTAATTATACATATATAATGTTATACACATATCTATACATATATAATTTCTAATTATGTAGTAAACGATTTTGCAAAAACTAAAATTATTTTTTTCACCTAAATAATATTCTGTTCTGAGGTTTCTAATACAATTTAGCATACATGACTACTCACATTTTATTAAATAATTATTGATTCTAAATAATTATTAACTTTGCAATTATTACTAATAATCTAATGTGGAATCTATTATCTAATAGTTCGATAGCGCAAAAACGAAAATTATTGTTTTGTTCATCCAATTATATATTGAAATTTCTAAAAGAGTTTATCATACTTGACTACTTGCCTGTTAATAATAACAATTAGGCAAAATACTTATTAACTTTACAACTCTAAGTAAAAAATTATTATGCCAATTATTAATGCGCTCACTATGTCGAAATGAAAAAAGCAATTTTACAGTATAGATACAATAGGTACTGCGCAGTTACAAATGTAAATATACATCATATTGCACATAACTGATTTTAAAGATATATAATTTAAATTTATAATCTATATTTTCTAATAGTAAACTTTAAACAAAAAAAAGTAAAGGCAGATTCCTTTTTCATTTAAATAATACTGATATTTACAATTTACATCATACGATCAGCTAGGAGACGTCTGCACAGCAAGGAAAGCAAGCGAGTACTGACCCGCGCCGCGCAATCTACTAAATCATTTACTACACTATAACTAATGAATTAGTGAATATTCACTAATTCATTAATGAATATTTACTAATTCATTAGTGAAAAATTGACTTATTATTTTGTAAAAAATTTAATCGATAATTTTCACTAATTAATTAGTGAAAAAACTACTAATTATTTAGTGAAACATTTTTCACTAAGCAAATTAGTGAAATTTTCACTAATTTATTTTTAGAGAGTAGATAATTCACATTCTTTACAGACTATATTTGGAGGCTAATCGAAATTATTTGTTTTAGCTACTAATTATGGATTTATTGACCATGTTTGATCAATTGTCTAGTTTTTGACTAAAGAAAACTTTCGTAAATCCTTTAATTTCTATAAGGGTGCACAACTATTAGGGTAATACCTTGCCCAATACCGGGTACCATTTTGTTTTTTCAATTAATTTTCTAAAATAATACGGATAAAAAAAGTTTTTCATGCGGAATATTTTCCATCTTAGTAGACTTGCTGTAGGAAACATTTGATGCAATTAACCAAAAATCCCCATCAAAAAAGTCAAGATGGAGCTACATGTGTTTTTTTCAAACTCTTGAAAAAGTACTTTATTCTTTGAAATAGCCTTTTTGGACTATATATAAAAGTTGATGAAAATTAATACGTGGAATCAAGCTTAAAATTGCACGTGAAATTGCATGTGGAAGTGGAAGAAACTTAGTTTCTTATTATTATTTTCTTTGTAGAACAAAAACATTAATTATAAAATAAAAGGCTCGATTATTATTTTCCTGTATTAATGATCAATCAGTGACGAAACCTGTGATGTATAACGATATAATATACTTGATATTACGTATGAAATACATATAGGAAAAAATATTTATTAACATTGATCAGGTTCTAAATTACAATACGTACACTAGTAGAAATCTGACCATTAATGTAACGTTTTTTAAGCCAAAAATTGGTCAAGTGTCATAAAATACCCAAAAAATGCCCAATTAATGGCAAAATTAGAATTTTATTCAACCTTCAAATGTTAAATTTCTACTAGGGTATGTTTTAATGATTTTTTTAAGAATTTCCATTATTAAAATTTAAATAATTTTGTATGGCAAAAATCTTTGACTTATTAGCCGCAATTTTACACGTAAGACCCTAGTAGAAATTGAAACATTTATGAAATGTTTTTTTTGCCAAACCGTTTAATCAAAAATCTCCAATGACTTTGTGATTAATGTTGAAGAAGTGGTTACTGCTATCCCTAAAACAGTTTGATTTCTACTAGGAATATTCATTTATATTGAGGTTGAGTAACTCTCATTCTGCTTGGTAATGTTTTCGATATAGGTGTTATCTTTTCACAAAATGTAAAGTAGAGTGTTTTCAAATTTTCTTTCTATATTTGTTTTTAGGAAACTCACATAATTAATTTTAAATTCGTTGATAATCCAGTGTTATGTTATTCTATACACATTACCTCAATTGTATTTTTTCTAAATGTGCAAAGAAAATCTTGCTATAGTATTATTAGCTCGTGATATTTACAAAATATCTTAATTAACTAATTTTAATAAAAATATCTTAAATAAATTTTTGTCTTTTGTAAATAAAGAATACTTTCGAATGTGCGGGGCAAGTAAGGAAATGTTAAATATAAAGATATTATAAAAAAAATAGTGTCCTTGATAAAAAAAATAAAAAACGATATACTTAAGTACTAATTTTTGTATATGATACAAATGTTAATGTATAAAACATTCGGATAGCAACGATTTTTGCGAAATGTGTGGTCGTATTTTGTCGTAAAGTTTTAGTATATTTAAAATTCGACTAGCAAAAAGGACAGTGTCATCGGAGAACGGTTATTTGCCGATTGAACATGCGGTATTTGTTTAATTACAGCGATCATTTCATCCGTTTATTTCACGTACATAATTAATTTACGAGCTGTCGCGACAAAAGACATTGTCCGAATATCTGGACTTGATCGCGCTTTTAAAATACATAATCTAAATATACATTTTTCGTTGGTTTAATTTGTTTTGACAAAGTATTCACGGAGAATTTAAAGTATTCAGTATCAAAATACACACAATATATTCGATTGAACGTATAAAGATGATATTTTGAATATGTGACTCATTTGTATAAAGCAGAACAATGAAATATGTTATTTACTTATACTACAGTCAAATTCTTGGTACGGGCTATACACCGGCTCCTTTCAAATGAATTTCTGCCTCGAAATATCAATCAGCGATTTGAAGAGTCTTCCGTAATTTAATGTTATTTTAGGTTTTGACTCGTTATCGAGCAAGTCAACCGACGCAAAAAAAACCCATACCTAGGTAATGCTACCCTTATTTTAAATTATTTTCTATTTTATCGTTTTTTAGACTCTAAGAATTTAAATAATAAACTATCATGAACAAATTAATCTACATACTTCTCTTCTTCATTATTATAAACGTGTAATGGAAAAAAATTGATTTTTTCAAATTGGGCATATACGTTACTTTGCGCACCTAAGAATCAAATACATTGGGCGTGCATGAAAAAAGATTGAGCGAGCTATTTTACTGCATGAGGTAAAAACAGTTGCCATAAATATTTTATTTACTGCTAAAAATTGTAATTATAACTCTGAATTTTTGAGTATAGAAACTTAACGTGTTTATTTCTACGAGTAAACGATCCATCCTAAATCCTCTTGGCGTCAGCTGCACTCCTGTTCTCGGTTCGATAATTTATTTTACTTATCGGTGCCCGACCTGTACGTCAAATTAAAAATTCATCATTTTTGAGTTTTTTCCTAATAATCGTTTTTTTGTCCATTTCCAGATATTTTGGTTTACAGGACCCTGATTCTTAGGCGATAAACTCACGATTAAACTATTGTATATCGACGATTCTTATGACGATATAAAGTAATTTTATCGCGTAAGAATAAGGCCTCTGACGCCCACGCTTCATCCCCAGAGTTTTAATTAGAATTTTCTAATATGTGTTAATTTTAATAAATATATGATATTGATACTCTTATCGCAGTATAGTTAAAGACTGAAAATTTGCGATTACATTAGGTATCATATTTACAATGTACATTTATTTATTTCCTCAACATTTCCGATATAACGTATAAGTCGTTAGTAATCTCTACATATATATATATATATATATATTTATATATATTATATACATATACACAGTCGTCGCGATATAATAGTGAATTCGCACATGTAAAGATCAGGATTTTCTAGGAGATCGTAGCACGAACGAGCTCACCTCGGTCGGAAGATAAATTATTGACGTAATTGATGGGTTAATAATGTAAATAGTCGAGGGATATATGTGTATAAACCATTCAAATGCAGGCGCGCATTAACTCCAGGCATCGAATTAAAGTACCCATAATCAAAATTCATATATGTATATATATATCCTGTACGTGTATTTTATATATATATATGGGGACGTTTCATGTCGAATACTCGGTTCAACGTTTTAACATTTACCAAGTTTTAGTCGAGGGTTACATAGATATTTTCTACGGAATACGATTAATGAGATTCTATTAGTTTTTTTTAATATTAATTGTGATTTATCTCAAAATCGGTAACTGGTTGCAAATACTCAAACCCTGAGTCCAAATTATTATCAATTTTGAAAGACTACTTACGTATGTCACCAACATTGAATGTCGAAAAAATAATGGAGACATCGAATTTGATTAACTTTTCAATCGTATATACGATACTCATTAAATCAAGCGCTTTTAAAAACTTAGATTAATTTAACAAATAATAATATTTTTTTTATAGATATTCGTGTACACGTGGTACACGTTTTATAATCTTTAGTGCATTTACGTTATTTTTAATATTATATATACACACAGTTAACTAAACGAGAGAAAGAGAGAGGAGTGCATCTCTGGGTTATACGTGGATTGCCTTCAAACCCTGTTTGTATAATCGATCGATATCGGACGTTCGAATTTAATTAGCTAATAGAGTGTTCTATCTAAACGTACAGTTAACATTTAAACTAAAAAATGTATATTAATGAATTTAAGCATCAATTAATCGTACGTTTTTAACTATTCTAGTTATAATATATTTCGTATTACATTTGTAAATAATACATTTACAAAGATGTCGTTGAGATTGGATAATTTGATTTCAAGTTTGTTATACCATTAACATTTTTAGGCACGATCGTTGCACAAGAGTGCCTTGTATTTTCACCATCGCTAAAAATGTAACACCATGAGTAATTATTTATTTATACATAAAAACATTTTTCGTCCAGAAACTAAGTCATTTTAAACGTTTTTGAAACAGTATGTATGTGTGTATGTATGTAGTCAAGTTAATCGAATAACTCAGCCAATTTTGAGCCGATTTAGTTAAACTAAAAGAATCTATATGCCGAAAATTCTTTAATGTTGGACCGAAGAAAATTCTTTAATGTTGGACTGTTTAATTTCTTATATATATATATATATATATATATATATTTGTTTTTTTGTAATATTTTCGTTACATAGAGGTACACTTTCTTTTTTTTTGTATAGTTATTTGATTGTTGGTAAGAATTTAATGTGTTGCTATAATTTTAGAGTACCATTTTGAATTCAAAAATACTATTGAATATTAAAACAATTTACCGACACGGTGGCGGAGTGGCGGAGACGCACCTCGGCCGATCTCGAAGGTTAAGCAGCACTAAGTGCGGTTGGCACTTGGATGGGTGACACCATTCTTGTGCGGCTTTCGAGATCGGTTAGGTGTTTTTCCACACTTCACAACGTGAGCGGAAGGTGAGGAACATTCGGTTTCGGTGTTTGGGCCTACGCAAGGTGATCTGAACATCTAAACAGAATGTTTCAATACACCGGCCGTCTCGGGGAAGGTTTTCATACAAGGTTTTCCCTTTCTCACGGGCATAACCCCGGTTGAATGCGAGACGGTGGGGACCGGGATGGGAAAAATTGGAATGTTTTCACCCCCACACATAGGTGGTAGGGGTGTCCCTTTAAAAACCCGTTTAATGGGTATACGGGGTGATGAGCAAAGAGAATAAAAGAATATTAAAACAATTTATTTTTTATATTTCGTAGAACGAATTATTATATGTATACATCAATATTAGAATTGTATTAATAATAGTAAAATCTATTTCCGGGTTCATTGTCCGGTCTCTGCTGATCGATACACCCGCGACGTTGAACAAAATATTTATATAATTAAAATATATTAAATTGTACCTTAGCTTACAAGTGTTTCTAGAAACCTGGAACGGTCTATTTTTTTCCCTTCTAAACGAAAGTGTGCAATATACGATTATAAATAAATAGTTAATAAACCACGTTCATTCATTTAGAAAAATGTTTCGCACAATTGCAAGTAACAGTTTACAAAGTATTTCAATTATGCTCGGGATCCTCGCCTTGAAGTCGCAATCAGCTGTGTGACTTGCGGAAGAAAGAGAGAGAGAGAGAGAGAGTTTCAGTTTAACGCGGTACAGTCAATTTAACGGAGAGGAAGCAATTAACAAATGAGATAGAAATAATTAATTATTTACTTTTACTGTGTTGTATATATATCTTTACATCAAATTTGTCAAACTGCATCAATTCTTAAATTTGGATGCTCCCGATTGATTATTAAACGCTAAATATTACATAACATGGACCTTAGAGGATAATTGAAGTGGGTGCGAAACAAGATATACGCGATTACTCGTAAAATGTATGATAGTTACGAATTTATTAAGCGTCAATTTTGCGAACAATTCGCGTTGATGACAAAGATGAAGACGACTTACGTACATTACGAATACACGTCCGAGTAAAAATTCACGTCTATAGCCACACGTGATCATCCGGTCCACTTATAATTTACTCCCTCGATTTAAGTTTCGTTTAATTGAATCATCTTTAAGATTTAAATATTACAAATTATAGTACAATTCCTGGTCACGTCATACATCATTTTCTTTTCGAAAATAAATATTATTATGAGTTTATAATGCCGAACATTGAGAAACAGTTTGTCAAATAATTCTAAGTAATAATTATTAATTTATTTATACTTGTCGAAAAATGTAATTGAATATATTGCTTCGAGAATGGTCAAAATTAGATCAATTTACCGGAAAACCATATGTTTTCCGAGACGTATATTAAAATAGTATTCCACAACGCGTTGGGACCAAGTTACCGTTGACAGGTTTTTCGGATTCGAATCCACACCAAATTATTGCCGTGTAAGTTGATTTCTATTCAGGTAATTAAGCGTATCTTTTTTCGATAGATAGAGAGGTCTTGATTTCCGCGATGAAATTTAATATCAAGTAGATTTCTTCTTAGGTCATATTTAAATAGAATTCCACTTGAAGAAACAAATTAGTTTTTTGAGTGTAGATTTTTCGAAGTGTAAAGAGAATAATTTAATAAAAAAAACAACCGTGTCAGCAAAATAAACTTGCAACTTGTATGAATTATTGATTAATAAAGATGTCGTTTAATACTTAAAATATAATCATAATGTTTGCAATGAAATCGTTACAATCATTTATCGTGTTAAGTTCATTATAAAAAAAATTGGATAGACGAGTCAGTTGTTTGTACAGAGTAGCAGAGAAATGTATTAGTTTTTCAGTATATTGAAATATTGAAATACATAGTGTTACACTGTTTTTTGAATGTATAAACTGTTAAAAGGTTTTTTTTTTCCTTTCTAGCAAAAAGAAATCCCTTTTACATGAAACAGTAAATAGTATTTCTGGATGTAAACAAAGAAGGTATAGATATATGGAAAAAATATAGCACCGTAAAGAGCCATTTAGCGTAGAGTGGTGTATCGAACGGTTATTATTGTGTACTCTTCTTATTAATGCGAAACAATAAAGATGTTTGGGAAATTATAAATATTTGATTTCATTTAATAATGGAAGTTGAAATATTAATTTAATATACATATATTAATAATAACTCTCAATTAAAAAGAAAAGCAAATAATTTTGCGTTCAACTAATTATCCATTATAGACAGACTCTTAATTAATATTTAACTGTATGCCTATAACTATATATTGTAGTGGGTTTTTGTTGCAAGATAATTGCTGCACTGTAACAGCCTGCGAATGTTGTGTGCATGATTTTGTACATTTATATATTTGTTACATGATGTGTATAGAATTTATGTAACTCATACATTTTTTTCACATAATGTGAGCTTAAATTGGAGGTTTGGAGGTTAGTTTAACAGTTATCGAAGAAACGACATTAAAAAAATTTGAAAATTTGTCGTATATATATGTATATACATACATTGGAAATAAATTAATTTTACATTTTTAACCTCAAAATCTAAATGACATAATATTTAACATTCAGAAATATGTTATTTCCTCGTATTTGAGTACAGGGTTGGGTAAGTACTTGCCAACCACTCATTTTCGAACATCGTATATGGTATATATACCAACTAACCCTAAATATAAAAAAGAACTCAAAAAAGTATTCGATAAAGTATTCAATCAAATACTTTTCGAATATCGAGTAATAATATTTAATATAATTAAACTTAATATAATACTGTAACTTTCATTTTTAAGATTTTAACATTCATTGACAGAACAGTACATAAAGAATTAAAATGTATTCTTAAGAAACGAAAGTATTCAAAAAAACCTCTGATAGAACAGAAATAGTAAAAATAGAATTGGAACTTTTCTGGAAGAGTCAAACTTGCACGGACTACTGTATTTTTTCTTTTAAATTATATTCGCATATAAAAACTGCATTTCTCAAATACAACACAAGCTTATGTTCCTAAGCAGCAAATGAAAGGCTTGATGGGAGGCTTTATTTTGTCTTCGTATAGATGTCGAATGATTGATGAGATATTTACAATGTTAAATAATTAAAATGTAATAAAAACTATCGGTAAAAATTTTAAATAATTGTAAAAATTATTTAATTATAATTCTATAAAACTTAGATAATCATCCTAGTAGAAATTTACCATTTGAAGGTTAAATAAAACTCTAATTTGGCCATTAATTGGGCATTTATTCGGTATTTTATGACACTTGGCCATTTTTTAGCTTAAAAATCGTTACATTTATGGTCAAATTTCTACTAGAGCAATTATTTATTAAAATTATAAATATAAATTTAATAAAAAAACATCATGAATTTTTATTATTATATTACAGTCTAAATGCTAAAAATATCAATATTGTTCTAGTGTACTTCAGATCAGTATATACATACATATCTTTATGTTTTGGCAATGCATGCTAAAATCTTCTTGAAAATAAAAATTACACTTATATAAAATTCAATTATATTACAAATTCCTACTCAGTATTCGAAAAAAGTGTATACCAAATAACGATGTTGTTACATATATACATTAACAAATATACAGTAATGTAATGCATAATAAATTGTAATGCATAATAACAAATATGTTATTATGCAAGTCGATTTGTTTTTTTTTAATCTTTACACTCAAATAATGAAAAAGTATTTGAAAATAAGTAGTTGGAGACTACATACTCAACCCTGTTTGAGTCATTAATTTTTAATAGTTAAAAATATCAATTCTCGTAGACATTTATTTTCGTATGGATTGTGCATCGAATAAAAGAATGCAGAAATATTTAAACTGTAATGATTAATTCATTTTAATTTTAATGCTAATATTACCTTATAAAATAACGATTACCCTTTAAAAGTTTCATGGAAAGAGAGAGAAAGAGAGAGAGCTAGAAAGAATAAAAATGAATAAATAGTATCGAAATTCTCGGCTAAACGCATGGTCATACGTAATTTTAGTCAATATAATTGTAATAATCATTAATCGTACTAAACTTGTAAATAGCACGAAATGTTGACCATGTTGTTCATCCAGAAAACTCAGATACTTATTAAAACAAATTAACTGTCCGCATAGACCCATCCAACGTTTAAAAACGGGATGTCTATAACCAATCTGCAGTGTAAATAGTAACCCTAAATAATGCCACCCAACGAGGTTGAAAAAGAAACCTCGAAATAATGAAAAAGAAAGAAAAAAAAAGACAAAATAGAAGATAAAATGTGTGAAAATAGTAAAAAGTAAAAATTAGAAGAATACGCGGTCGGGTAAATTAGCCCCCTGGTTATAGGTAGTATATACGATGGAAGTGCTTGCGTATATGGAGGTATAGAGGGCAGCCGCGCAGCTGTAAATTTGTTGGCGCGCCGAGCGAGTGCGCCGCGGCGCTTAGCATGATATTGATCGACGCGCTCTCTACCCTCTCTCGGTTTGCGTTGCTTCCCACCCTTTTCTTTACCTCTTCCAACCCTCCCAAACCCCTCCGCTATCGCTCTCGGTCCAGAATCTTACTCTCCCTCGAAACTGTGCATCATCGCGTTCCCTCACTTTAATACTGCACACTTTTCTCTCTTTTCTTCCATTACACCGACTGCGAATCATTTAGATTTCATTTTTTTTTATCTGGTCATACCTATGTATACTTACCCGATCATCCGGCCCAATTAATTCGTACACAGGACTAAGCAATTGATAATTATAGTTACCTGCGATAATATTGGGAACATTAACTCGTAATTTTTAGCGTTGTATATACAAAAACCCGATGTGCTTAATTGTTATGTGCACAATCACCCCTTGTGTCTATATTGCAAGAAAAATCGATAAAAACTTATCGTATATATATATGTACGATTAAACTCATTTCGCACTACTTACACTGGGATTCAATTTGCCCGCTACACTCTTTCTTTCACGAGCTTAATAATTTTCTTCTTTTTCTTTTTTATTTCAGGTTCGCATTCTTTTTTTGTTTGCTTAAAACCCGGGTATAAACGATCGCGGGGGAGGGGGGGGGGGGAGGGGTCAGAGTGCACTTTCAAACTGTAAAACAGGTCGAGCTAGGAGATTCACTTTTTAAGTAAACTTTTTAACTATAATTGCCGGAGTTATTAAACCTAACGAAATAAATTGAGTTTAAATATCCTTTAGCGGGTGATAAACCGTTACGGGAAATAAATTACTCATTTTGGGGATTTACAGGAACTAAGCCAACGATTAATAATTAATCCAGTATACATATGTAATTGATGATGTTTGTTAAACAATAAACAATAAATAAAAATAAAACAATATTTGTTAAGTGTAACGGTAAATAAAATAACTTTTCGCGCTATAGATTGCCTCTCTCTCTCTCTCTCTCTCTAATTAATTGTATATTTTTATTTGTGTTCCTTTCTACATATATTTTACATTTTATTTTATACTTATACACTCGCGCATCGTTTTAACTCTATTTATTTATATATACGCGGAGAGAATTTTCTTGTAAATTTTACCGTAAGAGCGAGGTAAAAGAATTATAACGATTCTCTTTACACAGGTTATGAATTTTTAGGGTCCTTTATTTTGAACAGCTGATGCAAGTCCAAGGTTTACCGTGCTGTCACGGTTATTCATATTTAAAAATATTACCGCGACAGCGTATTAAAAATTGCAACAAAATATCTTCCATGTATTATGACTTTCTAGGTTACTTTTTCTCGAGCAGCTGATACGAACTCGCGGTAATTATTTAATTAAAAAATTATCTTTGTTTACTTTATTTTATTGCATCTTTGATCACTGACGATACGTGTATGAACGTTTGTTAACCATCACTCTACATTTTGTGTGCAATTTATATAAGTTTCCGATCCCGAAGTAAAATGACAATTATTAATTGATCGATCGATCTCTCTATTTTACTAAATTGAAACGTTACTAAAATTAAATTGCATGAGGTATACATTTTAGCAGATTAATGCAAGTAATTTCATTCAAACCCTAATATTACTATATAGAAAATTAAAAAAAAAGAAAAAATCTCTACGTTACGTATAAAATATAATAAAATTTGTTAATATACTTACTATATTTTTTTGGGTGTACAGTTTTTTTATACACAATGTCCACGCGCGATGGAATTCAATTACACAAATATTTCAAATGAAATTTTACACCGATCATCCTTGTCTAAAAATTCTTTCGAAAATAAAAATACCTATCGTTCAATAAATTCTAACTTTGTGATATATGTAATATGTTATGTTAAAATTGTTGGGATAATTAACGCGGTAATTACCAAATTAACGAGGTTCACCTCTCTATACGAAATTTGGTTAAAAACTGTTAAGTTATAAAAAACATGTGTTAATATGCAGGTATGAGTAATAGAAAATGGTACGTGTCTAAATTCGTACATAGTGAATAGAAAAATGGTATTGTTCGAATACGCGTTATACAGTTTTATAACCTTAGATTTACTACTAGACGATTTTTATTTATACGATATAGTTATCGCAAATCTGACAACGTGTCTCCTATAGTAAAAATTCAATCTATTTCTTATGTATAAACTGGACATTTTTAAAAAAATAAGCGAAAACTGTTTATTTAAAAGCTATTATAACCAGCAATTTTTTAACTCAAAACATTACAAATAAATTAATTTATACTAGGACAAGTCTAAGAAAAATGATCACCGTTCAGTGGAAGGGAACTGCTGAACACTGTTGGTTAATTTTTCTAAACGCGAGAGTGTTTTGCAATATACATATTTTTATTACCAAATCTTCACGTATATAAAATTTCACGTGTATTCATTTTTTCAATGTTCTCTATGGATTACTCGGTGATATTCATACCGAAAATTTTCTTATTAAACATTGGCACGAAATTAACGGTAGATCTGAGGAACTCACTGATATTTTCATAATAATTATAATAATAAATATGAATACAATATATGTCACAAGATATTTTACCGTTGTGCACTTTATAATTCCTACCCACATAATATAAGTAAGGAATAATTTTAATAATTGTAAAAATATATACAACATATTTTAATTAAAGAGTTTAAAAACGTTTAATACTTATATTGTAATTAATAGTTCTTAATTAATTGATAAAATGATGTGGAGATCGTTTATATTTAATTTATATATGTAGGTAAATATCGACAGTAAATATTTCCATTTGATTATTACGTTGACCAGTGGCACTTTTCTACTATGGAGTGAACTTACTTAATTTAAACACAATCGAGTAAACAATTTTAATTTTAATGATGAATACGATGCTTCTCGATGTGTATTTAAACATTAATTATTATTACGCAAATATTAAAATACACCTATACTATTATTATCTATATATTATTAACCGTAACTACTGTTTACTATAAAACACGATACAAATTACTTTAGCTCTGCAAAAATTATAATGAGTAAAAGATAATTTGTATACTGCGAATTTAACGTTATGTATAATAAATTTTATAATACGGAATATCATAATAATGAGAAAATTTTGCCCATGTTTAAACTCTGGAATTATTTAGATACATTATATCGACAGCGTGCAGTTGTGTTTTAAAATAATTAATAATGTTGTTATATTGTGAGCAGTTAAGACAACTATTCAGGTTCACTCACAAACCCAAGTCTTTCAGGACTATTTTGGTTTGTTATTCACGAATTTCAAGGGTGTTTTCTTTAAAAATACGTCTACGAGAAGTTATTAACAATTTAATTGTTTAAGTGTCTATGAAATCGATTTGTTTGCTTAAAATTAGTTTATAACTACGTTAAATTATGGGATAATAACTTACAATTAATCACGCTTTTGAAATTTTGCAAAATGTTAAGTAGAACCCAAGATATTGCAAATTTAGTGGCTACTGTTATAAACTTAAGCTCGAGGCGCAACAGAGCAAATAGTGAGCGCGAAGCCGCGTGGAGCGAACTAAATAACATTTTGCAAAATTTCAAAAACTTATTTGTAAGTTATTATTCCATAATTCAATGTAGTTAAAAACCAATTTTAACCAAAGAAATTGATTTCATAGCCATTTAAACAATTACATTGTTAATAACTGTTTGTAGATGCATTATTAAAGAAAACCTCGAAATTCGTGATCAGGGAACCAAAATAGTCCTAGAAAACTTGGGTTTCTGAATGGACCTCCATCGGCTGCGAAACCCCCCCTGGCAGCCTAGCTCTTAGACTTCATGAAAGTAGTTGTTCGCTCTAATTATGGTTTCTATTCAATCGCAAATAAAATTAAACGTTATTTCAATACATTTTACCATTTAATATTACTAATACACAACTGATCTATTACTTCAATTTAAGTCCATTTACTCAATTTCAGTTAGATAATCATTGTTACCGCCAATCTATTGTAATATTATAGTTTCTAATTATAATGTTTATTATCATATGCGCATATCTAGTATATGTATAGGTTTACTCGATTTTAGTGAATAAACCAAACTAAATTAATTATTTACCGGCGTTTCAATGGCTATTTTTCCCATTCTACATACTTTTATTTGATAAAAAAAAACCGCTGCCAATCAATTGGCACGTAACTTTCTCAAATTAATATGTCGATCCTGCATGTATAATATATTACTCCAATATAGTATTATTTAATTATTTATAAACAATATTTTACAACATTTCGAAAAATATTATTCTTTTCTGATTGAAACTTGTATAGCTACTTATAGCTAGTTAAAAAAAATTGATGAATATTTGTGTATTAAAAAAGAAGTACAAGCTGTCTATATGAAAAATGTAATAAAAAAATGATTAAAATAGGAAAATAAAGGTCATTTCATCAATAATTCTCAATTAATATTGGTCATAATCTTCTATTTCAAATACTCCAAGAAGTTTTCTTCGTTATAAGAAAATTGTGTACAATAAAATTGAATTTTTCATCAAGTAGCATAGAAAATTTTAGATGGCATCAATTAAAAATTTAAAAAATTATCATTTTTGCTTTTCTTTAGATTTTCTAAAAGCAAACCAAAAATATGGTTACTTCCACATTAGACTGCTTTATAAGTAAACAAAATTTAATAAAATTACATTTTAGATTATAACTTTTTCCTCGAAAACACATAATGCTATTATTATGTTCTATTTCCCACGATTTTTTTAAACATATTTAAACAATTATTTTAGAGATACAAGCAATGAAACATTTTGTACAAAAATATATAATGTTTAATACGGGGGTATTAATAAATATTATGAGCTGAAAAACAATAGAGATCGAAATTACCAAAATGACTACTCTTTCCTAAAATTTCAAGTGGATTAAATGCTTTTTATTCCTGAAAATGTCGACATAAAAACCCCAATTTTTTACATTTTAATTGTATACATCAAAACTAATCGATGTGTTTGCTTAAAATTAGTTTATAACTACGTTAAATTATGGGATTTAATAACGTACAATTAATTCACAGCCTTTTTGAAATTTTGCAAAATGTAAGTAGAACCCAAGATATTGCAAATTAGTGGCTACTGTTATAACTTAAGCTCGAGGCGCAACAGAGCAAATAGTGAGCGCGAAGCCGCGTGGAGCGAACTAAATAACATTTTGCAAAATTTCAAAAACTTCTTGG
The DNA here is from genome assembly GCA_026168455.1 of Theocolax elegans. Lineage (NCBI taxonomy): Eukaryota > Metazoa > Arthropoda > Insecta > Hymenoptera > Cerocephalidae > Theocolax > Theocolax elegans. The sequence goes on from CM047431.1 coordinate 57,573,567, forward strand.
TAAGTTATTATTCCATAATTCAATGTAGTTAAAAACCAATTTTAACCAAAGAAATTGATTTCATAGCCATTTAAACAATTACATTGTTAATAACTGTTTGTAGATGCTTATTAAAGAAAACTCGAAATTTCGTGATCAGGAACCAAAATAGTCCTAGAAAAACTTGGGTTTTCTGAATGGACCTCCATCGGCTGCGAAACCCCCCCTGGCAGCCTAGCTCTTAGACTTCATGAAAGTAGTTGTTCGCTCTAATTATGGTTTTCTATTCAATCGCAAATAAAATTAAACGTTATTTCAATACATTTTACCATTTAATATTACTAATACACAACTGATCTATTACTTCAATTTAAGTCCATTTACTCAATTTCAGTTAGATAATCATTGTTACCGCCAATCTATTGTAATATTATAGTTTCTAATTATAATGTTTATTATCATATGCGCATATCTAGTATATGTATAGGTTTACTCGATTTTAGTGAATAAACCAAACTAAATTAATTATTTACCGGCGTTTCAATGGCTATTTTTCCCATTCTACATACTTTTATTTGATAAAAAAAAACCGCTGCCAATCAATTGGCACGTAACTTTCTCAAATTAATATGTCGATCCTGCATGTATAATATATTACTCCAATATAGTATTATTTAATTATTTATAAACAATATTTTACAACATTTCGAAAAATATTATTCTTTTCTGATTGAAACTTGTATAGCTACTTATAGCTAGTTAAAAAAATTGATGAATATTTGTGTATTAAAAAAGAAGTACAAGCTGTCTATATGAAAAATGTAATAAAAAATGATTAAAATAGGAAAATAAAGGTCATTTCATCAATAATTCTCAATTAATATTGGTCATAATCTTCTATTTCAAATACTCCAAGAAGTTTTCTTCGTTATAAGAAAATTGTGTACAATAAAATTGAATTTTTCATCAAGTAGCATAGAAAATTTTAGATGGCATCAATTAAAAATTTAAAAAATTATCATTTTTTGCTTTTCTTTAGATTTTCTAAAAGCAAACCAAAAATATGGTTACTTCCACATTAGACTGCTTTATAAGTAAACAAAATTTTAATAAAAATTACATTTTAGATTATAACTTTTTCTCGAAAACACATAATGCTATTATTATGTTCTATTTCCACGATTTTTTTTCAACATATTTAAACAATTATTTTAGAGATACAAGCAATGAAACATTTTGTACAAAAATATATAATGTTTAATAACGTGGGTATTAATAAATATTATGAGCTGAAAAACAATAGAGATCGAAATTACCAAAATGACTACTCTTTCCTAAAATTTCAAGTGGATTAAATGCTTTTTATTCCTGAAAATGTTCGACATAAAAACCCCAATTTTTTACATTTTAATTGTATACATCAAAACTAATCGATATAATTACTGGAAATTTTTACAGTTTATATAACCATTAGATGATTCTTTAATCTTAAATTTTTTCTGCACATTAGAATTATTAATTTCCAAAATATAAAATAATCAAAAGAAAAATTCATTTTTTTAAATAACAAAAAACTAATAGATATAATTGATGAATCCAAAATAAAGCGGATAGATTTTTGTATTCTCTATACAGTACATTTGGCCCAATTAAAAAAAAATAATAATATTAAACAAAAACTATTTGATGGATAAATAACCGTAAAGTCTTTACTGGAATTCGGAAAATAAAAAGCAAACTACACACGCAAGCTGAGCGATATTGACCGAGTAGTTTCGAAAATACGGCGGTATACGTACATACGCACACAGACACACACACACACACACACACAGACACACATATCCATGCAGACATTTTCTAAATACCCGTGATTTCGAATCCTGACGGTCGAAAAATATTACTATTACAAAGTTCCCTCATATATATACACATAATACTAACCATTTTTTTACATCGAGATCATATAAAATAATTATGTACGTTTGACTTAGTACGTGCAGTCAATATTATATTAAATTTGTAGCATCAAGTGTAAGTTTCTCTGCACGTTAATTAACTATTGTAATTGTAATTGTAATATATTATTTTGTATTGTACAAAATGTAGAAAAAATGTGACAAAAAATGTGAAATATAAGTAGTTGTTGGGAACTTGTTAATAATACGTTTTCAACAAATTTGACGTTCGTCAGGAGAATGTACGCCAAGAAAGTCGCATACGTCAAGTAAAGGGAAAATCTTGGTATGCGAAGACATGTGCGAAACGAGAGAAAGAGGAAGAGAGATGGAGAGTTGGTCGACTGCTGTGAGAGAGAGCGTGAGCTTACGTAAATAGGATGCCGCGCGATGCCGAGGTTCGAATTCACCAACCACTTGGAATTCCAATGTACGCGGACGCCCGGGTGACCCTCTCTCGCGAATCAACGCGATCGGACACGAGCACTCAATTGAACTGACCTCTAATTGCATAGCATGTTCTACACGGTTTAGTCCTCTATATATCCGACATTCTTTATTTTCTTATCGTTTATTTCTTTATCAATATACACCATGGTATTAACCTGATTTATACCCATTGAGATATATGTATGTCAATTATTACATTTTTATTTAATAAAATCTATTATTTCATTTAAGTGAGGTACGAAAATTATTGAACTATTCAGCCTTTTACTATAGTTTAAATGCATCCTTAAAAAATGATTATAGATATACCGAAAATGTATATTTGTTTCCGTATACAAAAGAATTTCGTTTTATTCAATAATTCAATGCTTATGTTTGGGTTTTCCATACATATATATGTAAATACTAAACTTTGTCAAATCAGTGTAATAGTTAATGTTTTTTACTCGGTCTGTAATATAGTAAAATTTTTAACTAAAAAGTTATATAATATAGTAAAGTTTTTAAGTAAAAAGCCGTTTGACCGAAAATTGCCATGAGTCCGTTAGTAAATTATAAAAAGTGAATTAAATACTGTTATTATTATTATTCAATAACTAATACTCTTTATGAATTTGTTAAAAGGACTATGTTATTATTAACTTTTAACCAAAATTGTTTACCAACAATGAGTACCATGATTTTTTTACCATCATGCACTTACCTCGCGAGAATATATGTATATCAAGAAACACTTGATCGAATAGTCTGAAATTTTAAAGGTAAAACAGTAAAGTAGGGTTACTGAAAATATTTCAAAAGTTTATATTTGATATATTATTAACCTTTTTATTTTACATAATTTTTAACCTATATTATTGGAAAAACCTATATTATGGAAAAACCAGTATTATTTAATACACTGTTTTTAAATTCTATTGTAGATTCATGTTCAGTTTTTACTACTGTTGAAATTTCAGGCTATTTGAGGTACATTTTGACGCGGCAAGTGCATTGTGTTACAAAATCATGGTACAAAGAGTAATTGATTAAAAGAGGTTATAACAATTTTCGTGCAAATAAATTAATTAAAAATTATATAAATTATTTAAAAAAAATTAAAATATACGTTAAAACATTAGGTAATAAATTATTATTTGTTTGTAATACATTATTTTTTACTAAAATTTAACCATTGTTTCATTGTTTCGAATTTTGGTATAAAATGGCTAATTATAACCCGCAAAATATTAAATTTCATCGTCCACTCAGTGATAATGTTGCAATATCTTCGAGGGTTAAGTAAACACCCGAACACCGAATGTAACTTTTTGTTCGTCTATGTGGAAAAATAAAGTTTGTTTACCTGTCACCGCGCGGACATAAACTGTCAGGAACCCATCACCAACAAATCGAAGGCCCAACGGTCCTGGGAATAAATTGAATAATCAATGTCATTCGATAGCGAACCACACGTTTGACCTTCGTGGAATTGTTGGAGAAGAAAGCACCTCGAGAGTCTCGGCGGCATAACAAGATTATTTTTGTCGGAAAAGTGAATTTTCTCACTCGGTGAATGGGTTGGTCGAAACGATCCAGCCCGACGAGGACCTCGCTATACGAGAAAGAGGAGAAAAATAAACCCTCGTTCTAGAACTCGATTTGCCATTTATCGACCTCGCGTTCAATGGCCGGTAGAGTCGCGACAAACTCCCTCGTGTCCCTAGCTTCGGTCGTTGCCCTATTTTTTTTTTCTTTTTCATCCCGTTGCGGTGTCAGTTTTGTCCTTTCTCTTTTTTCTTTATTTTCCTTTCTACACACCCCTCCCAAATATTTGGCTTTCTCTCTCTTTATATCCCCTTTTTTTATTTGCGTATATTAAACGTCCTTCGAAGCGCGCGATACCACTTTCATTTTTTATTGTGGGTGTTGTATCGCGATATATCTTCCGTTTGATTCCGAGTTTCGTTGATCGTACAAGGTACATTGTCTCCCCCGGTGAAACTGATTTGTAATCCCAAAATTTGCGTTTTGGGTGAAACATTACGTGTGTGTGTGTGTATATATATATGATTATTCGCGTTAAACGGAAAAGCTGAGTATACGTATATACGAAGGCAGAGTGGAAATATTCATATGCGCCACTCGATCGACAGAAATTTCTTTTTTTCCCAAATGTTTCCTCGACGCGAACGTAGAATCTCAATTCGGTCGTTGCCCCGGTCTCCCCTTCCGATTCTTCTTCCTTTTTATTTTGGTTCTTGGGAATCCTTATCCGACGAGTCATACCAACCCCTCGTTGTTGAGAAAGGGGGCCGAGAGGAACGCCAATACAAAGGAAAAAGATGAAACGAACAACGCCTATTCGGCTCTGCATGCTTATGCCTCCACTCTCTCTCTCTCTCTCTCGCTCTCTTTACTTTTAATTTGTTTTGTATTTCATGTACTTTATTTTTATCGCATAGTGGGGATATTTTTGTTGACCGACGAACTTTTTCAATAGCTATTATCCATCGATATCCATCATATGTATTCGTCGAAACTTTTAAACCTTCATGGATATAGTTAATCAGTGCAGATGGAGAGAGTGTGATATTTGATTAGCAACCTAAATTTTATCTTCATTACAAATATTATGATTCGTTTTCGGTTTATCTTTCACGCGTACACCCGCACATCACTGCCAGGAGTAACCATTTTTATTACGAAATTTCCGTCGTCCAAAACGATTAATTTTAAAAATAACTCCTAGTCGAATATTCGATACATTATTTCAAAGATGTATCGTATAATGTGCTGATAAAGGTTTTTTAAACGAAAAGAAAAAAAAAAAATAAAACTTGACGCAAGGGGTACATTATCAAAATGAAGTTTGAAAACCAGAATAAGTTTATTGGACACTGCAGTGACCGACTAAGAACCGCGAGATTTCCAAAGGGTTCTGCGATAATGATCCCAGTCGGCGAATAATTGGGACGTCGCGACGTAATAACCGTCGGTTCCTGCGGCTGCGGCTCCCACGGGCGGTTGCTCGCCAAGTTTATGCCCACGTGGGATGTATATCCACTATATCCACTCGCACGCGCATTACTACTTTGCGCATTTTGAAACGCGACATTTTTTTTTTTAAACGACCGCGCGTAATGTACAATTAATTTGTACCGTTGCGGGTACTTCCGATAGAAATACCTATACGTTTATATGCAATTTTCATAATTGTTATACTTATTTTATGATGTTTAATTAGTGGGGTGCCAAACTCGTAATGTTACCGTTCGAGGTAATTACCGATTAGGAACGTACTGTTTTTACATTAATTAAGCTTTTACATATATTGAAGGCTTCCGAATTACAGAAACCTATTTGCAATTACACAAAAATTTTAAAATCTATAATACTACTAAGATAAATCGCAGATACTGTGGAAAACGAGTCGAACCGAACGTTTCACTAAACAATTAAATTTTTAATGAATTATATGGAAATAACCAGTTTCACTCAGTAACATATATATAGCTATAAAACAGTGATACACAGCTGTCCAAAAAACTCGTCGATTTATCAATAAAAAACACTTGAAAAAATTCATAGATTATTTTCAAAGGAAACACTTTGAATCTGTGAATGATAACATTGTTACAGAAAGTTTCTTTCAATAAATTGAATTCCTCGTTTAAAAATAAAAATCAATCTTTTTTCTGTTTCTTGGGGTTCACATCCAATTAAAGAATGGTGAGGTAAGAAATATAAGAAATGTGTATTATCGTATGTATCAATGTAAACGCGACAAAACAAAAATGTTTGAAAAAATACGTGTTTTAGACAACAAACGTAATTTGTCTTTCTTTTTCTCGCTCTCTTGCTCTTTATATTTAAACATTCAAAGCGTAAATAAAGTTACGTAGTAAAACAGAAAACCTATAGGTGTGCGCTTATATATGTGAGATGACTACTAGGTATCATATAAATTACTATGTTGTATAGTAAAATTCACGATATATCTGTTAAATTGTCCAAAATTTGTAATATAAATTTTATTATACAGCATAATAATTTTTATCATTTGTCAAGTTTAAATATCGACTAATCAATAACATTGTCGTTTTTGCTACAACATTTTTCGCAGTGTACATAGATATATATATTATATTAATTTTAAGTGAATATGGAAATAGTTCAACCAAATCCCAATTCGTTTCATAATTTGAAACTTATTCACATATATTGACAAAAAAACATCTTGTTCCGTAAAATAGTTTTAGCTTCATCTCTCTCTCCGTCTCTCTGTTCTTGGCATGTTTTAGTTTGTCGGTCAGCAAATAACAGGTCGTTTTAAAAGTGCGGAAAAGCTACGTAAATAAGAACTGCAACGTCACGTCAAAAAGATACTTTTTCCCGACGTAACGTGCTACTGCTGGAAGAGTTTGCCTCGTTAAATTATTTTTGATAAAGGGTATTTTGAATTTTACGTATAATGACGATATAAAAAGTGACTTTCTTAAACACAAATATACATGATTACATGCGCAAATTATTATTTAGTAGGAATTTAACATTACTTATAATCAACTTATATATATCGAACTTTAAGTGCAGTAGCTCTTGACCATAACAACATAACCTAAATTTTTTTTAAAATGGTCATTTAGCAAAATGCAGTGACTCACTTTTGGCGGAAATGAAAAAGTCACTCTCTGTATAACGAATTTAGAGAGTGGCACGTTGTATCCTCATTCGGTCGAAGGGGTGAAACTAATAGTATCCCGAAATGTAAAGCCTTCACAACTAGATATGTATATATGGTTTGCGTACTATTGTAATACGTCCATATATTGTGTTTGATACAATGCATCTTGTCAGATTGAAATTCTACGAGGTCAAAAGTTTACTGCTAACCTCAGCAAAGTCTGTGTTATTAACCGCGAGAATAAACAAGTTGTTGTTGTTGTTTCTGTATAATTTAAAATAAGTTGTAATCGTAGTTTATAATGTGATGTAAAAAGGAAATGAAAAAAAATAAATAAATAAAAATGTGGAATATAAAATTTTGTACATTTCCGAGCCGAATGAATCGAATGTATCTTGGAACTTAGCTCGAGTTGGCCAGGTTAGCCTGATAAGAGCGTCCTTACATAAAGAATAATTTCTATTATTAAAATGCTCAAATTCTGACTCATCGGTTTCGTCAACGATGTTTACATAGCACCTAAAGTCATCAGATTCATCGTCTTCAATCTTGAACTTGCATTTTATTGATTAACCGGTTAATATTTAATTGTAATATTCGGCACTCGATCGATTGTTACTCACTATTAATACGTATCTGATTTGCGACACACCGAAATAAAAATTTCGTGAATGCAATAAAATATTTTATCGAATAAATAATAAATCTTTATATAAAGCTGATGAAGGTTTAGCATCTGTTATACCTTTTTATTTCCATTAAAATTTCATTTGATTTAATTAATATTTTTTAATTTCGAACAGTTGTTTCCACCACATTTAATATTAGTGTACATTTCGACCGATGAAACCCCGGTAAATGAAGGCTGCGATCAGGGAAATTGAAAGAATAGGGATATACGATAACAAGGAAAGAAAAGAAACAGCTATATGAAAAATTGGTTGTTATTTTTAATAGAACCTTTTATACATCAATTTTTGGATACATTAGATATTATTTGTGATTACACTCTTTCAACTAATCGTTTAAACTTTTGGCACGGTATCGCCACACGACTTAAATATATGAGGAGTGGCAGATAAGAAGTGTCAGGTCGTATCGTCGATGCTCCATCGGGTGGACGGTAGCTCGATGGTTAGAGCGCGCGATTCGCACGCTGTGGTGTCCCCGGGTCAAATCCCGCAATCCACCTTTTTATTTTTCGCTTCTCTTCTTTTCGTACGTAATACTTTATATAAGCTTTTCTTATTTTCTAGTAAACCGAAAAATGTCTAAATATAAAAAGCTTATGCAAAGTAAAAATTGCTTGAAAGAATATTCACAAAAAATTTGGAAAAAGAAATCGAAAAATTGATGTGACGCAAGTAGCATTCGGCACAGAACACTAATTTTGATACGTTTAACTGCATGACTTTGGTCAAAACGAGTCTGTCTTGTAGAAACTTTCAAAAAAATATTATAATATTATAAAAGTTTTAGATGATCATTAAGATGAAAAACAAAAAATAATGTTGTTCGATGTAACATTTAAACATACTGTGCACGGGTATGATTCGACCCAAAACCTACTTGACCTAGCAGCCTACGTACGTGGCTTATTGCTCTCCCTTAGAAATTAATGGTGTTTCTTATAGGGAGAAAGAGAGAGAGAGAGAGAGAGAGAGAGAGAAAGGCGATTTGCGCGGATCACCAACGGGCAGTTTGGGATATGCAGCTACAATTTATCTTCCATTACGTACAATTAATTACTTCGCATTTGCAGTCTATTGACGGGTTGCAATCTTAAGTTGTACATAGTAGTGTTATATATTACGAATAAAAAGTATACACTTTTTATTATATAAATAATAATAATATTGAAGTATATAAATAATTCAATAATAATTTAACATTACTATCGTAGCTATGCAAATGAGTGCTTTAAATCGAATTGTCTTTGTTTGAGACCCAATCGTGTGATTTTAATAAATGGGCGATACGTAAGCTGTGCAACTTATTCCTTTAAGTCCCAAATTGAGCAATTCGTAATCATTTTTTTTTTGCTTACGAAACAAGATCGAAAAACAATGTACAGATAAAGGTAAGATAGTTGCTGTTCTCGATTCCACCATCAAATTTCACAAATTTTCAAAGAGAAAAGAATTTTTTTTTAATAACGACTAATCAGTCTAGAATTTAAATTTACAATTAGATTTCCATTTATCCCAAAATGACGGATCAAACAAAATTTGATTGTATATTTTAAGCTCGATACTGCATCTTCAAAAACCTATAAATAAGTGGCTCTGCAAATTTTTCGGGAAAGTTTGATTTTGACTTTCGTCAAAAATGAAAATCTGATTGTCAAGTTGCGCGTCCTCAAAAACCTACCTATAAGTATATGTATATACTTATTACTAAAAAATATATGCCCAGAGAATTATATAAAATTATAATGAAACGTGTGTATTTTTTATCGTTCTTACGTGTTTTCTATATGATTTGTTACATCAGTTATTATAACAATTAATAAAATAGACGAATTCAAATTTTCTTCAAATACGCTATCTTATTGTAACAACGCCAGTATTTGCGTTCTCTGACTAAAATTAAAATACCCGTACAAACAACTGATAATTTTCAGTATAAAACAATTTTTCCGATTGGTTATATTATTGAAATGACCGAATAACCGAACGCAAAACATCCGTATCAGGACAGAGGGAACAAATTATATGAAAAAAACGATTAAAAATTGGAATCGAGAGAAAGGCGATTTGCGCGGATCACCAACGGGCAGGTTTGGATATGCAGCTACATTTATCTTCCATTACGGTACAATTAATTACTTCGCATTTGCTAGGTCTTATTGACGGGTTGCAATCTTAAGCTTTGTAGCATAGCTAGTGTTATATATACGAATAAAAGTATACACTTTTTTTATTATAAATAATAATGAATATTGAAGTATATAAATAATTCAATAATAATTTAACATTACTATCGTAGCTATGCAAATGAGTGCTTTAAATAGAATTGTCTTTGTTTCGAGACCCAATCGTGTGATTTTAATAAATGGGCGATACGTAAGCTGTGCAACTTATTCCTTTAAGTCCCAAATTGAGCAATTCGTAATCATTTTTTTTTGCTTACGAAACAAGATCGAAAAACAATGTACAGATAAAGGTAAGATAGTTGCTGTTCTCGATTCCACCATCAAATTTCACAAATTTTCAAAGAGAAAAGAATTTTTTTTTAATAACGACTAATCAGTCTAGAATTTAAATTTACAATTAGATTTCCATTTATCCCAAAATGACGGATCAAACAAAATTTGATTGTATATTTTAAGCTCGAAAGTGGCTCTGCAAATTTTTCGGGAAAGTTTGATTTTGACTTTCGTCAAAAATGAAAATCTGATTGTCAAGTTGCGCGTCCTCAAAAACCTACCTATAAGTATATGTATATACTTATTACTAAAAAATATATGCCCAGAGAATTATATAAAATTATAATGAAACGTGTGTATTTTTTATCGTTCTTACGTGTTTTCTATATGATTTGTTACATCAGTTATTATAACAATTAATAAAATAGACGAATTCAAATTTTCTTCAAATACGCTATCTTATTGTAACAACGCCAGTATTTGCGTTCTCTGACTAAAATTAAAATACCCGTACAAACAACTGATAATTTTCAGTATAAAACAATTTTTCCGATTGGTTATATTATTGAAATGACCGAATAACCGAACGCAAAACATCCGTATCAGGACAGAGGGAACAAATTATATGAAAAAAACGATTAAAAATTGGAATATTTGAAATAAAATATAAATAATATACGGTCCGCCTGACTAAACTCGTATCTCGACTACTCGGTAGTACAATATTTCGGTCTCTCCCTTCGAATCGTAGAATCCACTCGAGGTAAATTAGCGCGACGCAGTCTCGTGACAATGCGTCCAAGAGAGAGAGAGAGAGAGAGAGAGAGGGAGGGAGAGAGAAGCGGAATAGAAAGTAAGAAAGAAAGTTCGAGCTCGATTAAGTGGAGGGAGTAAGCTCCGGAACAAACTTCCAAGAGGGAACGGACTAGAAAACTTTTACTACTCGCCTTTTATTTTCTTCGTCCCCTTTACCCAACCTTTATTTACGAGGACTTTGTGTATAAACATCCACCCACCCATACACGTATATATTTATATTTATATATTTATATTTATATATACACGCTTGTGCGTGGGTGTGTAACTTTGTGCGACTCGCAAATCCTCACGCTTTCTTTCCTTCTTACCTTTTTTATTCTCAATCCAAATTTTTGTTTTTCGACATTCTTTTTTCTTTTATTCAACAATGCGTTTCTTTGTAAATAAAATATATAAGCAATGTGTGTACTTTGAAATCAATTTTAAGTAACAGATTGTAAATAGATATCTTTTTTTTACGACGAGTATGTTACCAATATTGTTCATCGATAAATTTTCTTAAAATGTAGTATAATGATAAGCAAACGAGAGAAGTCGTATAGGTTAGCCAACGCGATTCTGCTATGAAATGAACCATATATTGCTTACGGTTAACGTGTTCAAATCAAACCGAAGCCTTTCGGTGAATATCAATAATAAACATTTGATACAAATATTTTTAACTATTATCAGCCATTCAATTGTCAATATTACAAATATGTTTATGCATACGAAAAATATTTAATTTTTATCTTTTATAACGTAATAGTAATAGTACCTATATAGCGCTTCACAAATATCGATATTCGTAATAAAATTTTATTTGCTTTTAATAAGAATGTATGTATAGCCTGAAGCAAATGTAGTATTCCCATCAAAACCTGGGTTAATTAACGAAAGTTTAATTATTGTCTGTTTGAATCAATGTAATATTTAAAAAAATGTTTCGTTAAAAATTATTATATTCGTTACTATAAAATCAAGTGCGTCCTTGCTTTACCACAAAATATATGTTTTATTCTTAAACTTTTCTAAATATTCCCAAATTTTTTTCTCACCGTGGAATAACAAAGGATGTCATATCACATGTACGTATATATATTATATATATAGTATTAGAAGTGATTCTTTGGCTTAAATGCGACGCATTTACTATTAATGCGGAAAGTTTTGTACGCAACTTACTCCACGTGACTTAATATTTAAACGCATACTTACATTAAATGCATGAGAAATCAACCGCTATTACTTAATAGTTAACTCACAGTATTTATGTTTAAATCTATATTTCTAATAGTAACAACAAAATAATTATTATAATCCTAATAGAAAACTGACTATAAACGTAACGTTTTTTAAGTCAAAAAATGGTCATGTGCTATAAAATACCCAATAAATGCCCAATTAATGACCAAATTAGTTTTATTTAACGTTCAAATGGTAAATTTCCACTATAGGGAAATAATTAAATAGAAAATGGATGTTTAGAAATAATAATTAATAGTAGGGTTTTTAGTATCAAACAACATTTATTATTTTAAAATATTTTATTTTATTTAGTTAATATCTCTTATTGATGTAACGTTACGATCATTAGGAATAACGTGAATTTTAAAAAGTTTACAGTGATAATCAAAATTTAAGGTTATAAATACTCTTCGCTTAAGGATATAATATAATATAATAAATATATTTCCATTATATTAAAATGCATTTAAATTAATAATTTGAAATTTAAAATATTTGTAAATATTTAGATTAAAATTTTTGTGTTAAAAATAGAAAATTATTTCTTGTTTAGAAGAAAAAAATTACTTTAAGTTTCTAGAGATTTTAATTATTAAGACTCGAAAATTTAAAGTAACTTCCTGTAAGATTTAAATATTAATATTAAATATATTTGTGGTAAATAGATATTATGTTTGAATAAATAAATTTCCATTCCCTGTAAATTCTAATTATTTTTTATCTTTAAATAAATGCGCATGCGACTCAAGTATTGAGAAAGTTAAATAATTTTCACGTTTCGCGATAAACGTTAACGATTATTTATTATTATCTCTCCGAAAGTAAAGTTCGGAATCTCCGTTTATATAGAAACAGAAAATGCCGCAACTTATATAATAGGAATAGTCGGCCGAGGTTTCCTCATTTTCCACATTCTTGGATTTGGCTCCCTCGGACTCGTGTACATATGTATTTCTCCCTCCTCAACACACGAATCTCGCGATACAGAGTCCCACGAAAATGCGACGATTTTATCGTATATATATATATATGGGTTTGGGGATCACCGTGGTTCCTACTCACCGCCTAACCCCACCTATTATTCAATTTACGATTATTTCGAACTAACTCGATTATTCGAAGTGATACGCTAATTTAAGATTTTATGAAGATACTCTTTCGTTGTCAAGGATTGCGAAAATCCATAAGTTCAAATATTGCCTCGAGTAAAAAATTACTAATAATTAATTTGATCATTTTTAATCAAGTTAAATGTAACGTATCGAGAGTGAACATTATGACCTCGATATTTTAAATGAGTTTGATATTTTCAAAACACAGTAATTTTTAATAAATAACAAAAGCAATCTTAAAAAAGAACCAAAAAGGATTAACCTCAATTTTATCAATAGTTTTCGGTAACTTTTTGAGTGTAACACGATGACAGAGAGTGTTAAACAGCCAGACGAATTTATGTAAGGTTATGTTTGTCTGACACTTTACGTTTCATCTAAATGATATCACAAATTTTCTTCTCTGTTCAATCGCTCAATGAAGAAAGATGAATACTGTTATCATGGGTATGACGATTCAAAGATTGGTTAATCCGATAACCGAATTCAAATTTTCAAACTATTAGTCTATATTTTGAACAAACACACTTCTCCTTTTTTTAAACTCAAAGATTCACAAATCGACGTTATCTTCCCTTACTCTTGGTCGTGCATGACTGATTAGAGGTTGGAAATTCGGTTCTCAAGTTCGACGATAACAAACCTCGTATAGGGACTATCGCGAGAGTATAGATTTCACGTATCAACTGTAAACAACGAGTTTATTATTGAAATGTATAACTTTATTTCAAATTACGAATCAACTGTACCAAACTAGATGAATTCGTATAATATTTCTTAAATTACTTATCGATTAAAATGCATAAAAAATAATGAATATCTGCACTGCAGTTAGCCCAAGAGCTCCCGAAGTTACAACTGAGAACGCGAAAGACGAAACTTGGAAGTTTTAGGGCAAGTCCTTTCGACGGAGAAGATTCAAGGCCTCGCGACGATGGATACTAGAACGCACACAGTTTTGTATTTAATCGTAGAGAGTGCGCGCTTCGACCACCACGGAAGTCTTGAGTCTCCAAACCGAAGAGTACCCTCGACGTTTCGCAAATATTCGGTGCTCCTCGAGGCCGTTCGTTAACGAACCTAATTAATTAAGGGGCCTCGACGACGGGGCTCTCTCACTCTCGCGAGATTACTACTCAAATACAAATTTTCCTATCTTCCATCGTATGCAGAATTATTCTATTTCTTTGTTTTCAATTTTTCTCTACATATTTGATTGTCGCCTACTGTCAGTAAGCTCTATTCACCTATGAAAAAATATGAACTTATGGCAAATGATTCTCATTAGCTGTTAACGAATTTAGATTGAATTGTGGACGAATTGAATATTGATTGACAGATAATTAATTCCTCATTTATATAAAAAGTTTTGAGCAAATGATACGTTTATTAATAGTTAATACCAAGTTCATTTTGGGTGATTGAAATATATATTTCCGGTCAATCTTTTTCATTTATATATAGTTTTGTATTACGCAATTGTATTACACTAATGTGAATATAATTAATATACAAATCATCGTGTGTATAAAAACATTTTTCTTTTTCAATTTCATGCGGACATCAGTACTAGGGATTATGTACTTATAATACATCTATATTTCATTGTCATAGATTAATCAATTCAAATATTTTGTTAAAGTAAATAATTTTTAAAACATTCCACTTTTGAGATTAGATTGGTTTAGCAAACGCACACAATTACTCTTTACATTGTTTGTAAAGAATGTACATTTGATATTTTATCTTTATAGTCATGTATTGATTAAAAAATAAATCGCACTCGAAATCATGTTCGAAATGTCGGAAAGCCGACGAGCGTTCGACGAAACCGGCAGATATTTTCACGTCGCAACAGCAATCCCGCATGCGCATAAGGACCTTGCACGACGTCAGTATTTTTATACACTCGTGTTCATTAACTATTAAGTCATTTCAATCGATGCAGATTTATCAAAGTTTTATTACAATGAGTATATAAATATGTTGTACAGGTAAAGGGGCGCATCAACTATTTACGGATACGTATTTAAATATACTCAAATATTCATTAACTGTTTATATATCACTTATCAGTACTCAAAGTTTAATATAAACTTATAGTGTATTAATAATTATTAAAATACTTAACCTGAATATATGTTAAATGTAAGAACACATTTTTTGTTTTAAATATTAGAAATAAGACGACATATTAAATGTTAAATAATAAGATATTCTTCATGATCAAGCAAGAAAAAATAATATTTTAATAAATAGACAATTTGTTCACAAATATTTTAAACTTACAAGGAGAATATCATATGTTTGAGAAACGGATCGTGCCTAGCTTGTAGAATATGTTTTCAAATATAAAAATATAAAAATATATCCAGAGTGCACACCCTAACAATTATTTTTACGAAAGTTATACGCTATTAAAACATAATTTATAAATAAAGAGGCTTTACTTTAAACGCTTGTAATTGGTAACCTATTAATTATTGACATTCAAACTAAAGTTTAATGAAAAGGCAAGATACGATAGATAGAATTTAAAACAAAATATCCATTAGAATGGAGCAAAATTACAGCCGAATGAAAAATTAAAAGAATATTAACAAAAATTCAGAACTACAAATTTTATTGATTTTTTAAGCTAAATTTCTTTCGGATTCTTAATTCGACTATAAATTTACTCTATTATAATGGATTTGAGCGTATTATTTTTTAAATTATATCCATTTTAACTCAGCTTTTCATTAAAATTTAGTTTGAATGTTGATATTTGATAACTTACTAATTACAAACATTTAAAATGAAGCCTCTTTTTTTGAAAATTTTGCTTTAATACCGTATAACTTTCGTAAAAATGATTGTTAGGGTCTGCGGCTATGGCTTTATTTATATTTTTATATTACAAAAATATGTGCTACAATATGGGCATGATTCGTTCAAACATATGATGTTCTTCATGTTAGTACATATATTGACTCGATGAAAATGGTGTAATTCAAATTCCCTGAGCTCTTAAAATTATCGACTATTTATTACATCAAGTAGTATTTCATAGAAAAATCAACAATGATCACTCATTTTCTATCGTACCCTCTTGTTTTACAAAATTTATTTAAATATATTTCTTTATTTAAAATATTAATTATACGATTAAAACGTGTTCTTGTTACTTGGTTATTGTTATTAAATTACCCATATTATGATATATGCTGTTGATAAATCACCGATTCGAAATAGTTGCAGAATTACTTAAATCGCGTTTACTTGTAAATCTTGGGATGAGAAATCTCTAACATACATATACCTTTCTGATAGTTGGAGCTATTTTGCGAGTTGAACGCCCACCAATATATATCTGCGGCAATTTTTTAAAGAAACGGAAAAAAAAGTCTGCCGTGCCTCAAACTCCTGTGATGTAGATCTTACCCTCTCCCCACTCGTCTCTGATCCCTGCCTCTTGCCCCTCGGGTCATAAAATTCGAGCTCTCTTCCAAGTCTGTAGCACCCGTGAAAGCCCGTGGGAGAGATTTGATTGGCCGCGGGTCGGTACAATCTATGGAACCTAACGCGCAGCTGCCTCGCGATTTCCGACGTCCATCGCGTAAATGCCGCCGGGAATAATGACGTTTACGGGTTTTACGCGGGCATAAACCTTCCCTTCCCTTCCCTCCCTTCATGAGAATCTTGCGATTCATCGATTTTGGATAATAACGCCGCGCGAGGATAGAACGGTGCATTACCTTTTTGGCACTTTCTTTTTTATTTTTTAACTTTTTTTGCTTTTCAACCAATCGGTGCATTCGGTATAGTTTTAATTACTTTTAACGTGAAACATCGCGAGTACTTATAATGTTTTATTAACGCAATATCATACATCTAACTTCAAAAATGTGAAATTTTGTAGATAAAATATGTGAAACTTAAAATGTAAAAAAAAATTCGTACGCTTTGCTTAAGTAATGTAGATCAAGTTTACAAAGCAATATTATCGAAATAAATAAATTGTAATTAATAAATAGTAAAAATAATGTCTTTTCGTCGGTAACGTTTGGGTATATTAAATTCAAGGTACGTGTTTACCCAAAAATCTAAATAATTTAAGAAAAAATGTTTAAAATATTTTGGTTCAGTTTAGCGTTACAAAAAGAGCAAATGCTTTTTTAAGGAGGTGGCATACCCGGTAGGTTACCGACCGTGCAGAAGAAGATAATTATTATACATTTATATAAAATAATATGGAATTTTATGCAAAACCCGAATATAAACGCATTAGATATATTTAAATAACGATCAGACATCGTATGCTGCCTCCGTAGCTGATCAGCACCGATTTGGGAACATAAAAAGAGCGACGTTAAAATAATAAAAAATAGTTATTTAAATAAGTTATTCTACAAAGTTTCAGGCCAATAAGATAAAGACACCCCAAAAAATTTCTGATGCAGATAATTCTCTAATGCTTCTGTATAAGCGTCTTCCTTAAAATTGCATATATTTTTTAATATAAAAGTGATAATTACATTTTTTTGCTCGGTCGGTATCCCACCGGGTATGACATCCCCTAGTATCTATCACATTCCCTTAAAGGAACTGTTGGGATTATGTGGTAGGAATTGTAAAATAAGCGCAGAGTCGAATATGTTATAATAAAGTGTTTATTATAATTATAACTAAATATATGAAAGAATAACAAACTGTAATATATATCTATATATGATGAACGCGACCGCTCGGGATGACTGTTCAGTCAAGACTGACTCTATGCAACAAGTGGGGCAGCGGCAAGCGATCGCAGCGCCGACTTACAGCGATGACGATTGCTAATATATACGCTTAAATCTAACACTCCCTCTCAATCTAAGAGCTGTATGTGAATTTTGGTTTTTTATCACAGCTTAGTAGGTTGCAGATGATTTCTGCGGACTTTTTTGTCCTTTTATTCTGGGCTCGTTGTCTCTCTCAATCGTCCCAATTTTCATCCTCCAATTCATTGGATTGATCTGAAACATAAAAATATTATTAGTCTCTACTCATATTAAGTATTTGTAGAGTAAGTCTCTTATGATTAAACGTGCTTAATGGTTTAGTAAATATATCGGCTAGTTGATTAGTGGAACTAATCCATAGAACGTCTATAAATCCTTTATTAATGCACTCTTTGATATAATGTTCGCGTCGTTCTACCATGTGTCTCAGTCTGTTACTACCACTGGTTTTTGCACATGCTAAAGCTGCCATATTATCGCAATATAGCTTCATTGGTTTTATCTGACAGTCTAGTATTCCTTGAATTGAATTATACAAGGACATGAGTTCTTGACATGTCTCGCTCATAGCAACGTACTCTGATTGACAAGTAGACAGCGCTACATTCGGTTGCTTATGCGTTCGCCAAGCTATCGAGTCATCAAACAGTCTTATAACGTAACCGCACGTGGTTTCCGAATTTCTGCAATCCGTCAAGCTTGCATCTGAGAATGCAGTCAAGCCGTCTTGTTTTGCTTTGTATGTTAAAGCGTAATCTCTTGTTCCAGATAAGTACTGAAACACTCGTTTGACCATACACCACTCATTATGTGTAGGATTTATTTGATGTCTGCTCAAGACATTTGTTGCATACGATATATCCGGTCGTGTAGAGTTTGCTAAGTACAACAAGGAGCCTATGGCTTCTCGATACTGTCTATTAGTCACTGTCTCATTTTTATAATTATTTTCCTCTCTTTCTTTCCTTTCTTTATTATTTACCTGATTTGTTATCATAGGTGTGGATACCGGTCTGGTCTTTTCAAATCCGAATCGATTAAGCATTTTATTTACAAATTTCTCTTGGCTGATTTTCAAAATTCTCTCTTTACTATTTCTCTCGATTTTCATACCTAGGAACTCTTTGGGTTCACCTAAATCTTTTACGGAAAATTCTTTACTCAAACTGTCTACGATTTTATTAATTTCATTAATATTTAATCCTGCTAGTATGATATCGTCTACATACAACAAAACTAAAATTATTTCTTTATCTAGATGTTTAATATAAAGGCAAGGATCTATATCACTCGATTTAAATTCCAGTCTATTCATAATTAATGAGAATTTATCATTCCATTTCTTTGGACTGATCTTCAGGCCGTATAATGATTTCTTTAATTTCCACACACAGTTTTCTCGTGTTTGCATGTCAACATCTGCTCCTTCCGGAATTTCCATATATATTTCTTCGTCTAACTCGCCATACAGAAACGCAGTTTCTATATCGAGTTGTTTTAACTTCAAATTGAATTTATTTGCAATTGCAAATATTGCTCTCACTAAAGATAGTCTAGAGATTGGAGCGTACGTTTCTCTTAAGTCATATGTTTTTATCTTTGAAACCTCTTATTACTAATCTTCCTTTAAATTTAACCTTGCCTGTCTCATCAGTCTTTTTCTTAAATACCCATCTAGAGTCTATGATGTTGGGCTTTCCGTTCTTGTTAAATAACTTTTGTTTTTCTACTATTTCATACACATGTTTTCTTTCAAGAGCATTTAATTCACTTTGAATAGCTTCATGCCATTTATCAGCATCTTGTGAATTTATTGCTTCTTTATATGTCTGCGGATCACCTTCAATCTTAGCTAATAAAGCGTGATATTTCACATCACTGGTTTCTCTGTCAAATTCTACTTCATCAGATGTTTCGGCCAGAGTAAATAATATTTTTGTATTATTATTTGCTTTTCTCGGTCTGCCTCTCTTTCTTTTCGATGGAACTATGTCAGATACTCCCTCTGTCTCCGTTATCTCTGCTGTAACATTATCTGTCTTTTCTGGTTCATGAAAATCAAGTTTGTCTATTCTATTGTCATTATGAAAATCTTTATACACGTATTTTTCAATAAAACGAACGTGTCTGCTCTCGTAAAGCTTGTGTTGTTCCGGTACATAGATTACATAACCGGTTGAAATATAACCAACTGTAAAGCCTCTTATGGCTTGACATCCGAATTTGATTCCTGTGTTTCTAGGAATTTTTACATAAGCTGCACATCCGAATCTCTTTAGCTGATTAAAAGAATCACTGTATCTGTCATTTAATAAACTTAAAGGAATCTTCATTTCAATTGATCTGTGAGGCGTTCTGTTATATATGTAAACAGCTGCTTTAGCTGTTAAGTCCCACATAGTAGCTGGCAATCCCGAATCCAACTGCATCGCTCTCACACGTGATTCCAATGTTCTATTAAATCTTTCTGCTACACCATTATGCTCTGGTGTGTCCGGGCAGGCCAATTGTAATTCAGCCCCTAATTCGTTCAAAACTTTTATTGTTTCACCACTTGTGAACTCTGTTCCTCTGTCGCATCTCAGAAAACAAACCTTTTCATCTTTTCCTATTACGTTTCTTACGCTTTTCACAAATTCTTGTATACACCTTGGCATCTCGTTCTTTGACTTGACAGGATATGCTAAAGCTGTCCTTGAAAAATCATCTATCAATACTATTATAAATTTACAACCTTTTAGATGTGAACACGGAGTAATAGGACCCATCGTATCACCGTGTATAATCTGTAATGGTCTTGTCGCTCTATCTCTCGTTTTATTGAATGGCAGTTTAGTACTTTTCGAAGTCAAACATATCTCGCACTCTTTAATGCTATCGTCCAGTTTTGACGCATCTAGTTTAATTAGTTTTGGAAACATCTTAGCCAATTGTATCAAGTAAGGCTTTGATACGTGGCCCAGACGCAAATGCCAAAGCATGCTTTCACACAATTCATCATCCTTTTTATTTATTCGTTCAACATAATCTATTTCAGTGATTTCATCAATATAATCATCTCCTAGTGTCGTATGGACTTTCCTGTCGTTTACTGAGGCTATCAGATCAGATTCTTTATTATTTAGACTTTCGTCCATTTTCATTCTTTTTGCTTGTTTACCTGTTAATTTTAACTCAGAAATATCATTAGAGTCTTTTGTCGATTTACTATTCAGTCTCGTATTATATCTATTGTTTTCAATTCCAATTAAAGCAATAGGTTTTGTCTTAATACATTTACCATCAGTTTTAATATTAATTTGCCAAAATGGCTTTTTATAGATTCCTGTCAATAAAATCTCTCTCGATATTGGATTGTAAATATTAACGAATTTATTGTTTAAATGAACTTCTAAGCCTTTGTCTACGAATCTTCTAAGTGATATCAAACTTTCTGTCAAATCATGTGAATACAAAACATTATCTAAAACTATTTCCTTTTTACCTGTCTTAATTCTAATAGAACCTAAACCAGTCGTTTTTAAACTACTGTCTTTATTCGCGCATTTTATTAAACTTGAATCAGATTCTTCTATCTTATCAAATAATCGCTTAGATTTACATAAATGCTCCGTCGCGCCCGTATCCAATATAAATTTATGTACCCGTCTTTTCTTTTTAATTACATTAAATTTCTTAATTTCCGAATTATCAATCAAATTAGAATTACCTTTATATTCGTGTGCGATAGACATCAACGATGTGCCTTTTGCAGCACCATCCTCGTCACTTTCTCTCTCTGTGCTCTCAGCGCTTTGAACAGCGAATGCACCTCCTCTCCTAAATGTTTTGGTTGCAAAACCTCTTGCACCTCGACTAAAACCAAATCCTCTCCGTGGTTGTCGACTAGTACCGAAGCCTCTCGAAGTACCTTGTCTTGGTTTTTTAAATGATCTCTCTTCAGTTAACTCAGTCGAGTATGGGCGTTTAGTCTTACACTCTGCCGCAATATGTTTACCCAATTTTCGGCATTTGTAGCAGTATATTTCATCAGGGTTCGGACAATCTCGGCTGAGGTGGCCAAGCATACCACACTGGTAACACCTGGTGGTCTCCATGGATTTTCTGTCTCTTTGTAGACCTCCTCGCTTACCTCTCCCTCTCGAGAAATCTCTTTTATAATTAGGCTTAACCATTAAAGCCGACGTCATAGTATCTCTCTTTGAATTCAGTGACTCCACCTGTAAAGCATAATTCTTTAGTTGTTGAAATGTCATTTCTTTCCCTGTTGACTCTCTACACACGCAGTCTACAATATTAATGTCCGGAATTGTTTCTACAATTGCTTGCAAAAACAAGTCCCTCTTTTCTTTCTCATCCAATTTTCCTACGTTGGGAACGCTCTCAAACACTCTTATTTTCTCGTCAAATTTATCACAGAAGTCTGTGATGCTCTCTTTAGACGTTTTATGTTTGTACATGTAAAGATCACGTCTCGCAGAAATACTATTTATTCTGCTTTCCAGTCTTTTAACTTCTCTTAATTTATTAATAATTTCTAACGGATCTTTCAAATTTCCTATCTTTGTATAATATAATAAATCTATATGATTTATAATTATATCCCGAACTTTATTTTTATCTTCTATTAATTTACTCTCTATAACAGTCTCGTATAAATTAGTATTCAAAATATAGTCTAATTTTCTAGTTCTTAGTTCAGATTGTAAGAAATCTTCAAACATATCAAATTTTGAATTTACCGTCAGTCTATAATTTCTATTAATTCCGAACTCTTTATTGGATATTTCAATCTGAATTTTATCTGTCAAACCGGTCAATGATTCTACAGTCTTATCTTTTCTTATTTTGTCATTCAAAATAGAATTAACTTTCCGGTCAATCAATTCATCTAAATTACCATCAGTCGTTAAATTTTTAAATTTCTCAGTTAAACTATTATTTAAATAAATCGATTTACTTACAGTACTCTCTGAAACTAGACTCTCACTACCTGCACCTGCGTCACCTTGTTCCTTGATCTCACCATCCTCAATAGACGAGGTAGACGGAGCTTTATGGTGGCCTGCATTCCTGCCCAGAGGTGTTCCTTCAAGGTTTGGCAACGTCTCCAAAAGTTGACTCACGAATGTATGGTCCGAGATCTCATCAGTTTTATTGTCAGCTTTGGTACTGTTTGGTGCAATATCCATTGTCACTTCTTCCTTCTTATCGCTCTCGTCATCATGTAAAAGCATTTCCCTGTCGTCATCAACAAAAGCAGTCTTCTCTATTAATAATTCTTCAATTATAACAGGCTTGCTTGAGGAGGCAGCACACTGTTCGTTGGACAGCTCCGTCTCTTTATTAATTTCCAATCTCTTGTTGGAGTCGTCAATTGGTTTTAAATTACCAGATTGAACTGGTAGTATGCCAGATAGCATACGTCCAAGATTATCAAAAATCTGTTCGAGCATCAATTTATTTAAATTTGCCTGCTTCTCCAGGAATTGATTTTGGGCATCGATCAAGCCTTCTTTCAGGCGTTTCTCCTGAGCTGTCATAACTTCGGCCAGCATCTCTTTGGTAACCAGTCCAGTATTGGTCAATTCCCCTTTTTCAATCTCAAGCTTGGAGGTTTTTGCGTCAACCTTCCTCTGGGGTTGGTTTTCCATTAGCTGAATTGTTTTAACCTTTTCTGAGGGAGGCCAGTAACGGTCCATGAACTCCTTTTCTTCAGTGGACAAGTGCTGATCGAACCGAAGCAGTGTTTTAGGTGTTACTGCGAAGTATTTCGCACCAGTCTTAGTCCTGACCAAGTATACGTGGGACCTGGGTGGCTCACTCTGGTCGTTTGTATTGTTCCACAGTCTCGTCACCAGTCGTCGAAAGCTTTCATTCAATACACCTAGGATTTAAAGGAACAATCAATTATACAATGCTTATAATTATTTATATCGCATTCAGTCTCCTCTCTCAATTTACAACTCATGCACGTGATTTCCTGTCTAACCTCTCTATCTAGTACTAGTTTAGGGATCCCTTTTTTTAAAAAATCATGAGTTGCTCTGCACCATAATGCCTTATGAAATGCAGACCGTCCATCAGTCTGACCTAAAACACCCAGTCCTTCTTTAGATTGATTGATTAATTATTTATGGCGTATATATTACAATAAATGGTTATAAATACACAGCCATGTATGCATGCATGTGAAACGTATTAGTAACTAATATTACGTACACACACATTACATACTATAAATTAATAAACAATATTTTTATTTAATTGTAATCAATTTTAATTGAAATAATTTATATGTTATTTATTTATCAATTTAAGTATTCATATCCACTAACCTCTCTCAAATTATATTTACTTATGCATAAGATTTATTAACCTCTCTTTTGTTTGAAACGATTAAGATCATTAACCTTTCAACGAGATGAATTTTACATACTTTACATCAACCCGTCTAACAGTCTAGTAACCTCTCTAATTGAAAGTAACTAAAAAATTTAGTAACTACAGGTTCGCGCTTTATTGACACATAATACGTCTCATTCCGTCACATACGATCTACGCTCTTAATATAATTTCAATATTAAATACTGTGTCACTCGCTCGTCATACAGCGCGTCATTTACTGTCCGTGCTCTCGGACTAGTGTAGCACGTGGCGGCTGGCACGCGCGCGGCAGCGTTACCGATGGTCTTTCGGTACGCGCTCCCTCTCTCTCGGTCTAACACTCGAGCTGCGTTCTCAAACGCGGGCTGCTATGCCCCCACTCCGTCTACGGCGCTCGTCTTTACGAACTCTCTCTCTCAATATGGCCGCGGTGAAGACTTCCGGTGGCCGCGAGTTTTCCCTCCAAAATTTTACGCCATCTTGGCTTTTGCGCGCCCTTCTGACGCCATCTTTGTTTTATCGCGTCCCCTCAATTCCAAGAATTTAATACGTAAAACGCAATTCAAAATTTACTGTAATTTCGTAATTTTATTTCCGCCCTTTCTTAACTATATTTGTTAATCAATTGATTAAGTACTTACTCATCCTTTCTTCCTCTTTTCGTACTTTACCCGCACTTTCCATCATATGATATTCGGTCAGAAAGAAGCAAAGAAACTTCTTTGTCCGGTCTTCCTTCCTTCCTTTCTGCTCAAAAAGACAAAGAAAGTCCAGCTCTTGCTTTCCTTGTCGCTTTGTACACTCATAAACCGAACTGTTTATTTTATTTTAAATTAAAACACTTATTCACTCGCGCAAGTGGAAGCGTTCCTACCGGCCCATAACCTGTTGGGATTATGTGGTAGGAATTGTAAAATAAGCGCAGAGTCGAATATGTTATAATAAAGTGTTTATTATAATTATAACTAAATATATGAAAGAATAACAAACTGTAATATATATCTATATATGATGAACGCGACCGCTCGGGATGACTGTTCAGTCAAGACTGACTCTATGCAACAAGTGGGGCAGCGGCAAGCGATCGCAGCGCCGACTTACAGCGATGACGATTGCTAATATATACGCTTAAATCTAACAGGAACATATGGTATTACAGTTATGAACACGTTCTATTCCTAAAAGTATCTCTATTCTTAGTAAGTATTTAATAACGTTTAAAAGTAAAAAATTAATAGCGTTGAATAGCGAATAAAGAAGTTAAATAAAAGTATTTGAGTAACAGTACTTGTCGAGGTTAAGAGTTTCGATGACCATTAGAAACGGAAAGACAATGAATCGACTAACGAGAGACGGTTTCTACTCCTTCAATTTTGGTGTACGCAGCACCAACACCTTTGTGTATGTATATATATACCTATATACCGATAACTTTCTTCGACAGTTGGAAAGCTTTTCACAAATCGACAAATTACAGGAAGATACAGGAGTTTTCGAAAGACGATCGAGCAGAACATTTCATCAAGAATCGAGAATCGATCATCCGTTTGACAGTTGGTAGAAATTCGGAAGTTTCGACTACGTAGCTCCTGCGCGTTAAATCGACAATACACGCAGAGAATTTAAAAACTATGTCAATTGATTTGTCAATTTAGAATTGATTCAAAACTAAGGATGTACATTAATTGAAATTAAATATGAAAATCTCGGTCGCGTTACAAGAAGCAATCTCATCGGTAAATAAATCTTTAAATAGCTATATAGATTCAAAATTATTTATTTATTGCATTTTAAGGTTGATTAAAATATTGCCTCAACCTCTTTTTAGAATAAATTTGATATAATTATTCAATTTAAACAATACAATGAGATTATGAAATAATCTAGATAATTATGGAAATATATAAAATATTAAATTACATCTTGAAATTTTCTACGATGACGTATAAACGTCTATTAAGTTGGCCCAGCCACTTTAAAACGCCGAACCAAAACAATAGCCCCTGGTATAAAATAAGATTTATTAAAAATGTATTTGTTGGAATCCAATAGTTTTTATTTCTAATTGCTATCGTTATTTTAGAATACACGACTATATATATACATAAATTAATGTTCTAATTATTTAATTATTTTTTATTCAGTATCTCAACATTATACCGTTATATAATTATGAATTTTATTTTATCTGATAAATAAATATATAAATATATGGATTTAAATACATGCTGTAGAATGTGAGTGACTAATTGCTATCATTGCTAGTTAAAAATAATTTCATTGATCAATCATTCGTGTTCCCCAAATGATTTGCTTCATCGGAATGAGACTTTTTCGACATTTAGTTCG
This sequence comes from Theocolax elegans, assembly GCA_026168455.1. Lineage (NCBI taxonomy): Eukaryota > Metazoa > Arthropoda > Insecta > Hymenoptera > Cerocephalidae > Theocolax > Theocolax elegans. The sequence goes on from CM047431.1 coordinate 57,600,425, forward strand.
TTCGTTTTAATAATTCAGATATTCCTTTCTTATCCTTGAAAGCGTGTAACGTTTTCGAAAACATAAAAAGGATTAGTACCTGAGTTGAATGCAAATATTGTAATAATTTAAGAAATATGTTTAATATCTGCGGCATACGGAATCTTATCCTATCGGCTTATTCTTTGAAATATCAACCATCGTAACAGGAATCTATTTTATCTATATTAATTATATCGATCGATCGTCGACCCGTAAATCAATGTTAGTTGACTAGTCAGTCAATAACTCAATCTTAACATTTGCAATGATCACACATACACACACCCGCAATAAAATACACAGTCATTACATTCACATACACAAACATCGCGATAAAATGTTCACGATCGATTCCACATTGTCATTTTACTTAAAATTGTTTTACAGTCAAAATTAATCAACGATTCAGACCAAAAAATGTATCAATTTACGGAAAACATACAATGAGTGAGGGAAATGCGGGGCTGAATGTAACAACGATCCGCTTCTCGCTGATGCGAAAGATAAAAACCGTTTTCGCGACGATAAGAGAGCTGTGTAATCAAATATTCCTTTCCACCTATTCGTCGCTCAGAAATGTTAAATATTTATTTAAGGCATTTCTTGTTATAAAACAAATATCGGTATACACATTTGTTTTTTTCACTGTTTACCTTTTATCAAAATATTCGTTATTTTTTACTTTTTCGCCTGGGCGTAGATTAAAGGTACATATAATTTTTGTTGATACGAAGATCCGATATATACCCAAAATTAGTATGGTTGTTTATTTTTTAAGATTCTGTTTCTTTTCGATAAAAAGCACTCTCGACAGTGCTCTCTTATTTGCTCCATAAGAATATTATTTACAAATTATTTCAACATTATTTTATCTCTTCATTAATGGATAACCGTAAATCTCGATTAATTTTATATTAAGTAACTTAATGTTAATATTTAGCAATATTATTTAGGCATTACCTACGTATTTTGCTTTAGATTTTCAGTTCCATAATTTAAGGGGATGTAATACAAATTTTTACCAACCGAGTATATGGAGAAGAAAAAAAAACTTTGATTCGTTATGGGGCTTTCGATACATCAAATACGTAAATGCCCTTCATTTAAATATTATCTATCACAAACTATACAAATATTATTCGATCAAAAATATTGATAAACTAGAATTGCATATTGAAGAGTCAAATTTCATTCGAATCACTCTTGATTTCATCAGTATTTTTGTTTGAAATTTATTTCGGCTATAAGCAATTTCTCGTAATTCACCATATTTATAGGTTACAATTTTTTCATCTTTTAACCTCTCAATTTACTCGGTCGATAACAATTGCATATGCACTTTAAGTTTAATTTTCAGGATTTTAGAGATTATGTCCCAGGAATAGATTTTTTGTCCATTTGTCATTGTTGAATAAAAGAGAAAATGATTAAAATAATTTCTTTTTAAATAAATTTAGTTACGACGCAACATATAGAAGAAATAAATGTTAGCATTATATTTTCTTTCTATCTCTATTGAATCAAGGAGCGACAATCGATAATTTATATCACGCGAAAGCTCGTAAAACCGACCATCGGTTTATTAGAATCATTCAGCGTAACGCAAAAAGTATACCGAATGTCCAAAGTTTTGAAATCAACAGAAAAAAGAAAAAAGGGGTAAAAACCATATTTTTGGAAGCTTATTTGGTGTGTCGTCAGATACGTCAGTCACCTCGGACAAACGAGAGGTAGGTGTAGGAGAATTCCAACACTGAGATTCGATATTCATATGCAATTCCAATGATTCACCGTAGTTCTAAGAAGAAAAAGATTTTTCTCTTTCTCCTTTTTTCTCTGTTCAGAAAAAGAAAAGAAAAAAAAGGAAAGGTTCGTACCATCGGGACAGTACTTTTTACTTACATCTTCATTTATTCGACTTTTACCTAAATTACGCGCACCCGAAGCGAAGGGACAGCGCGACGATTTATCGGTGTGATCGAGCAAAAAAGCAATCGCCGACGTATAGAAGAAAAAAAAAATAAAAGCGATAGGAAAAAAAAATAAAAATGAAGCTGAAAAGAAAGACACGGAGGCATACGGGACTTGCTCCTCGTATGCTCCTACATTATTTATAGTCGCGCCGGTATTATCTCTTTCTCCAACGTCTTTTTATCTTTAACGATTGATTTCCGCTCGCCGGGTATTTCATTTTGCTTTTAATAACCTTGTCGACACTTTTTTTTTTAAAAAAGTTTTTTTGTGTCTCTATTGTTGTTTTGGGGAATAGTAGCTATAGAACATTCTTTTATCGACAATACCGGCAAATTATCTATGAAACTATTAATTGATCTAATTTGATCGATCACTGGTACATATTATCATTACTATATATATCTATAAATCGAAGGAAATTAACGCTCCATCCCCTTCAACGACATAGAAAATTATATTCCATATGCCTCCCTTAAGGTTGTATTTATGACTTTATCTGATATTCTCATCGAATGATAATTCCGATTTATAAGTGATTTTTTTTATATCTCGCTTAATCGGTAAATAGTTCAATTACGTCGTAGAATCGTATTAATAGCCATCGATTTAATGAGATTATTTAGCCTTATTGAATGAGGAGATGAACAAAATTTATAAAAAGGTTGTACGCGTGTATCTTTATTTTCTTGTCCTTTGTAACTGGAATATATAGTTATTATTGACTCTCGATGAATTTTTCATTTATCTACGAATGGTATTTTCAAATTACGAGGACACCTACGTTTTCCAAGATTAACGAACGAAATAATTAACGAATTCAGATATAGTTTAATATTAACTTGCTATTGTTTGTAAGTCTCTAAATAATACTTATATATATATACGTATATATTTACAATTTCGCAAATTATTCACGATGGAATTTATGGAATTCACGTTAAGATTGCAAGTGTGCGTATTTATAAGAATTTGACCATAAAATATCTTTCCTAACGGCTTTAGTGAAAAATGAAATAAATTAACTATTTTTCGAGTCCAGTCAAGCTTTGCGTTCTGTGATATTTCCAGCCGTTTCTCGAGCGACTGACAAACGTTATTTTCGCTCAGTAGACTACAAATTGGTTTAGTTGCAGTTTTTCTTGGTTAATTATTAAAATTGCATAAAAATAAAGTTTCGTAGCTGGTTCTAATTAATAAAAAGTCACTTAAAATACATTTAACCATTTTATTATGAAATAGTAAGTCATTATACTTGATTATTTATTTATTTTTAATAAAACAACAACATAATTAAAAAAAAAACCATAGACATTTGATTTTTGGCTCTTTGTTGTCCTGATTGAATAATTTATAATGAGCGACTTTTCAAGAATATAATGATCATAAAAGAGACATTTATATGGTGTTCTGTAACAAATGAGACTTCCAACACAACTTGTACATATGTAAATTAATATTTCAATTTTTTTCATAACATGATCATAATTTGATCACTTTTACTAATTATTTGTTCATTTCAAAATGACATCTACCCCTAGTTAAAAAAAAATTCCGAATTTTCACTAAATAACATAGTAACGAAAGTTGATAGATTTGTAACTGCCTCAGCCACGACTAATTCCAAATCTATAAAAGAGAGAACCCAGGAATTACTACGGGAAAGGTGGTGGAACGATGTAGAGGTCAAACAAAGCTCACGAATATCCCTTTAATTCTTGCAGCGTAATAAGCCGAAAATAATCCGAACGATGTAGCTAAAAAACCCTAGGTGTCTTTCTTCTCCCTTATACGGCAATTCATTCGTATATATATATCCCTTCAAATCTATTTAAATCGCATGACATATACAAGATTCATATAGATCACATCCCGCACTTTAGATCTACATAGATGCATAGAATGCGTTTATTTTTGCGGAAATTGTTACGTCGCGTTAGCTCATATTCAAATTGTTCATTTGGTGGTAAGGGTTTTTCTTTACGAGGATCATTTTAATCCGAAACCTTTCGCGTGTATCACTATCGCTTCCTCCCATTTTCGGTTCGATCAATACACCTTTCTATATATATATATATATGTAGATATAGATATAGATATAGGTGTAGGTATAGGTATATATATATATTCGAAAAACCTTCATAAATCTCTTCCGCCTTCCATTTCCTGAGCCTCGTTCCTTTTCCTCCCATTTTGCTTTTCTCTTTTCCGCAACACTTCCTTCCTTTGTATCGCATCATTAAACTTTAACGTTTCACTACATTGTCTTAAGGGGTTTCCGCTATTTATTTTTTTCCTCTCTTTTTTTTACATCCCACCTTCTAATTTCTCGGTTGTTCTTTTCTACTTCTTTCGGTAGAATCGATATATATGTATATAACACATATACTTCTTTCGCAATAACCGTAAATGAAAAATATTAATGGCTAGGTGAATTATCGAGGTACGTTGTTTAAGATTACTTCTATGTGTTGTAGCTGTATACGCGTTTCGAACTATTTTACACTTTTACCGGTTGAGACGAAAAATCTACGATCTCCACAGATCTTCATTCGGGTTATCGGATCTTTTTAAAAAATAAATTGAATTTCTCAAAATTTTGTAGAGGAATCGATAATTTTTTTTGTAAAATTGAAACCACGAATATTCGATGAGCAACCTAAAAATTACTTCGTGATCACAATTGTCGTGATTTCCTTAGGAATTGTTACGGGTTTTTAAATTACTTTTTAAGATGTTAGTTTTGAGTTAATTTTTGTTTGAAAATTCTTTTCGTATAGGATTACATTTTAGATTGTCGAATAAAGCCAAGTTCAAATCTTGACTTAGAGCTTGACATTAGTACTGTATATACACTGGTTAACGACGAACGATTTACAAAACCCCTTACACTTTTAGGAAGATCGAGGAAAGGAAAAATCATAATGTCAAAAGATACACTTTTACGCGTGATCTGGATTCAAAGAGGGTGAACGATCGATCTTCAAATTTAAGGCTTACGTACCGGTTTGAGGAAAGAGCATTCCCGTAAAATCAAGGATCCAAAGGTCAAAGGACACAAATCCAATGCTAACTATTTACGTTAACCATTTTTGTATTCACTAAAAAGAAAAGAAACGAACGTACACTTCCCGATGCGCGAGTGCATGTACACACGTATAGTAAACTGGGCGCGCGCGCTGTACAACAAAAGGTGCGTATACATGTATATACGAATGCGTGTATAAACCAGGCCGTCCGAAAATTCGATTTCCTTCCGAGCATTTGAACGACGAAAGTGCTTGGTACGCACTTTTATGGTGAAATTTATGCGATCCTCGAAGGCTTTTATCACCTCGAGGGAAGAAAAAAAAAATTTTTTTTTACTCGGCAAGGATTGTTACTCGTAAAGATTCGGGAGCTCCTGGAATTTCGATTTCCCGCGACGAAACGATAAAGGACCGCTTTTGTACGGGATTAAAAGTATTTCTTTTTCGTTCCCCCTCTCTCTCTCTCTCTCTTTCTCTCTCTCTCTCTTCCGCTCCCTTTCTGCTATCACTTCCTCTTTTCCCTTTACGCATACCACACAAATCGATGCGAACTTTGAATCCTGAAATCCCGATGGTTTTCGTCCACTTGCGTAATCGCAGATTTACTTTACCGATCCAATTTGAGAGGTTCGATTTTTTTTCCCCCTCTCTCTTTCGATTTACCATTCGAGTTGCTTCGCGTGAATACCAGAGCGCGCGTCCTTCTCTCTTTCCTCTCTTTCACCGAGTGCGCATTGGGTATACGGAGTTACATTTCTTTCTTTTTAATGAAGAAAATGTCTGACTTGCCTGGAAATTGATTTTATTTACGTGTTACGAGTACTCGTAGGTATTTCGTATAAAATTCGTAAAACGTGTTTTTTCCCCAAATGTGTTCGAGACATAAAATTCGGGGATTCGCGTGTTTAGTTTTACGATACAACCCTTCAACGCGATCACGCCGACGTATATAAAAACGTGCGTTTCTCACTGTACATAAATAATTATCTTTTAAGTTAAATTCACCCATTTTTTTAAATTTTGATCTACCTCTAAATTAATTTTCATGATAATTTTGAATTGCTGGTACTTCATAATGTTATTGAAACCGTATGCGATACGCGTGTTCCTATATTACTCAATACCAAATGATATAATTATTCAAGCTAAATCTACATGAAGAACTGTAATGTTATAGATATTATATAGCTTCAAGGCAATTAATTTGAGAATGTAATACAACGAAATTCAATTTTACAAAATTTTTGTAGAATATTACATTGCCGAAGCCAAACGTAATTGTGCATTGATATTGTGAGGTATTGTTGAATAAATACATAAATAAGTATAGATATAAATAAATAAATAAATATTTATTAAAATCTCTTCAGTGAAATTTCTGATCCTGACTTTAACAAGTAATATTTACTGCAACGTTTTATTTATTTATTTATATATTTATTTATTCATATTTTACGGGTCGAAATCTTGAACATTATATATATATATATATAGCGGTTTCCAATAACTCTTTATACTGTCTCAAATTATAAGATACGGTGCGGTTTTCAACGGTTATAGGATCAATTTTTCACCTAATTGTTACCAACGAAAAATGGCTATTCATTTTTAATTAATTTACAATTAGTCATTTAGAAAAATCTCTCTGTTAGCTTCTTCTATATTATTCAAGTATCATGTATGGATATCTCCAGATTTTTAGTTCTAAAACTGCAGAAATTTTTTCAGTTTTTAAAAGTAGATCACTGTAATTTGGCTATCACATCTCCTTAATATATAAATATTAAAAACTTATAAAATATATTTAATTATGCGATGATATATTCAATTATGAATATTATATAACATGCCTATTTGAAAAAATATATAATTTTTATCTTTTATAGATCAAAATTTATGTATCAAAATTAGGTATAATAAATAGCTAATAATAATCAATTAACATTTCTAGCGGGGTATATATATATCGACTGCACTAATATCGAAATGGGTATTCAGAAATATTTACTTCATTATTTTTCTGGATAAGCCGCACAGCCTTACTGTACGAGATTTATGGTGATATTACTCGAATCAAAGTGCCTTGATATCGATAGGCAACAAAGCTCGGACGATCTTAAAGATCAAAGAACGCCAGTGTACGAAATTCGCAGTGTGCTGGAGCGCACGAGGTTGAAATTTCGTTTAGAATTTTAAAATTCCAGAGAAAATGTAGTTTCTTTGAACCAAGGACCAAAATCTGTGTACAATATTCATACATCCATACACGCATTTAATAAAAAAAATCTATTCCGCTCTTTAGAACGGTGATATATTGAATAAGCTTGTAAAAGAAAAAGTAAGAAAAAGCGAGCTCCGCAAAATCTAATATCCGTTAAAATTTAATGTATTCGTGATACAAAAGCAATATTCCAATATATATATATTTAAGTTCTGCATCAATTTCGTCTACACACCTATATACAGTCCAGCAGTATTTTTAGTTATAACGCGCGAATCGTTTTTTAAAACGTATCGATCAATAATGTACGATCGTATCGCGATGCAATTACCGAAAGAAAAATTCTTTACTCGCGAGGATAGGAGAAGCCAATAGCTAGACGAATCCGTGTGTGTATATATAGAAATGGCAACAATCAGCCGCAAAGGCAAGCCAAAACGAAGTAAATTTACTCGTATATCGAATCGAGTGTTTTTAAAATAAATATATACGATAAAACGATCACACGAGAGAGAGAGAGAGAGAGAGAGAGAGAGAGAGAGAGAGAGGAAGAAGCCGCGCCACATCGAACTACAGAAAAGAAGCCTTTTGGGTGTTTCAAAATTCCATTTTGTCGGATGCACTACACCAACGATTCCTAACGCGATCTGCGAAATCACCAATTGCTACAGAAAAACAAGGTGTGTAAGATACGGAGAGCGATGGCACTAGAAGATATAAAAGTCGAAAATATTAAAATAAAAGTAATAGGGAAACTTTACGAGAAAGGCAACGTAGGGTTGCAACGTCTTTAACGAATCCTATGAATAAAAATTGTACAAATGTTGCATAGGTAAAAAGATGGAGGATGCGGGATTATATTATTTTTAATATACTACCACCATGGAACACGATGGAACTATAATTTATATCTAAAACATTTACATACTCCAAATCCTCAAGTGTGAAAATTGACGGTGTAGTAGGTGAATCAATCAATCGACATAAAAATTGCACCTTTTAAAAGTGTAAGATGTGTTATTTATTATATAGGTCATGTATGTATAGATACAGCCCTTTTATGCGTTTCGAGGTTGAAAATATTTTTTACACGTTCCACGATGTTTAATTTGAACTTTAAAACAAATTCTTTTTAAAATTTAAATTCTTGAAGAAAAAGTAAAGTCTATTATATCCGCACTATTGAAATTAATGTCTATAATTACGCATTTTTAAAATGTGTAATAAACTCGCATTTTACACACATAATAACGTCGATTTGTACACTTTAGAACTTTAGTTCTGTGTATACATAGATACCTTTTTGAACAAATATTTCCTCTGTGTGGAATCGCATTTATACAGGACGAAGGGTGATGTCCTCACGAGAGTATTCCTTGTTAAAGTGAACTGTTACCATGAGAGAGAGAGAGGGAGAGTTACCGACTGGAACGTACTAATTTCGAGAGCGCTGCCTCCTCCGGCAACGCGCAATCTAAAAGTGTGAAAAGTTTCAAGGACACACATTGATTAAATTCCGTGAAAAGTTGTTGTGGAATTTTACAACGGCTGTTTAGGGTACAACACAATTTTAAAACAATTTTTCTCAACCATATCAATGTGCAAATCACTTTCAAACTTTGCGGAATTGAAAATCTCGTCGTAACAAAGGGCACCGTTTTCGCCACTGTCGGTAAAAATTATTCTGTCGTACAAATAATAAAAACAAATAAGTACACATCGTAACTTAATTAGTATGTCATTAAAATTATGTCCTGTCAAGAAATATGTAATCAACTTCACTGTTACAATCGTTTCGACCAAACTCGTTCGTTTTAAGTATATATTTTTCTGAATTATATTGGATTATCATTTATCGATATATGCTCGTACACGATCTCCCAAATGTGCAAGGCGAACCTACCTTCAGTTTCGGATCCATCGCGTTCTTGTCATCATATACATTGAACTCCTCCATTCAGGCACTCCAACAATTCTAAATAGAATTACATATCTCCCCCCCCCCCCACCCACCCCCCTCTCTTCCTCTCTCAGCAATAAATATGTAAAATATCTCGAATAAATTTGAATGCATCTGGGATCCACGTTTTTACGTAAGTGATACATATATACACATCACTACACGCGGAGACACTCATATTGTGTGAACCTCGATTGCCGAAGCGTCGGGTGTAACGAGCCTTGCATTTCCTCCGAACAAACGATCCAATTGTTTAACCCAGTTTTACGGAAAACACTGTACAGTAACGTTATAAACGGACGAGCGAGACCGTGGAATATAAGGGGAGGAGAGGGCCAAGAGAAACTTGAGCGACGGTTCAATTGGGTCGCCAACTCACTCGTGCAATATAAACTGAATTTATACTACCCAATGCGCCGAATTTTCAAATGGATACTTTTTCTTCTTTTTTTACAAGGGTTTTTTTCAGGTGGTTGTCTCTAATACACCTATACTTTGTATAGAATTTTTTTTTCAAAATTATTACGCGAGGATGTTGGCGATATTTTGATATGTCGATGTGATAATATTGATATGTCGGGTTAAGGAAAGTATATACTATCTACTTGCTGATGGCGCGAAACCAAACTTGTGATGTTATCTAAAGAGACATAAGATTTTAATGTATGGCCAAATATTAATATTGATTGATTTCTTCCCAGTAAATAAAATAAGAAACGTGAATATTGCGGATCTCATAGAAACAATATAAAATCTGTAGGCAGATCTGGCATGTAGGTACTATTGAAAATTAACAACTAAAAATTTAACGATGAATAAAAAATGTATAATAATGCATTATATATATTCAACAAGAAGAAATAAAAACAAATACAAATGTCGTCTAAATCGATTTGTTATACCAACTAAATTATTTACTTATCGAAAAGTACTATATTTTTATGAGGAATAGACGTATTGTATTAAAATTTTTTGGTTTCAATGCTATATATATCATTGTGCAAAGTTTTAAAATGATCGATATATTTCAATTAAAGCGACTAATTGTTTTCAAAATTTAATTGTCTTTCTGTACGGATATTTAAAATTTATTTAAACAATTAATTTCGTTAACGGGATGCGATAGTCAATATTTATCTATTATATCCTACCGACAAACCGCGATAATTCCCAATAAATTATAAATAAAATAGTATATACAAAAAAATGTAATACTCTATAATTATAATTATTTATTTTAATAGAGGAATAAGATAATAATATTCATAGGCCAGACTTTTACTAATTCCCTGTACCCATTAGAGTATAAACCCAAGCAAGATTTTCTAGTCATTGATGATATTGTCTTCACATCAATTCTTTGATATCAACTAGGGCAAGTACTTGTGATGCGTAAAAATTGGTATCAAAACTTTCCTTAGTTTAAAATTAGATCTATCGTGTCTAATTCTAAATAATACATTTTCATTAAATTGACCAACTAGTGCTAAAATTAAAAAAAAAAATTATTCAATATTAACAATTAATAATTTTTTTTCGTAACAATTGAAAACATTTCTTAATTTTTTAAACAAAATATATTTGTATTAATTTTTATTTAAAAAGTTTTGACAAATTTATATGTAACAGAAGTATATTAATTAATTATGAAGGGTATCTTCATAGAACCGCTTCATCGAATAGGTTGAAATGTTAACAGTAACTTTCACATATGATCTTAATCCACTTGAATGGAACAGACTCTGTTAACATAGTAATAAAAAATTATTCTTATCAAATTATATAAGAAAATTGAAAAATGATGTAAACAACATTTATAATAATTTTTTTAAATAAACTTTTAGACTTTTATTGAAATTCTGTTCCACTTAAGTGGATTAAAATCATATTTAAAAATTACTGTTAAAATTTCAACAATAAAAGAGAGCATTGTCCTTTAAAGAGGTAAATACTATACGTGACATCCGTTCGTAAATCGCAGTCCAATGTTTCTCTATTAATTAATTAATTATGTTCTGGCTATATGTACTGAAAAATAGATAAAAAACGAGGAACATTACTGACATAGGTGTAGAAACTTGTTACTCTTATACGTAATGTTTCAGGATTAGATGTTTTATAAAATTAATTTTTATTTATTAAATATAATCTTGTGAGATCCAAGTGGTTAATAATTAATTTATATGTTAAGAATTAAATAAAATTTTAACTCTTGTTTAGTAAGAGCGGGCAATTGAAATGAAGAAAATAAGTACAAGTATAGTAGAAAGAAATATTATTGTAAGATAGACAAAATATATGAATATAATAAAAGGATAAGTAAACTGAACTTTAATACTGCACGAAAAAAACTTAAATTAATAGAAATAGAAGTTTATTAGTATACGTAAAAGTAGAACAAAACACTTTCATTGTGTTGATCAACCAGATTTGATATTCATTTATATGATTTTGTTTATTAATAATTTTGTTACTGCTACAATTATTAACTTCTGTATTTATTAAATTACTATATGTTCAAAAGAATTATAAAAAGTAAAGTATTCTTATGTTTAATTATTTATTAATGATTCAACACATTTTTTCTATAACAAACGAGTTTCTGAAGTTTTGATGGGATGTTCATCAAAACTTATACGCACGTATAATTTAGTTATTTTGATATTTAGAGTCACCTTTAAGCGGCTTTTTAAAATATCGGCACGGAATTAATTAAAACCGCGAATGTTAAAGTAACCGTCAGGAAAGGAGTTACAGTACTGTTTATTGCTTGATTCTCCTGAATTGAAATACGCGACGTTATTATTTCAAATTGCGCTGATCGAGGTTCGCGCGGCCCTCTAATCGCGAAGGACCCGCGCAATTGAAGCGAAAGCGATCACTCTCATCTAGCCTGTCGAGTGCATAACACTGCGTATGACTTGATTTTTGTCGTACAGCGAGATTTAGCGTTTGAGCATTATTTTTATATTTCTAGTCGTTTGTGCGAGCATCTGGTTGATTCGTTGAGTTGATTCTCGTCCTTCTCAGAACGAACCTGCTTACTCGGAACACGGTCGCGTAAAAATTGCATTTTTCGCGGGATTTCCTTTTCTTTGTCGGTTTGCACTCGTGTTAATCGTGATCGTCTCAGACCGAGCGAACTTTTTACACTCGGTGCGTTTTGCGCTTCCCAGACCCAGCTGATTCTTCTGTTCGACCGAGAACCTGTGGCGTAATCTTTGTGTTACAGAGGACCGAGACGCTGCTGCGAAGTTAGTCGGTAAGCGAATGGTACCTCGCGTTCTTTCTTTTTCTTTCGTAATTATGAATTTTATTATTTTTTATATGTAATTTCCTTTATTATTTAATAAATAAATCAATTTTTCTCTCAACCTCGTGACAGATTTTATGCCTGGACAAGTGTCTCTTATTTCATTTCGCGAAATAAAAAGTTTTTATTTTAGACAACCCTTCGCTCACACATACTTCTATTTCACCCGATCAGTAAATTTATTCAGACTAAGAGCATAATATATAGTGAGCCCGTTTGACCAACCTCGTGTCACCGCGAGCGTATCAAGTGTATCAAGATGTTATTTAATTAAGCAAAAAACGCGCCATCGGACAAAAGTATCCGCGGTTGACGCGAATATATAGGTGCACTCAATATTATCTTGGATCGAAGAATCGGTGCAATGCTCGAATACGTGTCTGCGAGATAGTCGTCACTTTTTTCTCTTTCCTTTCGATGAATGTCATTTTTAACACGACGAATTGTTAGGCACGGCAAATATTTATTATTAACTAAATTTAATTTAAAACTATATTAATCGATATGATTAAATATACATGTTTTCATTTTTAATCTTTCAGTTACTCGAAAGGGAAATTACAGCACGTTAGTATAAATGAAAATATTTAAAATGAACTAAAAAGTAGAGGTTAGGTAGGAAAAGTATCATTATACGTATTCGCTTAAAAGTGGCTTTTGAATTGAAGTAAATTGATTAAGTGGGTGTTAAAAAAATGATTTTCTGCGTTTCAAGGCGATTTACTTTTATGAAGATTATATGTCCTTAATTTCAGTAAATTTAGTTTTGACAAGTTAATGTACCAGAGATAAAGAAATATTATTTTAATTTAAGTAACTTATTGTTAAATTTAGTACATACATACTTGCTTTAAGTAAATAAACTTGAAGCAAATTTATTTAATAAATGTTAGAAATTTTTTCAGTGTAGGTACAACGAAGTAATTTTTCGCTCCATAATCGCTCATTTAATTGAATGTAGACGTAACTTTAAAAAAGAACAGCAGTTTTTTTCGATTAAATTGTACTGTAATCGAGATTCTGATTGCATAATTCCATAATGCTTTAAAACAAATGCCTGAAAATAATACCGATTTTTACGCGTTTTAATCGAATCTAAGTAATTATCACATATTAAATGTTTTCCATTTCTACTAGGGAACCGTTTAATAATTTTTGCCATGCACCTTTTTTGTTTAAAGTTAACAAAACTTTTTTTTTACTTTCAGTAGTAATTTTCAAGATTATTACACGAGCTTTCAAACTACGGGAATCGCATAACAATTTTGGTCATTTATAAAACTGTGACGTCGAATAAAAAAATACGTGTACGCACTTTTTGTTAGCCGAATTTAAAGATTACTCATATATTAATATATGTAATTATATACAGTTAAATAATGTTAATTATGTATAAGTAAAAAATTAAATCAAGAAATCTGTAATCCGGTTAAAGGTTAAACAAAACGCACAACGGCAGGAAAGCCATTAATAATAAATTTGACGCTACGTACGTAATCGCATTATCCTCCGAGTTTTTATTGCACCTGTGGTAATTGCCCGCGCGGATGTATATATAAATAATGCGAGTATAGAGCGCAGAAGAAACCACTCGGGCAAAGGAAAAAGGTCGACCGAACCTCTGTTAATGGAAACTAAACTTACCGGAGCTATTCAAATTAGGTACATGCGTACCTTTATTCAATAAAAGAAACTAGATGCAATTTTTTTTTCAAACAACGCCATTTTTCATTTTTCTTTTATTCATTTTATGTAATTATATTTTTCATCGAATTTATTTAGAGGATAGTATTATTCAAATTGTTATCGATCTAAAATCAAATAACATGAATACACTATTTCAACTAAATAACTATGGTAAATTGTGTACAAACCAAGACATCATTGTCCCACGTTTTAGTATTATCTATCACCGTACTAAATTTATAAAATATTTATCCATTAAAAACTGCGAAAACAAATTTGACACTTTATTTTTTCCAATCGCGTTATCTGAATTTTCGTCGTTTTTTAGTCGAATTATGTAATTTTTCCCTCGGAAAATATGGAGGCTGTATTTTTTTCCAGGTAATGATTTACACTTTCAAACGTAGATATTCAACTTGATTAAACTGGAGAGTAGATCGAAGAATATAAATTTTGAAATTACACTATGTTGTAAGTCTTCTGTTTTGTTGGTATTTTATTTGTCAGCTTCTCAATTACGGTTAATATCGCGAGTGCAGTAAAACGCTCATCGTATGACGATTCGGTAAAACAATCTACATAAAAATTTCCACCATTTTGGAAAAATTACTATTAAAGATATCAATTATTTACTATTATTAATAGTAATTTTTATAATTCTGTAAGTATGTCCTCCTTTTACCATTAAAATAGTCATTATAGGCATCGGTAGCGCCGAAAACGGAAGGTCCCGGGTTCGACCGCTCCGTGCCGTTTTGTTCCGTGTTGTCCTCCGCAAATAAATAAGTATTTAATCGTAATTATTATTGTTACGATAGATAAAAATCGTAACAGTTAAAAAAAAATACGTAAAATATGCACGAATAAAACTTAAACGACGCACTCGAGTTACGAGTTATGAATTTTGAACGGCATCTCAGTACCTATTGGAAAAGTTAAAATTCGTCGCCTCCAATGACAAATGTATATATATAGTAAACGACGATACAAGAAAATAATATGATTATACTTTTTTACGGGGTAATAAAATATTGAATAAAAAAGCGCGTGCATATACTCGTATAAAATATATATATATACATATATATATATATATATATATATATACATATAAGTAACTGATTTAAAAGACAAAAAATTGGACCAATTGAGCTTGGATGTTCCACAAGTTTTTTTTATCCTCTCACTTGGCACGATAGAGATTGCGCAGTCACTTAGGATGGTGTGCCGGGTGCGTTTTATCTTCGCTATACTCGGACAATCAAGCTCAAATTCGTCGTTTCCGAACTCTTTCTCTTCACAGCAATTTACATGTTAAACACGGATCTCGCTGTACTAAATTTTTATTTTACTGCTTCGTGAGATTTTTCAAATACATATGGATAAGTTATTAAAAATAATCCGTTAGCGGAATTGTTGTAATATTTAATATTGTATATTACTACTATTCGAATCGAATTCAGTGCGGATTGTGCAAATCATAAAAATTGAAAATGTATTTACACGAAGAAAAATGTTTAATTAAATTTTACTGTATTGCATTGGAAATGAGGGAGAAACGATCGTGATTAAAAAAATTACTATATATTATGTAATAAAATTAAATTAAAGTTATATTAATGTATGCTATACGTTCTATATTTAATATAGCCATTATGTAGGTATAATGTTTTTTTTATATTCAAGAAATCTGCCCTTCTTTTATTATTCATTTTAGTTTATTTTAATACACACAGTTTTTCTGTGTATTTTACGTCAACTAATTAAAGCACTTATTCAAATACTTACAACGAGAGGACCAATCCCGCGGGAAATGGATCTTTACCAAACTCGAGGATATTTTTTACTATGATAATATGAAGAAAACCGGAGCTTCAAATTCAAACTCTAACGCTCTTTTTTACGATAGATATATTCACTCTTAAAAGAGTAAATAATTCCGCATAAAGGTAAAATTTATTTTGTAGCACATTGTCCGAACACTTTTTTTATTTTTTTTTATTCAATTTTATTTAGAATTTTAGATATTTATATTTATTAAGTATATATACTTATTTTCTGAAATTCAATACAATATGAATTAATGAAAAAATCAGCATCGTCGGATGTAATTTGTTGATTTTACTCTTTAAGCAAAGATCAATATCCCAAAATTACACCTTTTAAACTATTAAACAGTTAAAATTACTCTTTGAGCAGTGTAAAATATAAAAATTACTCTTTACTAAAGCGTAAAAAGAAAAAATTGCTTTTTAAGAAAAGTATAAAACGGAACTATTACTCCTTTGAAAAGTATAAAGTATATTCCAATGAGTTTAAAAGAGTAATTATTGAATTTTGACCTTTAGTCAAAGAGTAAAAAGATAACTTTATACTTTAGTAAAGTATAAAATGGAAAAATTATACTGTTGAAAAAAGGTCAAAATTAAATAATTACTCTTTTAAACTCATTGGAATATACTTTATACTTTTCAAAGGAGTAATAGTTCCGTTTTATACTTTCCTTAAAGAGCAATTTTTTCTTTTTACGCTTTAGTAAAGAGTAATTTTTATATTTTACACTGCTCAAAGAGTAATTTTAACTGTTTAGTAGTTTAAAAGGTGTAATTTTGGGATATTGATCTTTGCTTAAAGAGTAAAATCAACAAAGCAGTTTTTACTCTTTGGGGTTGAGTGTGGGACCCTCTGTGTCAAAGTCGGGAACATTACCGATTGCAACATCAACACTTTTCTCGTATCTTAATTTCTAATCGTCCTTATATGTTACACCCTGATTGAATAATGACGAAACTTTATCAACATATATTTATTGCATTATATCGTTATTAATATCAATAAACTAATAATCGGTTTGTAATTAAAATTCGTAAATTTCTGTCGATTCAGATTTGTCAAAACGTTCGTTAGTCGTATAAAAGTTAACATCCTATAATTGAGAATCAGCTGTCACTTCGAAAGTTTCCATAAAATGTACTATGCTGTATAGTAATTTTAGATAGAATGTTACAACCATTTTTTTGGAAGCCATGAAAAAACAAAGTATCTATTAATAATTGATGCAAGTCTGCAAAAGTCACAATGAAAAAAGATAACATTCGCTCTTTTACTTCGAGTTATTTAAATCACTCTTTGCTTACGAGTTACTATATAAATGACTCATTTACGAGTTATTTGTTAACACATTGAATCTAAAACGAGTGACCGTACTCTATTGAAAAGTGAAAAATCACTCTTCAGAATTTAGAGAGTAAAAGATTATTCTATCGTATAAGTTTCACGAAACTTATAAAACGTTACGTTTGATCTTTTAATTTCTTAAATTTGGACATATTCAGATTCGAGTGAAAAGCTTGTATTTATTTTTAAAAATAGTAAAATTATGCAAAAACTTTGGTACGATTTTGTTTAGATCCGAGATAAAGCCTTCTTTTTACAAAAAGTTCATTTTAGGATATATGAATATTAGGAATACTTTTATTAAAGTTTAATACAATTCTCTTTAGGCGTATAGATATCTTTATACTTCAACGTCGAGTAATGCGATTACCAATGAATTTCGATGTTATATTTTCCTATTTATAACCTTTTCATCTCTTTCGTTCTCTGTCACTTTCTTGTATTTATTTATTCATTTGTGTACATGTTTCATCTTTTGATGTAGACATATTTATATGGTGATGGAACTATGTTTGGCTTTATTAATTATTTATCAAACAAAAAAATGATTTATCGCGATCGATTTTTATTGTTAATCACTTGTTTGTAATGCGTTGTGGCTTTAAGGACCACTGAGTCTTTAGCCTTTTATAAATTTACTTATCTATTTTATCTAGTAAACTCAAAACTTTATATCAACTTAAGATAAGGTTTATGTTTGACAATAATTTGCATCAATGCGTCCAACGAGATTATCCTCAAATTTGAAAAAATATTACTTAAACAATTATAAGTTTATATAAATTCAAAAGAATACTTTTGGTAAGATGAAAAATAGTATTTTTAAATGTGAAAAATGAACACTAATAAACTACCACGCTCTTATTGTTTATCCCAATAAGATATAAATTCAGGTTATAAAATTGAAATTGTTCTTAATAACCAAAATTTAATATTGTGGCGTAAACAATAAAATAGTTAGTAGAAAATATTATTTTAACCTTACCCAAGACATTATTTTAATTTTATCTAAACTTTATACAAATGTTTAATTAATATTTTTTGGGTGTAAAAGTCTTGTTAGGTTGATATCAACTTTCGACAAACGAAACTTTCTATAATCTTCAGGTAAACATACACTTTTTACGCTGGTGCCCTTAAAATTTTCGAAAATTTTACAGTGTACAAGCTTGTATTCGTAGCTGCTCCCCCCTTTTTCCCTTCTCACGATGCATGACCCTCAATTTTCCCACAACGTTCGATAGAACGTATTGACAATATTTTTTTTACCATTTCTTTTTTTCCAAATGTTTCTGTTATATGTATACATATTATTATTATTATTACTATATTATGCCGTAACAGATATATTTTTACCATAATAGCAGTACCATATTATTCGGTGGAAACTAACGAGGAACATTATTCCAGATGTCCTGACAACGGGCCCCGGGCCACCAGGATGCCGACAGACGACGACTATGGCCGAAGAGAACGTCTCCTGTTACACCAGCACCCGAGCGGCCAATACGGCCAATCGTCCTCACCCCTCCCCGGAGCAGCTGCTGGAACGAACGATTATCAGCAGCAGCAGCAGCAGCAGCACCAACACCAACACCAACACCAACACCAGCAACAACAACAGCAGCAGCAGCAGCAGCAGCAATCTCAATCGAACGACTCGCGTCAATCCAACGCGGATCATCGTTACTCCGGTTACCCCACCCTGGCCGAGCGGAATCACTCGCACCATGCGAAACACAGCGAATACGCGAACGTGGCGAATACGTCACCGGGCAACCCATTCGCGACCGAGAGCTTCCCGTCACCCCCGTCCCCGGCACCCGCGAGTGACCGTTTCGTACCACCACCACCACTCTCACCCGGAACGACCGAGGACTACGCGTCGACCGGTTACTCCGGTGGAGATCGCGCGGTTCCGGCAACTTCGACGGCACCCGAGTCAAATTCACCCGGTGGATCGAGGTACGGATTGGTCACGAGCTCACCGATCCACGCACCGGTGCCCGAGAGGTTCGCCGGGAAATCTGGGGATCGCGGATTCCCAAAGGACTCGCCGCTTCACGACAGGTACCAGCACGATCGGTTCGCGTGTGCTGCTGCTGAAAGGTACCTCGCGAGCTCGCCCAATCCGGAAGCTGCCCACCACAGGTATTCGTCGAGCGAAAGGATTTTGGCTCCGAACGGGGACTCGGGGATCAGAAAGTATTCGACTGACAGGAGCTCGCCCGCACCTGCTGAGTTCACCGGGAGGTTCCAGGCTTATCACGATCCAATCGAGGCTTCGAGGTACGCTGGCCCAACCGATCGGTTCTCGGAGTTGGGGATGCAAAAGTATGCTCAGAGTCGACCGATCGATAGGTTCACTACGGGTGCTGAACGGTATTTGTTGGGAGCGGATACTCGACAGTCTGCTGCTGAGATAACCAGGTGACTATTCCTATCTTATTCCAATTATTTTCTCTTCTTTATCTACTACCGGTCAAAAGTATATGTTATACGGATCTTTCTCTCCACAAGAAATTTGGTCAAAATTATGCTGTATAAAATTTAAACGAATTAATAAAGCGTTACATTTTTAAAAGAGCTTCCAATTTCATTGTATGAAATTTTAATACGATATTGATAAATTATTAAATAATGTAATGAACGTACGGTTCTTTGAAAATATTTATAATTATTAATGTATTGCAATATATTTTGTATATAAGCGCATCCTGAAGCAATGTTATACAAAATCAGAAATAAGCACAGTACCAGGAAGCTACGTGTTAATATCAATTATTTCGTTGCAAAGGATAAGAATTAAATAATTTTTCACGTAAATGTACATACTATATATTGTAATATTAATAATTGAATATGTTATAATTAAATATATATATATATATATATATATATATATATAAAAGGTTTAATTTTGATATTAACCAAAAAAGCTTTTACTTAATTAACACGTTAACTGTAAATAATGGCTAAATTTCTCTCTAGCAAGGTAATTTTAATTTTTTTGAGTTTACCTTTTGTTTTCGAAGTTAAATAAAAATTCACAAATATACTGTAATGGCAGGCCAATCGAAATATTTTTAAATTACCTTTTGAATTACCTTCAATATGTTTTTGACGTATCATTTCCACCAATAATATTAAACTTTTGTATATTTGCAAATAATTATTACAAAAGGATAGATTGAAAAAGAAAGGACAAAGTAATGACAATAAACCATTTAAAAATGCATTGTTTTGGTCACATGCATATTTCTTATTCACGTTCAAAGTATACAGTGTACTTTGTATGTTAATAAGCACGGTATCTGGTCACCATAAATTGACATGTATATATGAAAGAAAACGTTTAAGTTTAAGTATTACATGACACTGTGTGTACTCTTCGTTCATTTTATCTGTAAAATTTTTTCAAAGCACACAAGTTTTTCAGAAAATATTTGTACTCTTGGAGTATTTAATCAAACCTTAGTTGAAATTAAAGTTCTTGATGTAAGATGTTTAAGGAAAGACGAAACGCGGGAGGCGATTCGTTTTTTCCAAATATTCGTATTTAACTGTTTCGGACAAACTCATTTCCCTGAATTCATTTACTATTCTTATTAGTACATTCGTTCGAACAAATCTAATTTATTCTTAATTCATTTGATATCGCATGTACTAGCATCCACCGGTCGGCTTCACCCAAATTAATAATACGATATATCAATCGAGAATTTAATAATATTTTATGAAAAAATTATTTCACTATCTTATTTTACTTATAATACATATATATAGTTTCGTTTGTCTATATAACTAATAGTCTGTATAGTTTAAAAACTTTAATAATATATATACGTTAACAACATAACAGTTATTAATAATACAACTGTAAATCCATAATGTAATTGACGGTATAATTTGTAAATCGATAATTTACAAAAAGACTAAAATGTGATAATTGCACTGTTCAAAAGTTTAATACTACAGCATTTTTCTCTTTTCAACTTACCTCATTTGCGAGAATCGAGATTTACATTCATCAAACTTTCATTCATTCTAATTTCATTCGTTTGCCGAAACAATTGTGATTTCGATTGTGATTTTTGAAAACGGAATATTTGTCTTTGAAAAAATACATTATTCTTACAATGGAAAAGTTTAAAAATTTAATCAACTAACGATACCCATAATTTGTTTTTTCGAAGTTAAATGTTAAAGCCAATGGCATATAAAAATGTACTTTCAATGTAATAAATTAAATCGGTATACGTTGGTTATATAAGTATTTTCTCCGTACAACTTCTGTGTTGAGAATTTATTGACGGACGACCAACAAATGCTGTAGCGTAGTAAAATGTAAAACCGTTAATTTTTTTGGTAACAGTTAATTAAAAACCTATAGTAGAAATTCCATTATAATTTAGTCAATTTATGGTGAAAATTGCCTAAAACACTCCAGGTATATTAAGAATTCTATACACAAAATTTTATAAACGATCAATTTCGTAACTTCTAATATTTTTGCATATAAAAAGAAAATTGCTGTTTTTTTATACACTGATAAAAAGGATTACTTGCATTAACGGGATGTCGGACCCAAGTATATACATGTTTCAACATAAGAATTATGTTGAAAATATTGAATTAAAAATCTGAACAAAATTCATATGGGTAGTTTAAAACAAAATCAAGGGCATGACGTTTTGATTTTTAAAGAAAAAAAATTAATTTACTAATAATAATTGAATAAACAATGTTCGGTCGGTAATTATTTATCTAAAAAGGCATGAATTTTCAACGCAAAAATCAGAATTAAATAACAGATTTACAAATCTAAAAAAATTTGAGTATACTCTGTTTAAAAAATGCCTAAGGGCATGGTGTTCAGGATTTTTTCAAAAATGTATTCTTTTGTTTATAAAAAAATATTAAAAATGACAATTTCCATATGATCAGATATAATTAATGTTAGAATAAGACAGTGAAGTATATAGGGAAGATATATATTTAAACGTGGCAACATCGGTTGTAGGTACTCGAGCTCGTCGACGGAACGACTGCTATCCTCGAGCTCGTCAACACCGTCGGGCGAGATCACAAGTAGATCTGGACATCACCAGTCGAACGATCAGTCTCGCTACTCCACACTGTCACCCACTGCCGAGGTTACGGCTCCGTCGAGTTGCTACACTGGCCAGTCTTCCAAGCAGCACCAGGCGACCAAGTCAGTTCAAAGTTACGATCACATAGGTCAGCCAGATCGATATGGTATCGATAGGTTTGGAAATCCTGAAAGGTTTCATTATACCGACAAGTACCTTTCGTTACCTAAGCCTAAGGATAGGTATACCAGTTCCGGCAGGGTCACTGGATCCTGTGCTGCTGTTTCTTCTTCTTCGGCCTCTGATAGGAGCTACGTATCTTCTCCTGGGAGTTACGTTCCACCTGCCGCTCACACGCCTGTAGAGAGGTAATATATTCCCAGATATACATTTTATACTGCAGAACTAATAACTTGGGTATGTTGCCCATAACCTCGAAAACAATCGTTTTTACTTATTTGTTTTGCGTATATGTAAGGAGAAAAATTTTATAGTAAATATTACAATGTTAGACAGTAACGCTAGAATATAATTGAATAAAAAGCGAATACAATAAAATATCAAAAATATTGGTTTTTATACGTTTTGTAAATGTTACAAATCACTATTTTCGATTTTAATATGTTAAGTAGTAAACATTGTGACACGTGTCTTTTTTCTTATGTCAATTGCTACTTTTGTGTCAACCATCAAATATGTAGTAATATCTATAAACAAATTTTAATTGTGAGGGAATTTTACGAGCTACCGCAAAGTGTATAGAGAGACAACAGTTGTACAGAGTACAAACGCATAAATGTTTGATCGATTCGTATATAAGCCTATTTATATTTAGCAGTCTTCTTTATGTTATATAATATTTCAAAGACATGTATTTATATATTTATAAATTAAACCACACATAAATGATGTAACAAAAAATATAGGTCAATGGTCGTTTTTTCTTTTAGCGGATCCATTTTTTAAATATATATAAAGTAACGCACATAAAAGCACCCTAGTAGAAATATGGCATTTTTAAATGGTTTGAGGTTAGGAATAGCCATGATATAGATCGTAACTAGCCAATTTCTATCCATTTTTAAGAAATGCCAAGTTTCTACTTTAAAAATCGTTTCCATTTCTACTAGGGCGTAAACTTTGAATTAACGGGTAAATTCGATTCACATTCGATAACGTATTCAAAATAGTTATGATATATATTTTTCCTTTATACAGAATGTTCCAGGAAAACTGCTATATGAAACACAGCAATAAAAGTAGTCATAAACGTGAATTTAGAATATTAATTAAAATTGTAATATTTACTATAAATTAAGTGTGTCCCAAAATTATTACAATATACAGTAAATTTACCCACCTCCTTTCTGAGTATTTGTCATATTTACTCAAAAAATTTTCTCCGTTATATCATTCGGTGAGCGTTCTGCAGTACGTACAAATTCACTCTTTAACTTGCGTTTCAAATGCGAAAATTTTAATTTTAAAAATTTGCTGCACGCATATTTATTATAGACAACTTTTAACTAATTTAATTATTTTTTAATTTATTAATTTATCAATTTATTAATTTACTATTTGTATGTTCAAGCTTTAATGTAGCACACGGTGTTTATACAATGACAACTCTTAATTAAACTTAATTTTATTTTTTAATAATTATTTTTGTTTACTTATACCGACCGACATTATTACAGTATTATTTATATTGTAACTAAGTTGTATCTATTGACAATTGCATTACTCTGGCAGCGGCCATGTAGGAGCTCGAGTCCTTTGTCGCAATAAACACAATCAATCGATCAATCAGTCTTTAAAAATGAATGTTGGGTCTTGTCAATTCCACAGGTATGTGCCTCAACCACCAGCGGAGGTTTTGTACCCGGAACGATACGTGGACAGGTACGTAGCCGCGGGTGGTGACCGCTACGTCCTCTCTACCGAACCGAGCGAATCTTACATGCGACGAGATGTTGGTTTCCACCATCATTACCGACTACCACCACCAGCCGGAGGTACGGGTTACCCAGCGGGATACGGCCACCAAAGTCACTTCCGGTTGAGAAGCTTGGCGTATCAATCACCTGGTCGATTAAGTGGTAGTCCCGGTTCCAGTAGCTCGAGTAGTTCCACGTCCGCGCAGCGCGATGGTTTCTCAACCTCGCCGCTCCTCAGGGCGAAAGTACGTCCGGAGTTCGGTACCGCTACCATGCCTCGCCACTTACCCACGCAGCACCAGCAACACCAGCAGCAGCAAACTCAGCAGCAGCAGCAGCAACAGCAACAACAACAACAGCAACAACAACAGCAACAACAGCAGCAAACTCAAACGCAACAATCTCAACAGCAGCCATCGCAACAGCAACCGGTTTGCTGTCAAACGGTTAGGAGGTCAGTTCCACCTGGTGTGTTGCCTGCTCTACCTCAACAGAGTGCCGCCCACGTACCATGGTGAGTAATGTTTCTCTTCGTTGTTTGTTCTTAACATTTGATGACCAAGACGAACCAAATGCTGGTGATACGATGAAAGCATCGCAAAGACGCACAGGTTTACGTATTACCATTTATGATGTAATGACGAAAATTTTAAAGTTAAATGGTCATCCATATAGTTCGTCGATCGAAATCCCTATAATACCAAATAGACGATCGCAAAGATCACGAGAGCTCGAGGTACGAAGTTAACGCGTCGATAAATCAGAGACTCGAATCAGCAATGATAATCGTATAGGGTCAAAGGTGCGTTTCGCGTACACGCGAGCGCGGAAATTAGTTTTGCACGCGTCGAGGATGAGGGTTGACGCGCGACTCGCGTTTTACTCGGTCTCCAAGGGGAATTACGAGCAGATTCGTCGCGATGCGCGCGCCTAGCTCTAATCAGTCTCTGGCGCCTCTAATAAAGCCCTGCAAATTAGAATGGAGAGGAGCGACCTTAATTAACGGACAAACGTTGTTTATGCCGAACGCTAACCACCACCTTTCTCTCCAAGTGTTTGCGCTCTCGTGCATACAGGTTCATACGTATACAAGCGCTTATACACCCATATACCTATGTATGTGACGCATTCACCGATTTCTTCATTTTGCTCTCTCTCTCTCTCTCTCTCTATCTATCTCTCTCATTCTGCAAATTAAGTAAAATAGAGAGGTTGGGAATGCGTTGATGCGCTCTCGTAACCCAGTCAAAAGCTTCCTTATTTAGATTAATTACACTTGCACGTTATTTACTTGCGTTACGTCGATCAAAGTGTTTGGATAAATCCTGAAATTACGGAAGCAAATTAGAAATCTTTTACTCTATCCGCGGCGTAATAGACTTTACAAACAAATCCGGAAAAATATATAGGTACTTTATGAATTACAGTAAAGCTGCATCTTTTTTTGAGGTAGTAAATCACTCTGCACGAAAACTAAAAAAAAATATAGTAAACGGAGAAAAATGATGACAATTTACCAAAGATTTATTAACATTTACTATATATATTTGGTAAATTGTTTCTATAAAAAATATAAATTTAAATAATAATTTTTAAGTCTGTGATCTCTCGATTATTCGATAATCTATTATCATATTTTCACTAAACTATTTTTATTCCTGTAAATATATGTGTCGTATTGATTTAATCATTAATTACGTAATAAGTAGAATGTTTTAATAGAATTGTCGAAAAAATGACTTATTGAATTTTTGTTTCATTTAAGTGGTTTAAAATCATACTGTTAAAATTTCATTCTATTGGATGAAGTGGTTCCTGATGGTTACATATAGTGGTTACAAATAAATTGGCCAAAAAATTTTGAGTAAAACTTATAAATAATATAATATGTTTAAAAAATTAAGAAATGTTTTCAATTGTTATAAAAAAAATTATTAATTGTGAATATTGAATAGTTGTTTTTCAATTTTAGCCCAGGCTTGTCCCCCAAGCAATCCGTATGAATTTTGTTCAGTTATTTATTTGAATATTTTAGATATGATTTTTGGATTGAATAGTGCATATCCCTATATAATTTGGATCCGACATCCCATTAATTGTTATACTAGGGAGATAAAGGCTGAATGTTTATATTGCGTATAGAGCATGAATGATAATCGAGTTAGAACACTGTAGAGGCATACCCAGATGGGTTTAAATAAATACCGCTGCATCTACTCGTAGAATCGTAGTCTCCGTATCTGCTACTGTTACTGCTCTGGGGCTCGGGTGTGCGGTAGACCGCGCAATTATGACCGAGGACACTCGGATTCCGTTATTATACGCGAGCTAATCGAGTTCTGGACGATCGTACCACACCCACAGTGAGTCTGCGAGAGGGGAAACAACTAGAAGAGAGAGGATATCGGACGTCCGAAACACTCGAGACGTTTACGCTTTCCTCCTTCTCCTCATCCTTCTTCTTCTCTCGAAATCTTGGCGCAATTGCGAAGTTTTCGGTGTACTAGACTACTGACAACTGGCTTGTCCCAATTAATTCTACCTATTCACATTTCGACATGTATCATACCATCAATTGCACGAGTTAATTACGCGAATAAGAATTTTCTAACAGAATTTTTGACTGTTGATTATAACTAATTAATTCTAATGATCAATTTGTACATTTGATCGGTAATCTCATTATGGCTACAGTACACTGAGAAAAATATTTTCTTAACAAACATCCCTAGTAGAAATGAAAGCATTTATGAAACGTTTTTTTGACCAAAAATTGGCCATTTGATCAAAAATGGCCAATAATTCTACAATTAATGGCCAAAAAATATTTTCAACTAACCCTAAAATGCTCAATTTCCACTAGGGATTAAATGGTACAATTTACATTTGTTCAAAATTGTATTCAAAATACTATATGCGACTTGCACAATCTTCTAAATTGTGTTCCCTGAAATCTAGAAAAAATTTGTTTGAGGTACAACTTTTTGATCCCACTTTTTTTCATGTATAGTATATGTAAAGGTTGTGACACACTTTTTTTCAGTTTCAAGTTTAAAATCGAAAAATGCATTTTTTTTAATCAGTTTTTAATCAACCAGTTAAAAGGTATAATATAGATAGCCATTGTTTTATAATTCATCAACATCTAACGCCATTATACAAAATTAAATGATATGTCATAAAAGATCCGAAATATCTTTCATAAAAAACATAACCTATAAAAACTATTAATAATTTTTTTTATAATATATATTTTACACATAAACATTATTAACGTTATATTATATTATTTACAATTATTGTCGAATATTATACATTTAAGAGCCACGTCGTTGTAAAATTAGTGAAAAACAACGTAAAATATCTGCAAAGTCTTCTCTTTCTGTATATTATATTATATCACATGCAATTCTGACTCTGAGAGCGCGGCGTATACAAGTACTCTCCTCTCCATATTCCACGCGATTCC
Organism: Theocolax elegans; assembly: GCA_026168455.1. Taxonomy (NCBI): domain Eukaryota; kingdom Metazoa; phylum Arthropoda; class Insecta; order Hymenoptera; family Cerocephalidae; genus Theocolax; species Theocolax elegans. The sequence continues at coordinate 57,628,302 of CM047431.1, forward strand.
AGTTTATAACATCGCGGTCCGCTATCTTCGGTTACCCCCACCAGGAGAGACCGATCGTTTCCTTTCTTTCGGAGAGCAAACGCGTACTATAGCCTCGACTCGAGAGAGTCATGCCTCTGACAGTTTGGCTCTTACTCGCGCGCGCGTGCCCATGTTAAATCTCGTTTAACCTCACATTTTCGCGCGGTTTTTCATTTATATATATATATATATATATATCTCCTCACGAACGGTTTAAAAAAATGAAGTGATCGATCTAATCGATATTGTGTACAATTATTAATGTAACTGTAAAATAATATTTATCGTAAAACACTGGATTTCGTATTATTAATATTATTTTTATCACAATCGAGAGAAGGCACGTATAGTACACTTTGTTAGATCCGACAAGTAGACGCTTTCCCTGTGTCGCGTACCCACACACACACGCTCGCGCGCGCACGCACACACTCGGACATCCTTCATCCTCGAACGTTGACGCGTGTGTCATCGCGCGTGCGCTCTTGGTACCACGCTTACTCTCTCACTCTCTCTCTCTCCTCTTTCCCTCCTCCCTCGCTTCTCCTCTTCAACTCTTCTTTCCCTGGTGCAGGTGTCCCTGGTCTACACACGAGTATTATATACGCGCATATGTATTTATAACACATACGTGTACGCACCGTTACATCAACGTAATATTTATCGGTGTAAACGAATTATCATTTAATATATGACGCGATTACGTTTATTTGCATTAGTTTTTATATATCATACTATTTATTATATAATATTTTCTAACAAACATCCCTAGTAGAAATGAAAGCATTTATGAAACGTTTTTTTGACCAAAAATTGGCCATTTGATCAAAAATGGCCAATAATTCTACAATTAATGGCCAAAAAATATTTTCAACTAACCCTAAAATGCTCAATTTCCACTAGGGATTAAATGGTACAATTTACATTTGTTCAAAATTGTATTCAAAATACTATATGCGACTTGCACAATCTTCTAAATTGTGTTCCCTGAAATCTAGAAAAAATTTGTTTGAGGTACAACTTTTTGATCCCACTTTTTTTCATGTATAGTATATGTAAAGGTTGTGACACACTTTTTTTCAGTTTCAAGTTTAAAATCGAAAAATGCATTTTTTTTAATCAGTTTTTAATCAACCAGTTAATAATGTTATAATATAGATATTCCATTGTTTTTATAATTCATCAAAATCTAACGCATTATACAAATTAAATGATATGTCATAACAGATCCGAAATATCTTACCATAAAAAACATAACCTATAAAACTATTAATAATTTATAGTAATATTAATAAATATATTATCTACACTAATTAAACATTTGTTTAACATTTTTTATATATTTTATCTATTTAAACAACACTTTTAAATTATCTGGTTTCATGCATGAAATGGCTTAGTGACTTATTAAATATTTTATTTATTACACTTAATATTTAATAATAATATAATATTACTATACTATAATATTAAAAATTAAATATTATAACATTTTTATCTAAACAATCCTACAATAAAAAAATAGGCAGTTATCTGCAGCTAGGAAACCTAGAGCATTATTTTTATCTAAATAAATTTTTAATTTATATAATAATTTCAAAAATTAAATACAAAAAGATTCTTTTGAAAACTAATTATTTTATGGCAAATGTATAAGTTATACAAACTTTTTTAAAAAAATGTAATTTTCTATTATAAACTTACAACCGAAAACGGGTGTTACAAGTCTTTTTTATGATGTTTAAATTTCGTTTCACATATAAAACTATATAGATGAAAAAAAATCGGGTCCGGAAGGTGCGCCTGAAAAAAAATGTTTCTCGTTTTTAGAACACGTTTTCGAAGATTTCGCGTAGATTTCCTTATAGATGTCTTAAGAAAATGTCAAACTCGTTATGTTACCATCTCCGAGTCATTTACTAACACTTTTATAGCGACGGAATATGCATTTGTGCAAATTTTCAAGGTGTAGATTAGTTTATATTAATTAACGAAATAGGTTGTTTAACAAATATTTAAATATATGAATATAACGATCAGTTCACATATATATGTAAAACAATTAATTTTACGCGATAGTGAATCAATCATTTAAAAAAATTTTGTATAATTATATTCAGATATCGCATCATATACATAGCGAAAGGTAATATTTTTCTGCCCGCGCGGGCGCAAAATGGCCAATTCCCGCCTGCTTTTTTTAAAGCATTTTTCACCCTTTCGGACAGAAAATAGTATGTGCACCAAGGGCGCAAAATTGGGGATTCTAGGCCGAGGGTGAGTTTTCACCCGAGCGAAGCGAGTACAATTACACAATTACGAGTACACAATGTACTAATGTGGTTTTAATTAAATTGTATAATACTTGTCAGTTGGTGAACTATGGTAAAAAAGATCACGTTTTGACATCTAATCAATATTTATTACAAAATGTAAATTTTTTTTTACGCAGTGCACGATAAAATATTTGTAAAAGGATTTCATTATAGATGTATTCCGAGTTTTTGAGTTCTTTGCAAAATTTATTAAGAAATTATCTCTGTGTAGCATTGATATTCCTGAGAAAAAAAGTAAGAGTTCAGTATAATTTTAACTCTAAAACGTTACGCGATATTGAATTACTGTACTACTGTAATTTTGACTTGACCAAATGAAAGAATGACCTGATTTTTTCGATTAAGACACTTGAGACATTGCGTCTAATATGCTTATCGAGATTATTTTAGATTTATTTTATATTACATTAAAGATAAAATTTCCGATGTAACTTTTGTAAGAGGTTAGCTTTGCTTCCTTTTACCTCTCGAATTTTACTCGATCTCAAGTTTACGTTGCTTATTCCTAGTTGAATAAAACAAAAAATAAAATTATTTAGTATAATTACAATTTTTGTTTTTCCTTCAGCGATGTAGAACAGACAGTCTATATCGGTGCATTTGTAATTAGTCAGAAAAAATTAGAAAAGATCGTGCACGACGAGACACAATCGGCTAATAATATCGTACTGTATCTCCAACGAGTCACTGTTATATTTTTAGCTCTCGTTGACACATCCTTTTTCCCGTTTCTGCACAGCGGACCGCGCGCGACCGACGATTTGCGCGTATGTACGAATTCCCCTGCATCGTTCAACATTATCATACAATATACGTCCATAGCGTTCACTGATTTATTTTCTGTTTGCCAAAAACAACGAACATTTAATTTTTTAAAAATTTGCAACAATTGATTAATCAAATCAAATCAAATCAAATCAAAGATTAATTATAAAAAATCATGGAATCGTATAGAATTCTTAGCGAGGTTGTATACTTAAAGTGGTATTCCAGCGCGTAATAGTTTAATCTTATCGATATAAACCGACAACGATACGTAAGTACATAAGTACCGTATATATCTATGTGTTAATAGATAAGCGAAACCGATGCGTATACTTGAGAAAATCGAGTTGTAATAAAAAAAAATTTCAAATGTAGGATATTGTATTCGATGCTGATAGAGCAAGCCAAAAACATGTTTATTAATTAAATTCCTCTATCCTCATTATGCCAAACCTTTTAATATATATTACTACACTATGTATATATGAATAACTGCGTTATTCGATATTTTCTCAAATATCGCCTGAAACCCTCTTTTTATAATATATATTTTACACATAAACATTATTAACGTTATATTATATTATTTACAATTATTGTCGAATATTATACATTTAAGAGCCACGTCGTTGTAAAATTAGTGAAAAACAACGTAAAATATCTGCAAAGTCTTCTCTTTCTGTATATATTATATTATATCACATGCAATTCTGACTCTGAGAGCGCGGCGTATACAAGTACTCTCCTCTCCATATTCCACGCGATTCCAGTTTATAACATCGCGGTCCGCTATCTTCGGTTACCCCCACCAGGAGAGACCGATCGTTTCCTTTCTTTCGGAGAGCAAACGCGTACTATAGCCTCGACTCGAGAGAGTCATGCCTCTGACAGTTTGGCTCTTACTCGCGCGCGCGTGCCCATGTTAAATCTCGTTTAACCTCACATTTTCGCGCGGTTTTTCATTCTATATATATATATATATATATATATCTCCCTCACGAACGGTTTAAAAAAATGAAGTGATCGATCTAATCGATATTGTGTACAATTATTAATGTAACTGTAAAATAATATTTATCGTAAAACACTGGATTTCGTATTATTAATATTATTTTTATCACAATCGAGAGAAGGCACGTATAGTACACTTTGTTAGATCCGACAAGTAGACGCTTTCCCTGTGTCGCGTACCCACACACACACGCTCGCGCGCGCACGCACACACTCGGACATCCTTCATCCTCGAACGTTGACGCGTGTGTCATCGCGCGTGCGCTCTTGGTACCACGCTTACTCTCTCACTCTCTCTCTCTCCTCTTTCCCTCCTCCCTCGCTTCTCCTCTTCAACTCTTCTTTCCCTGGTGCAGGTGTCCCTGGTCTACACACGAGTATTATATACGCGCATATGTATTTATAACACATACGTGTACGCACCGTTACATCAACGTAATATTTATCGGTGTAAACGAATTATCATTTAATATATGACGCGATTACGTTTATTTGCATTAGTTTTTATATATATCATACTATTTATTATATATATCGCGGTATGAAAATATCTATATATAGGTATATATATTGATCTCGATTATTCCTAGGCACTTGACCGACGAGATAACAATAGAATTTATGAAAAAAAGTTTTTGTAAAGTAATTGTACTAAAAAATAATATTGAACGTTCATGCAAATTTATGAGTTTCTTTTGTTTTTTTTAACACGTTTGGTATTATATATGATAATTTGTTTCGCATTTTTTTAAATGCAATACCGGCGTCGTTAAACTTAACGAGTCGTATGAGACGTACTGTCGCGTGTATACTTATATATATATATATATATATATATATATGCCAATATTAATTTTAGTAATTATGTATACCTATATACCTTATTTCGCGATACACGTCAGCTTTATATAATTCCTGTATAATTATGTTTTGATGGAAAATGTATATATATATACATATCCATTCATGATCATCTTCATTGGCTCAAATCTATCAAAATTAAAAGATGCCTCTTGAGAGCCATTTGATAAAAATATATTTTCAATACATAAGAAACAAATTTCGTTTAATTAAATTTATATTAATTTATAAAGAATTTTATTAAATAAATTTGTAAAACACGAGGTAGCGTTGATGATCAATCGATTTCGTTATTTATTTTCAAAATAAATAAATATTAAAATGCAACCTAATGTAATAAACTTTATAAAAAACGCGTATCGTTAATTTTACGAAAAAGTTGCAATTTTCAATATATCAAACTTTATACGTCGAATTATTTCTACACAACGTTTGTGCAACATAAATTTTTGTAAAATTTTATAAATTTATTTTTTTATAAATTTTTTTCGTTACGTGTACAATATATTTTTGTTGTATTATATGAAAATGAATTTGTTCTTATACTTACGTATCGCGATGGAATTAAATTGAAAGTGTTTTTATATGGACTCGACGTCGCGAACTCAACAGATGTATTACTTAGTATTGTTCAAGGCTGCGACCAACAGTGTAATAACCTGCGCGGACAGAATTTTCTAATAAAATATACTACCGTTAGCCCGAATAAAATTATATTATGTTTAATTATTATTTTCGTTTAATTAAATTTTTTAAGTAATAAATTGAAAATTTTTAAATAGTCAATAGTTAATCGTATTGTTCTTTTCACAGAATAAATATATTGTTGTAATTATCTTCAATTTAATTATAAAAATTATGTAAAACAAAGACTTTAAGTGACTAACTTTATTTAAACTTTGAAATTACTATTTGACACTTACTTTACTTAATTATCAGATAATAACTACAATTATAAAAAAATAGTATTTTTTTTAAAAAATCATCATCTTCAGATAATAACTACAACTTATAAAAAAATAGTATTTTTTTTTAAAAAATCATCATCTTGATATTAATTTAAAATTCTCTCCATCCTTCAAAATCATTAAAACTATATACTTACACTTACATTTAGGTACGTGCGTGCATGCGTGTATGTGTGTGACTAACACACAGTTGTGCGTAAAACGATAGAATAATTATAAATGTTTTATAGCCGATTGGTAACGACGAGTGGGGATAGGTGTAGTGAACTGTGATTGAAATGTAAAACAGAGTGATACACGCGTATTCACCCTCGGGGTGGAATTAAGGGAGCGACGAACGGACGAACCTCACTGCGTGACCTAGTTGCATCCGAGTAATGTCCTGGTGATACCGTTACACGATGTAAGATCATCCTTATATTATCTACTATTCATTTTACTGTGACAAAATATTTTTTGAGAGACGTTTTTTTGTTAAAGTCTTGGAGAAAAATCAAGAGTTGTATGACGTTGACCGCATTTGCAATTTCAACGTGGTTTTCTTTTAACGGTGAGGTAATGTTTATTTATCCCGTTTGAGACTTGTTACTCACGTCTCTACGTTCGGGAATGTTAAATAAACATACGTTTCAATGTAAAAACGACTGACGCGTTATATAGTGTGAACAAGTGTAAAAGCAATATCGATCATACACTTCGTTATTTACAAAATTTTACTTGATTTTTTATTTAATTCTCCTTGCAACTGATCATTTCGATCAAGAAATGATAATATTTTTCGCTAGAGTTTTGTTATTTTTAAACATACAATTTCCTGCAGTAGAAATCGAATTGATCAAAATAACTGGACATTTATTAAAAATTGGTAGAAAATAATTTTGCACACATAAAATACCTAGTTTTAACCTCCAACCAGTAAATATTGTCAAATTTTTATAACGGAAAAAAATAATTCAGTCAGTCCGTATATAAGTACAGTTCACTAAATAACCTTTACTATTATTTTAATGTATACCTGCAATTAAAATTTTCACATATTAAAAAATACGTAATCTCTGTAGCAATTTTTTATGTGTTACAATCACAAATATAGCTAGTACAATCAATACTTTTGCTAAATAAGCAAGTGCGTTTTATAACATTTTTTTTAAATACAACAACGTGTCGCTACTGATTAAATTCTCAAACGTCTATCGAATTAAATTATTATTATTAAATATATTTTAAGGTAACTAAAATTATAAAAATACCACAATCCTATCTTGGAACTAAAAACTCGTAAAATATTAGCATTGTATATAAGCAATTAGTGTATATATTTTTTTTCGAATATTTTAAGTCGCTTATGAGATATTTATTTGCAGTTTGTATATATTTACATTGCTTATACGTTTATCAAACATTTCTTTAAAGAGGCGATAAATGTTGGCAAACTAGAATATTAGATTACTGCGTTTTTAAAGAAATTGTCTTTGAACATTGTATAATTTTTCATTGAAATGTTACGTGCAGGTTAAGATATTCTAATTTATAATTGGATTTACATTTAGCATTAGATATCATTTTAACTTTACATAAAAAGTATCACCAACGTAGTGTTCAGCCCTACATCGATTCACAGTTGCAATAATGCGCGATTTTTTATTTTTTTTGAAAGAGAACCATGGAGTCATATTATTATATACTAGAATTAACCATGCGCGCTCTTACGTTTTTTAACAGTCATTATTTGAAATATTACGCTGTTTTATTTGCTGAAAACATAATTTTTAATAATATACTTATTCATGATTTATTAAACTCCGATTTTGTCAAGAAAATTCAAACATTACGTTTCCCGCGCTGCCAAATCTAACCTACAATTTTAGACGCATGCGCAAAACGTAAACCAATCACACAGCCGTTTCACTTGGCTTCACAACATCCGGCAATCACTTTTTTATATAAGGATAATTCGAAATATTCAAAGAAAAAAAAATATATGTGTATAAAATGTTTCATAAAGTAAAAACTAATTTATTGAAATAAAATGAATTTATCGTTCGGTGATATGTATATGTGTAAATTATATAATATCGGTCTCTCCGAACTAAATGCTTTATTTTAGAATAAAGTATGCCTATCGTACTCTTTGTCCACTATGGTTGGTGGAATTTCCCAGAGCACGGCCTTTTAAAATAATTAAAGGCGTTTCGTCCTCGATCTCCAGCTTGGACTCCTCAGTAAGGAACTGGAGATCTTACCTTAAGACGCCTGTCGCAAGATGAACCGCGACGCCAGCTAGATGTTCTGCGGCTATATATATAGAAAAGAGACGACGATCTCTCCAACGAGTGTAGAGAGATAGTCGTCTCCATCTGGTGGTGGGAAAAACCACCAGCCAGAGTGCGACGTATTAGACCAAGTCGAAAGTTATTTGAAATAAAATGAATTTATCGTTCGGTGATATTAGTCTAGGCGCCAGGAGGGTTTCCGTGGCCGATGGAGGTCCACGGCTCCACCCAAGATTTTCCCATGTATTTTGACCTGCTGAACACGAATTTGGAGGGTGATAAGCCGGAAAATGCCTAGGAAAATTGTTATGGACAATTTTCCGGAAAATTAGGGAAATTTTCGTTTTTTTGCAATTAAAAAAATATTTTCGTATTCTTCATAAAATTTGATGACAAAATGTTCCTACTAATTTTTCCGTAGGATGTACCGTTTTTTGTAAAAAAAATCGCAAAGTTTGCCAAAATGGCGAATTTTCCGATGTTCACGGTTATTTTCCGATATTATAGATGTGAATTTTTTTAATTGTAACCGTTGCAAACTAGTGCTCAACTAGAGTACTTTAGCCAGAAAAAAAATTAATTCCACCATTTTGCAACCTACCTTCTATATGTTGCATTTAAATTTACCGATTATTTAAGTTCCATATGTGCAAGTTGGCGCGTTTAAACGGCAACATTAAAAACTCGATAACCTACGTAGGTCCATGACGTCACCCAAGTTTTTCCTACCTATTTTAGTCTCCTGAACACGAATTTCGAGGGTTATAAGTCGGAAAATGCTTGGACAATTTGTTACAATTTTCCGGAAAATTCGTAAAAAAATTGTAATATTCAACCTACAAAATTTGTCTTAGAAATTGATATATAATTTTAAGAACAAAGTGATTATATGGTTTTTTTAATGCACAGCTTATTGTTGAAATAACTAAAAACTTTAAAAATGCGATTTTATTGAAACTGTTAACTTTTTACGAAAAACGCATATTTATAATTACCATAAGTGTTTATAAGCTATCGAAGCATATTTTTTGCTTTTTATTACTTTGCAATAAATTAATTATATGAAAATTCTTGAATTGTAATAATAAACAAATATAGTCATCTAAATTATGATTCACTTACATTTGTTAAATAAAATATCGTATTCATTTAAATATCGATAAAATATAATACATTTAAACACATTTTTACATTTTTAAAAACATAAATACATTGTTTGTTTTTTCTTTTCATTATACTTGCAATAAATGGAACTAATGATGTATAACATTTTTTAAATATATTATGTTTTTTCATTCAAAATTGATAAAATTCTACTCTATTCAAATTTAAATTTCGCGCGAATCGTGGCCACATTATTCATTATTCATTATTCATCTTCTTGTTAAAACGCTAGTTCAAACTTGTTTATAACAAGCGTAGTCTCGCGCTCCGGTAGCGCTCATTGTACATCGTACTGTTAATAAGGTTCGCGGGTCGGTTTTTCGTGTATTTATTTGTTTATAGAAATAAAGAAGAAATTTTATATGACTATATTTGTTTATTATTACAATTCAAGAATTTTCATATAATTAATTTATTGCAAAGTAATAAAAAGCAAAAAATATGCTTCGATAGCTTATAAACACTTATGGTAATTATAAATATGCGTTTTTCGTAAAAAGTTAACAGTTTCAATAAAATCGCATTTTTAAAGTTTTTAGTTATTTCAACAATAAACTGTGCATTAAAAAAACCATATAATCACTTTGTTCTTAAAATTATATATCAATTTCTAAGACAAATTTTGTAGGTTGAATATTACAATTTTTTTACGAATTTTCCGGAAAATTGTAACAAATTTTCCAAGCATTTTCCGACTTATAACCCTCGAAATTCGTGTTCAGGAGACTAAAATAGGTAGGAAAAACTTGGGTGACGTCATGGACCTACGTAGGTTATCGAGTTTTTAATGTTGCCGTTTAAACGCGCCAACTTGCACATATGGAACTTAAATAATCGGTAAATTTAAATGCAACATATAGAAGGTAGGTTGCAAAATGGTGGAATTAATTTTTTTTCTGGCTAAAGTACTCTAGTTGAGCACTAGTTTGCAACGGTTACAATTAAAAAAATTCACATCTATAATATCGGAAAATAACCGTGAACATCGGAAAATTCGCCATTTTGGCAAACTTTGCGATTTTTTTTACAAAAAACGGTACATCCTACGGAAAAATTAGTAGGAACATTTTTGTCATCAAATTTTATGAAGAATACGAAAATATTTTTTTAATTGCAAAAAAACGAAAATTTCCCTAATTTTCCGGAAAATTGTCCATAACAATTTTCCTAGGCATTTTCCGGCTTATCACCCTCCAAATTCGTGTTCAGCAGGTCAAAATACATGGGAAAATCTTGGGTGGAGCCGTGGACCTCCATCGGCCACGGAAACCCTCCTGGCGCCTAGACTATATGTATATGTGTAAATTATATAATATCGGTCTCTCCGAACTAAATGCTCTGGGAAATTCCACCAACCATAGTGGACAAAGAGTACGATACGCATACTTTATTCTAAAATAAAGCATTTAGTTCGGAGAGACCGATATTATATAATTTACACATAAAAACTAATTTATTATTCGCATTATTTAAAAAATATTATCTGCACATTTTTAGTTCTAACTTTATTATATATTTAGATTATAATTGCAGTTTCAATCACTAATTACAGTAGTGAAAACTTTTAATTATTGACAAAAAAAAGAGTCGCAGTCACAGCAAAATATTTTGTTGTTCTAGACGATTTTTCTTTTTCGTGTTAGGGTTACCGCCTCGTTCATTATTCGCGATTGGGTATGTGCCGTATACCGCAGTTAACGTCAATCTACGCCTATATAACAACCCGGGCGAGTATCCAAGGTATCGCTATCTTAATTTCAGTTAGGAATGGTATTGCGTAGTAGCTCGATTCTCCGATCGATTTAGCCAAACCTACTAAAGACGTTAAGTCCGTCGTAGATGGTTAATCCGAATTCAACGGTGACTTTTCACACCTCCTTGAATATATATGGAAACACTTGGCGTTAACCATGCGCGCTCTTACGTTTTTTAACAGTCATTATTTGAAATATTACGCTGTTTTATTTGCTGAAAACATAATTTTTAATAATATACTTATTCATGATTTATTATACTCCGATTTTGTCAAGAAAATTCAAACATTACGTTTCCCGCGCTGCCAAATCTAACCTACAATTTTAGACGCGTGCGCAAAACGTAAACCAATCACACAGCCGTTTCACTTGGCTTCACAACATCCGGCAATCACTTTTTTATATAAGGATAATTCGAAATATTCAAAGAAAAAAAATATATGTGTATAAAATGTTTCATAAAGTAAAAACTAATTTATTATTCGCATTATTTAAAAAATATTATCAGCACATTTTTAGTTCTAACTTTATTATATATTTAGATTATAATTGCAGTTTCAATCACTAATTACAGTAGTGAAAACTTTTAATTATCACAATTTCACCTCAATTATACGTGTAGCCAGTATTTTTATTCTTTAATCTACCGAAATTGACAAAAAAAAGAGTCGCAGTCACAGCAAAATATTTTTGTTGTTCTAACGATTTTTCTTTTTCCGTGTTAGGTTACAGCTCGTTCATTATTCGCGATTGGGTATGTGCCGTATACCGCAGTTAACGTCAATCTACGGCCTATATAACAACCCGTGCAAGTATCCAAAATGTATTCACTATCTTAATTTCAATTAGGAATGGTATTGCGTAGTAGCTCGATTCTCCAATCGATTTAAGACAAACCTACCTAAAGACGTTAAGTCCGGTCGTAGATTGTTAATCCGATTCACGGTGACGTTTCACACCTCCTGTATATATATATATATATGGAACACTTGGCGCCACGCGCACGCGATTCTTCATCCGTTTACCTATACCTGGTGCGAGCTGCACCGGTCTTTGATTTACAAGCCTCTCGTATTATATACGCGTATCGAAGAATCAAATCTACTGTAAACTTTTGTAATTATTATAAATGATTTTTTGGAATATGATATTTTTAGTCATCTCGATTTTCTTACCAATGGTGTACTTTGACTCTATGGTTTTGTTATACCGTTTTCTCTTGTCGTTATAACGAAGAATCGTTGTTCTAAAAACTGATTGTGTCACAAATATCAATATTTCCTAATTTCCAATTGAACAAAATTGAAATGAATCATTACAGCTTAATCGCGTTTAAATAATTGTTAATTATATAGACAGACTCTTAAATCAATGTTATAAATACACTCTGATGTGAAATAGATATATAATTAAATAAGAAAATAAGTTAAAGTCTCAGAATCCGAAGAGCCATTAAAAACATCAATTCGAAATTTTTTAAATATAACGTGTCGCATCAATTTTCATTACAGGAACTTGATTACATTGAAACTGATTACTGGTGTACTAATTTTATTTTAAATTTTTACAAAAATTGTTTACATTATTTAGGCTTCTCGAAAAGTTAATGCAAGTCTCACGATTTAATTAAAATTCAATACTTCATTCATTTGTTCATTTCAATCCTGATTATTCCTTTGACAAGGCGTCTTTCGTATTATAAAGTTTATCAAACAATCGCCTTACCAAAACAGGGAAAATTGTCAATAAAATGTATGCTGGTGATAATACTTTTGAATTTTGATATTTAAAGTACCAAACAATTATTGTTATAGTAGGATTACTTCAATGGGAGCACAACCTATTTCTTACACTTCTGTCATTTTTTCACACTACTCATTGAGTTCTGAAATTGTAATATTAGATTGCACAAATTGGAAATAAGAGTGGCAAAATTGAAATATCTAATCCTTACCTTCGGAAAAATACTTTCCTCTATACACTGGTGAAAATATTCATATTTCATTTATATATAGTAATATTATTTTAGTATAAAAATTTTGACTTTTATGAAAGCGTAGCACGGTGCATTATTATAGCTAAGACGTGTATAGGTTTACGGAAAGCAATTATTAATAAATTTGTGGTGCACACTAATTATTTTGGTTTTGACGACTTTCGCTACTGTATATTTAGACTGCATCAACCCCACGCGAAAAAAAAAAGTTTTATATATTATATTAAAATGTTTTGACAAATATGCGTGGGCATAGATATATGGATACGAGAAAATAAACAGAGCCCATAAAGAGAGAATAAACCAAAGGAAAACAAAGAAGATACGGAAATTTGAGGGTGGGTTCGATGTAGCCAACAGCTCGTATAAGCTCGATATAATCGTATTAACTTGCGGAGCCCGTAAATCGCACGAGAGGCTCAAGTTTCGCGAGAACGCGCATATATATCGACCCAAGATGCTGAGGATTATTTCGTTCGTTTGCGAGTTAAAGAGGGTCTCGAGAAATTCAGTTCATTTTCGTTAATTACCTGTGACTCCCCTCGACTCGATAAGTACCCTCTTGTAACAAGTTCATGCGTAACGAGTAAAAGTGTATTTTAATCGCATCGCTTCCGTTGCTTCGTTACGAGACTCGACACGAGAATTCTCAATTTCTTTACAACCTTTCGAAGATGAGAAGCAAAGCGAAAAGGCTAAAATTATATAGCCCATAATGTATTGATAACAATTGAACGTCGAATATTTGTAAATTTTGTTTTCTTAACAAAAAACAGCGAATGAAAATCTTTGAACGAATGTATATTAAAGTACCATGTAAAAACAATACACAAAAAAATTTTCAAACCTCTAGGAATCATCACTTTCGAGAAATCGACTTTATTCTAAAAAAACCGTTTTTTTCAAATTTATTTGTTTATAGAAATAAAGAAGAAATTTATATGACTATATTTGTTTATTATTACAATTCAAGAATTTTTCATATAATTAATTTATTGCAAAGTAATAAAAAGCAAAAAATATGCTTCGATAGCTATAAACACTTATGGTAATTATAAATATGCGTTTTTCGTAAAAAGTTAACAGTTTCAATAAAATCGCATTTTTAAAGTTTTTAGTTATTTCAACAATAAACTGTGCATTAAAAAACCATATAATCACTTTGTTCTTAAAATTATATATCAATTTCTAAGACAAATTTTGTAGGTTGCATATTACAATTTTTTTACGAATTTTTCCGGAAAATTGTAACAAATTTTCCAAGCATTTTCCGACTTATAACCCTCGAAATTCGTGTTCAGGAGACTAAAATAGGTAGGAAAAACTTGGGTGACGTCATGGACCTACGTAGGTTATCGAGTTTTTAATGTTGCCGTTTAAACGCGCCAACTTGCAATATGGAACTTAAATAATCGGTAAATTTAAATGCAACATATAGAAGGTAGGTTGCAAAATGGTGGAATTAATTTTTTTCTGGCTAAAGTACTCTAGTTGAGCACTAGTTTGCACACGGTTACAATTAAAAAAATTCACATCTATAATATCGGAAATAACCGTGAACATCGGAAAATTCGCCATTTTGGCAAACTTTGCGATTTTTTTTACAAAAAACGGTACATCCTACGGAAAAATTAGTAGGAACATTTTTGTCATCAAATTTTATGAAGAATACGAAAATATTTTTTTAATTGCAAAAAAAACGAAAATTTCCCATAATTTTCCGGAAAATTGTCCATAACAATTTTCCTAGGCATTTTCCGGCTTATCACCCTCCAAATTCGTGTTCAGCAGGTCAAAATACATGGGAAAATCTTGGGTGGAGCCGTGGACCTCCATCGGCCACGGAAACCCTCCTGGCGCCTAGACTATATGTATATGTGTAAATTATATAATATCGGTCTCTCCGAACTAAATGCTCTGGGAAATTCCACCAACCATAGTGGACAAAGAGTACGATAGGCATACTTTATTCTAAAATAAAGCATTTAGTTCGGAGAGACCGATATTATATAATTTACACATAAAAACTAATTTATTATTCGCATTATTTAAAAATATTATCAGCACATTTTTAGTTCTAACTTTATTATATATTTAGATTATAATTGCAGTTTCAATCACTAATTACAGTAGTGAACTTTTAATTATCCACACTTTCACCTCAATTATACGTGTAGCCAGTATTTTTATTCTTTAATCTACCGAAATGACAAAAAAGAGTCGCAGTCACAGCAAAATATTTTTGTTGTTCTAACGATTTTTCTTTTTTCCGTGTTAGGTTACAGCTCGTTCATTATTCGCGATTGGGTATGTGCCGTATACCGCAGTTAACGTCAATCTACGGCCTATATAACAACCCGTGCAAGTATCCAAAATGTATTCACTATCTTAATTTCAATTAGGAATGGTATTGCGTAGTAGCTCGATTCTCCAATCGATTTAAGCCAAACCTACCTAAAGACGTTAAGTCCGGTCGTAGATTGTTAATCCGATTCACGGTGACGTTTCACACCTCCTGTATATATATATATATATATGGAACACTTGGCGCCACGCGCACGCGATTCTTCATCCGTTTACCTATACCTGGTGCGAGCTGCACCGGTCTTTGATTTACAAGCCTCTCGTATTATATACGCGTATCGAAGAATCAAATCTACTGTAAACTTTTGTAATTATTATAAATGACTTTTTTTGGAATATGATATTTTTTAGTCATCTCGATTTTCTTACCAATGGTGTACTTTGACTATGGTTTTGTTATACCGTTTTCTCTTGTCGTTATAACGAAGAATCGTTGTTCTAAAAACTGATTGTGTCACTGCGAAAAGTAAATATTTCTAACAAATATCAATATTCCCTAATTTCCAATTGAACAAAATTGAAATGAAATCATTACAGCTTTACTCGCGTTTAAATAATTGTTAATTAATATAGACAGACTCTTAAATCAATGTTTATAAATACACTCTGATGTGAAATAGATATATAATTAAATAAGAAAATAAGTTAAAGTCTCAGAATCCGAAGAGCCATTAAAAACATCATTTCGAAATTTTTTAAATATAATGTGTCGCATCAATTTTCATTACAGGAACTTGATTACATTCAAACTGATTACTGGTGTACTAATTTAATTTTAAATTTTTACATTATTTAGGCTTCTCGAAAAGTTAATGCAATTCTCACGATTTAATTAAAATTTCAATACTTCATTCATTTGTTCATTTCAATCCTGATTATTCCTTTGACAAGGCGTCTTTCGTATTATAAAGTTTATCAAACATTCGCCTTAGCAAAACAGGGAAAATTGTCAATAAAATGTATGCTGGTGATAATACTTTGAATTTTGATATTTAAAGTACCAAACAATTATTGTTATAGTAGGATTACTTCAATGGGAGCACAACCTATTTTCTTACACTGTCTTAAAAAATTCTGTCAATTTTTTCACACTACTCATTGAGTTCTGAAATTGTAATATTAGATTGCACAAATTGGAAATAAGAGTGGCAAAATTGAAATATCTAATCCTTACCTTCGGAAAAATACTTTCCTCTATACACTGATGAAAATATTCATATTTCATTTATATATAGTAATATTATTTTTAGTGTAAAAATTTTGACTTTTATGAAAGCGTAGCACGGTGCATTATTATAGCTAAGACGTGTATAGGTTTACGGAAAGCAATTATTAATAAATTTGTGGTGCACACTAATTATTTTTGGTTTTGACGACTTTCGCTACTGTATCTTTAGACTGCATCAACCCCACGCGAAAAAAAAAGTTTTATATATTATATTAAAATGTTTTGACAAATATGCGTGGGCATAGATATATGGATACGAGAAAATAAACAGAGCCCATAAAGAGAGAATAAACCAAAGGAAAACAAAGAAGATACGGAAATTTGAGGTGGGTTCGATGTAGCCAACAGCTCGTATAAGCTCGATATAATCGTATTAACTTGCGGAGCCCGTAAATCGCACGAGAGGCTCAAGTTTCGCGAGAACGCGCATATATATCGACCCAAGATGCTGAGGATTATTTCGTTCGTTTGCGAGTTAAAGAGGGTCTCGAGAAATTCATTCATTTTCGTTAATTACCTGTGACTCCCCTCGACTCGATAAGTACCCTCTTGTAACAAGTTCATGCGTAACGAGTAAAAGTGTATTTTAATCGCATCGCTTCCGTTGCTTCGTTACGAGACTCGACACGAGAATTCTCAATTTCTTTACAACCTTTCGAAGATGATAAGCAAAGCGAAAAAGGCTAAAATTATATTAGCCCATAATGTATTGATAACAATTGAACGTCGAATATTTGTAAATTTTGTTTTATTATCAACAATCGCTGAAATAGTTTCTTCTTCGCCATATGTTTCGTTCCACAATTAGTAGATACGCTTCTCTTTCGGTCTGTCCATCGAGTCGTTATAAAGAATCTTATTTGAACCTTCTATTTCATTGGTATTCGGAACACTGAATTTTACGTTCGACGTTCGTTTGAAGCTGGCATATAATTTTTTAACTCAATAGTAACAATATCCAAATTACTTTATATAACATAATGAAATTATTTTAATGTCAAATAATTATTATAAGTTAAAAGAACATGCCTGGGTTGAAAAAAATATTATTCTAATAATTAATTTATTACCTAATGAATTGACGTATTTCTTAATTATTTAAACTAATTGCCTCATTGTTAATCTGTAATAATTTTTTTAATAACTTAAATGTGTATATGTCTTTGTTTCTATTTTTATTTTGCAACAGTTAATGTATAAATAAATCAATTTAACCTTTTCAGGGGCACATTTTTCCTCAAGATGAATTTTGAAAGTTTTATAGGTTTTTGGAGTTTGCTGATTATAATTCTGATTTCGAATTATAAAATTCAAAATAGCAAAGCTAATATAATTGGTATTTTTATATATATGAGCAAATCCCCAAAATTTTTTAAATTCTTAACAAAAAACAGCGAATGAAAATCTTTGAACGAATGTATATTAAAGTACCATGTAAAAACAATACACAAAAAAATTTTCAAACCTCTAGGAATCATCACTTTCGAGAAATCGACTTTATTCTAAAAAAAACCGTTTTTTTCAAATTTATTTGTTTATAACAAATTATAATTAATTCATGTGATTTTTTATAAACATCTTATATCTTATGCTTTTGTGAATCGAAAAAGTCAGTGTATCTATAAAAGCGTACATAAATATTTTAGAAATACGCGCAAAAACGACATAAAAATTGGTGGGACATGTATGTCCCACCGCCCCTAAAAGGGTGAAATTGGTATTATTGACTATTTAGGTTTACTCAACGATGAAACCCTAGATTGTAATTTTTGTTAAAATGTTTTTCGTATGTTATTATAATAATGTTTAAATAAATTGACAACCTGAAAAGATTGATAGAACAAGCCGATGGAACATTGCTGAAACATAAGAAAAAAAAATTTATTTATAATTAATGTTTTTTTTTATATAATTAATGGACTGTATCGAACTATTTGTTCTAATTTATGAGAAAGAAAACGTGTAATTAAACTTTTTTTCCACCTTCGTTAGCATATCGATGAAAATTTAACTTACTAATCAGCAAGGAATGTAATAAAAAATTCTTCCAAGATAACTTTTTTTAATCTATTATGAACCTACGTACTATAACTTTTTGGCATAATGCACTCATACAACAAGATATACCTTAGGAACCACTTCATCGTATAGCCTGAAATTATAATATTAACAAGTAAACATGATTTTAATCTACTTAAATGAAACATAATTACAAAATATCCTAAAAATGTATAAACTAAAAAATTTTTTACCTATATTTTTTAATTTGTTGCAATAATGTTGCAAATTAGTCATTTTTATTGCAATATTTTTGAATTCAGAGCCATTTAAGCGAATAAGAAACGTGGTTATTGCTAGTGTTAAAATATTGACTTATTTGATGAAGAAAGGAGTTACTTGAGGTATATCCTGCAATGTGTGCATTACACTGAAAATAATTGGTACGGAGTGTAATAATAAATTTAATAAATTTGTCGCACGAAACAGAAGTTGTACTGAAAAGTTTTGGCTAAAAGTTGGCAATAATATCGTTTTACACAAAAATAAAGAAACATATTTCAAATAATTGTATAATAATTATCTTTATTTTAACCTATAGACTTGCCTCTTAAATATCCGACTGAAGTCAAAAAGCGTTTTAAAATTTGCACAAAAGAAAAACTAGAACAATTGGCAAATGTATAGATAAGTCCCCCTTTTTTATGTAAGGTCATCGAAGCGCGTAACGATAAAATTAAAGAACCTCGCGCGTTTTTTTCGAAGACGTGCTTACGTTGAATTATCTTGAAATTTGCATGGAAAGCGATGAAAAGCATTATTACTTTAGGAGGAGCGTCCTTAGTGAAATTCGGGAAGATAAAGACGAAAAGCCCAAACGCGCCTAGGAATGAAATATTCATGAGAGGTTCAAGAAATCGCGGTCTGGGCCGAGGGAGGCAAAGGTCCAAGGGATCGCGTACGTAGGTGTTAAACGGCTCCAACCTTTCTTCGTTCTTCCATTTTTTTTTCTTTTCCCTCTTCGTATTATATACTTACTCTTTGGTTCTTTCACGTAGGCAGAATTTGTCGAAATTCGCTGAGTTCGCGTGGAACACCGATTATATCATTTTGGACGAAAAGTCGAATTCGGCTTGGATATACCTTGTGCTTGAGGGAGTTGAATTATTATCTACGTACTTGATTATCATTTTCTTTATTGTACTTTTGTTATCGACGCCTGTTGTAATTGGTGCATACGTTTTTTCTAATCATGGGAATATGGCTTACGTAAGCTCGATTTGATTCTTCAATTTATGAGCTTCTAGTTTCGTACTTCTGTTGTCACGATCTAACATCTGACATATCTTCATGTCAGATCTAACATATCTAACTGCTCGTACCTCTCGAATTCCTGCGCTAAGAGAAAAGTTGAATGGAAATTATCGCAATGTTCGTTTGTTTGTAGAATTTTTATAAAAAAATAGAGAATCAAATTGACAATTCGAGCATGTATTTTGTTTTCCAAATTTACACCACACTAGCACTACAATTTACAGATTGTTTAGATACTTTGTGCAACAAAACTTTTCTCTGTGTAACCGAACGCTTAGCAAAAGTTCAACGATGCCTCTTTATCTCTTCAAGTGTATACTTTAAATAATACCATTCCTCGAAAAAAATATAACGATCAATACTCGATGACCTGAGTTATGGATTTTCCAAATCCACATCGCCTCTGTCCACTTTTTTTTTGCTTCCGTTAAAGATCCCTCATTTTCCGGCACCGTAAACACGAGGATTCCTGCATCTGATTACAACCCGTTTCGTTCGCCTCCATTCCTCTTTCGCACTTTGCACGGGATTTGGATACCCGTTAGCCCCCCTGCACTCTCTCTTTCTCCGTTATTTACGACTAGTTTTTCCTATTTCGTATCTTTCTTAGCTTTTTCTCCTTCGATACTCGAGTATTCTATTTCTAGTTTACCTTGCGATGCTTCAACCCCGATCAGTCTTGACTCGAACGCAGAAACTGTTTTCTGCTTCTTTTTTTATTGCTTTCGAGCAGCGATGAGACTCTTGACGGATTCCGGCTGATGAATCGATTTTCCCAATTTATCCGCGTGTTTGTGCATTTTTAATATATCGTTCTCGTCGTAGTCGTCGTCGTCGTTGTTGTTGTTGTTGTGCTCTGCAAGTTTCATTGTTGATCGCATAAAAAGTATCGAAAATCGATGAAAATTCCTTTATTCACTTTTTGTTATAGTTCATGCGTGTTCCAATAAAATCACACTGAGAATAGTGAATGTTAGCGACAATTGAATATTTCTTAATACACCATGAATTTCTGTTTATAAGAAATGTTTTCTCTTATGGACTCAGGAGAAGCTGGGGTATTCTCGATATTTATGTGAATAATCGATGCATATTTCATTTGACGATAATTCGATGGATATCCTCCATGCTCATCAGCAGGCTAAACCTTTTATTTATTTAATTATTTTTATTTGAATGTTACACCTTTTATTAGTGATTTGATATTAACAATTTACAAACATCTTTTGATAGATCTATTATTTACACTAAAGTTACCTACTGTATTTCGTCATTATTGCACTATGTATAATTAGTAGCATCTCTCTGATGCATCGCTCTGTAAGTGAAAGCAAAAATTAATCACAAATCAATAAATTAATAAACATATACTTACAAGGACCCTCATATGTTTGGGAAACGGATCGTGCCCAGCTTCTAGTATATGTTTTCTAATATAAAAATATGAAAAAAGCCAGAGCCGCAGACTCTAACAATCGTTTTTTCAAAGTTATACGCTGTTAAAGCAAAATTTCCAAGGAAAAGAGACTTCACTTTAAACGCTTATAACTTCTGACCTATCAAATATTGACATTCAAATCAAAATTTACTGAAAAGCTGAGATAAAATAGATGTATTTAAAAAAAAAGTACGTTCAAATCCGTTAAAATGGAGCAGAGTTATAGCCGAATTAAGAATTTAAAGAAATTTAGCTTAAAAAAATCAATAAAATTTGTACTGCTCAATTTTTGTTTAAAATTGCTTCTAATTCTTAATTGGTTATAACTCTGCTCCATTTTAATGGATTTGAAACGTACTTTTTTTAAAATGTATCTATTTATCCCAGCTTTTCAGTAAACTTTGGTTTGAATGTCAATATTTGATAGGTCAGAAGTTATAAGCGTTTAAAGGAAAGTCTCTTTTTTTTGGAAATTTGCTTCAAGAGCATATAACTTTTGAAAAAAACGATTGTTAGAGTCTGCGGCTCTGGCTTTTTTCATATTTTATATTAGAAAACATATACTACAAGCTGGGCACGATCCGTTTCCCAAACATATGAGGGTCTCCTTGTTAGTCTATTAATTTCTATTGGAAAATAGAGCAGCGTAACCTACAAAAATACCAATTAAAAATATAAATGAAGTAGCGTTAAAATTATGACAGCTGTCTTTTTTTCTATCGAAATACTTGTTAGAATAAAATTACGCGTCTAAAGCTCATATCGATACGAAAATTTATTGATATTTAGAAGAATTTTTATTGTAAACTAACTGAGTAAAGTAAAGTGCGATATGTTTCAGAAATACCTTATAATCGGTAAAAATCATTTCGTATCACCTATAGGACGATAAGCACCACTAAAGTTGTATCCACCATTACGATTATTCGAATTTCCATGGCGCAATGGTCAAACTTCGTAAAGTTCTCTGTATGTACCGCGAATGTTATTGCATTTTTAATATATCGTTCTCGTCGTAGTCGTCGTCGTCGTTGTTGTTGTTGTTGTGCTCTGCAAGTTTCATTGTTGATCGCATAAAAAGTATCGAAAATCGATGAAAATTCCTTTATTCACTTTTTGTTATAGTTCATGCGTGTTCCAATAAAATCACACTGAGAATAGTGAATGTTAGCGACAATTGAATATTTCTTAATACACCATGAATTTCTGTTTATAAGAAATGTTTTCTCTTATGGACTCAGGAGAAGCTGGGGTATTCTCGATATTTATGTGAATAATCGATGCATATTTCATTTGACGATAATTCGATGGATATCCTCCATGCTCATCAGCAGGCTAAACCTTTTATTTATTTAATTATTTTTATTTGAATGTTACACCTTTTATTAGTGATTTGATATTAACAATTTACAAACATCTTTTGATAGATCTATTATTTACACTAAAGTTACCTACTGTATTTCTCATTATTGCACTATGTATAATTAGTAGCATCTCTCTGATGCATCGCTCTGTAAGTGAAAGCAAAAATTAATACAAATCAATAAATATTAATTTCTATTGGAAAATAGAGCAGCGTAACCTACAAAATACCAATTAAAAATATAAATGAAGTAGCGTTAAAATTATGACAGCTGTCTTTTTTTCTATCGAAATACTTGTTAGAATAAAATTACGCGTCTAAAGCTCATATCGATACGAAAATTTATTGATATTTAGAAGAATTTTTATTGTAAACTAACTGAGTAAAGTAAAGTGCGATATGTTTCAGAAATACCTTATAATCGGTAAAAATCATTTCGTATCACCTATAGGACGATAAGCACCACTAAAGTTGTATCCACCATTACGATTATTCGAATTTCCATGGCGCAATGGTCAAACTTCGTAAAGTTCTCTGTATGTACCGCGAATGTTATTACATTTTCAATGGTTTATCGGTATCTATGGGTGTTTGTGTGCGATTGTGTAGAGGCATACGCGAATTACAATGGTCACTGCCGGGAATGCAATTTCATCGAGTTTAGGCTAAAACTTGACATCGTCCCGATTGGTCTTCGAGTATTTCGAGTTCAACTTGGAAGTCAAGACCCCTCGTAACAAAAGTACTTATCGGACTTGAAGAGGGTATATTGGTTTAATTAAATTTTCTTCGTTTTACCTCGCGTTCGTAGCACTCACTGCACATCTACGATTTATTCACGTATTTATTTATTCATTCGATTTTTATAACGAATCATTGATTTGTGTCCGATCATCATTAATCGATCGAGTAATGTGTTTTTATACTATGCGCAGATACATTAATATGACGGATTTACAGGTTACTCGGAGTAATGTTTAAATTAATCTTGATCGCATAATGTTAAACTTTACGATTGTTTTTTTTTAATTTATTGAATACAACGAAGTAAAATAATAACGCAGATAATTAAATGACTATTAATTTATGCGTATATTGTATATAATTATGTAATTTAATATTAATCGGATTGTTAACCAATTTTTTTGTGCATTATTGTTAAAAGATTCACAATTGCAAATAGAAAAAAAGAACAATATTATATTATTTCAATTATTAACCTTCATTCGATGTTTAATTAAAAAATATTGCACGCGCGAATGAAGTAGAGTGAAAATATATATTATTTTTGTATAAATTCGTATAAAGCAATAAAAAGCTGTTTTAAATTTCGAATACTCACAGAGAGAAATTTTTTGTAAATATTACATATCAGTCGAGTGAAAATTCGTGAACTGTCAAGTAATACATGCAATACACTGGCAATACATGGCTCGCTTTACTCTCGTCTCTTTTCGAAACCTAATGTAAAGATTTTGCGCTTCTATTTTAAAATAAGTAGAGACTTCGAATGGTACGTTACAGGCAAGCCATGTCAACAAGACATCAGCTCAATTTCTTTTCGTGATTTTCAAAATGTGTGAGAATATACATTTCCGACGGATGCAGGCCATTAATAGTTTTGAATGCAGATTTACAAAGCAAAGAAAACAAATTATTATAACCAACTTGTAAGGCCTTATACATACGTATATTTATATACATTAAAGAAAATTTTAAAATTTTTGTAATTCGTTTTATATATATACATTTACATACTTTTAATTTCATATAGTATATTCATTTGACGATGACCGTTTCATCTTTTAGAGTCTTTTATTCATCTAACTGAGTTTTTATTTATGGTTTTTCTATTTTTTGATCACACCTCTTTAATATGCACTTTTTTTTGTCTGTGGCGGTCGAGTAATGTGCTAGCCACCAGAGTTATGATTGGTTTTATAGCGAAATTCCACTAGTTATATGATTCATGACCTCGTGATCTAAAAATTAAAACTCTGACGAATATATAACGACAATAGCAATAAGAACAAAAAGAAAAAATTTATAAATAAAACTATTATTTAACAATATTAGATAGAAAAGCGTAAATTATAGACTCTCGATCATTTGTCAATTTGAAGAGGAGTATAGTCGTTGTATGATCCTTTCCTTCCGCAGATGAATAAATTAAAGCAAATGGAGAGGATGAATCAAGAGGGCTCGCGCAGACAATACTCGATAAAATATCCTGGAAGGCAAGGATGACAAACAAACAGATGACTGCGCTCACCCCAATCCTCTCTCTCTCTCTCTCTCTCTCTCTCTCTCTCTTTCATACAACAATATTCGTATTCTTAAATATGTAGGTAAACAAATTGAGAGAGAGAGAGAAAAGCGGAACGAACGAGAAAATAAATAAAAGAAAACGAATGATTATATTTGTATAGAAAAGTATATTTACCGTTATTCTCGAACCTGTTTAGAAGTACCAAATTATCAACTTCGTATGATATTCGATGAGTTTTGGCAAATGAGGAACCTTACAAAACGAATATTCCAAAAAAAAAAGAAAATACGTGTAAACGAAGAAGGAGAATAAGGACGCAAGAGAGAAACGCGTATAGTTGCACCTGTACAAGGAAAAGCGAAAAGCGAAAACGCGAGATCGTAAAGAAGATGAAAGTCCTCGTAAACCAAGTAGAAGCTTTGCTCGAGAGGTTTAGATAGGTTTATGGATCGTGCACCTCAAGGTGTTCTACTCCTCGACCGTTTTCTTACTTCTCCCTGTCTCCGTTCATTTTCTTCTTTCGTTATCTTTGACGATCGTACGGTGTGCCGTATGTGTATACCGGTTTTTACGTTCGCCGAATTCCCTGTACAAATGTTTAAATTTACAATCGATTATATCTCACAAATGAATTCCTCAGTTTTATCACATACGATTTGTTTCTCCGTTCTGTTTGTCTTCGATTATTTACATTTCTTTACATTTCATCTTCCTGTGTACTCGTTAAAGCGCATCGACAAGGTATGGGTTTTTACACCGAGTGCGCTTCGAAGGGGTCAGTGTATTATACACGGGGTGGTAGTTTACGGTCTCGTTGTACTCATGGGTGCTCTAAGGAACGGACCGTATTTTTCTTGAGAATAGGATATTTGGTTGGATTAGAGATTATAAATTATCAACCAATATTATTTTATATGAGTATACTTATTACAATATTATCGACTTGATGTTGGTGTGCGTGTGTGTGTGTGTGTGTGTGTCCAATATATTTAAACATATGCGTACACGAAGAGAAAAAGAGATCTCTCCGTGTACACAACAACTACGGTTGTTTTTAAAGCACTGGTCTATATTCATTAGATTATTGAAATTTTAGATACTTATAATATGCTGTCAATTTTTTTCACACTACCTATTGAGTTCTGAAATTGTATATTAGATTGTACAAATTTGAAATAAGAGTGGCAAAATTGAAATATCTAATCTTTATCCTCGGAAAGATACTTTCCTCTACACTAATGGGAGGATTCATATGTCATTTATATCTTAATGTAATTTTATATTTGTAATTTTATATATTGTCAAATTACATTACGATATTATGTTGCGAACCTTAATGTTGAGAGCAGTATTGCAACATGAATACGATAAAAAAAGGAAAATATCGGTCTTGTCTCGTTTATTATGCATATAAATAAAGAGGGAGAGGAGAAGAAGGAAGTAGGTGGAGTAAAAGCCAGACTTTGTTAGGAAAGACATGCGCCAATGCCAAAGAGGTGTATCAACGAGGCTCTCTCTCTCTCTCTCTCTGCGTTATTCCAAGTGGTTCATCTAAACGTCGAGTCAGACGCGCAAGAAGTTTCCGACGTCGGAGAAGTTGGCTGCTGCTCCCTTTCTCTCTCTCCCTTTTTTATGTACGTACGGGTTTGTTCATTGGTTATACAGTTTTTTAACTAATTTCTCGTTAACTATCCGAGAAACTTTGTGTGGCTTTCAACCTTGAAATTATTATTAGTTTTGTCTTACGTCTCGAACGTTCTCTGAAAAAATTACGATTATACTCTTTGATGTTTCATTGATCAACCTCATTGTATTCTCCGTATACTATTAATGTTTTGGCTAACTTCGTGCATATTTATTTATACTCTTGCATGTGAATCAAAATTCAATATCGAATTCAATAGCCCTCAATAATTCGTAAAAAATTTTCTTTTTATAAGTGTAACTTTCATCTTTGATATTTCAGGAGCCCCTCGATATATTTGAAAAAATCCAACGGCACTTGAAGGATTAAATCAAAAACTATCTTTTCATATGCTGTGGAATATATTTTTATTTATTTATTTAATTTATCAATTATTTCACTTTCAAATATCTTTTAATTTTTACGAATTTTTTACTTTAAAAAAATTAGCTGTACTTTTAAAAAATAGAAGAAACTTAAAAATTCCAACGCCAATGAAAAGTAGAGAAAATAATAAATTAATCTTTATATAAAGAGTCCACCACAATTATAATACTATTATTTGTACGGTTAAAATTCATGTGATGGCAGAAGAGAAAGATATTTAAACGTGAAATAATTGAGCTAAATAAAATAAAATATATTTCGCAATATATGAAAAGTTTTTTATATAATCTTTCAAATGCCGTTAAATTTTTTCTAATATATCGAGGCGCTTTTGAAATATCAAAGATTGAACTTACACTTATAAAAAGAAAATTGTTTACGAATTTTCGAGCGCTACTGCACATATTTAAGAAAGCAAACTATAAGTATAGTAGCCAGTACATAAACAGTTTTAAATACATATATAAATATACAAAATACGAAAAACTGAAGCTTCAAAATGTCAAAGGTAATATCCAACCAGATGATGATGATGAGAGCGTACAAAACTGCACTTTGGATGCGTCTGACTCTGCATATTCGTCAAGATCGAGTACTCCCATGCCTGTTTTGGTTACTGTTGATTCTAATCATCCGTCATTGGTGGCTCTTAACTCTCTTGAACTTCAAAAGTCAGCAGCACAATTAATAAGCTCGTCTATTTCTGAAATATTGAAGGATGTTCTCTCTGAAACGAACAAGTCCTTACGTTCCATTCAAAATAGCCTTTCGACACTGGAGAATAATCTAGTCTCAAATTCAAATGAAATTAGTGAATTAAATGTAAAATTTTCTGACTTATCTGATAGAGTGGAGAGACTGGAAATTGCTTCAACTAGTCAACAGGATAGTGGAGATGGGACAGTTGGTGATGTATTTGTGCATCGTCAGGAGGATCTTGTTGCTGAGGTCCAGGAACGCATTTATCGTTCAAATAATATTATTTTGTATAATGTTCCTGTAAATCCTGGGGGTAATGACCTTGATACAGTCTCAGGTTTACTTAGTCAGATAAAAGGATTGTCGATTACTGGTTTATCGGTGCGAAGATTGGGCTCATCGAGTGACTCCAAATTTGCTCCACTACTTATTAGATTGGGCTCTCCTAATGATGCAACTTTGGTAGTTTCTAATTATAAGATTTTTAATAATGGTATTTATGTATCCAGGGATCACACAAAAACCCAGCGTGAGTCATTTAAGAAGTTGAAAGAAGAAGTTAATCAATATAATGTTAATCACCCTGATGACTTAAAATCTGTTAGATATGTAAAAAATATACCAACTATTGTTGATTATAAGGGCAAAAACAAAAAGCTGAACAACAATTTACAGCGTGCATCGTCTTCCAAAGTCTCTCCAAAAAACGGGAAAAACAATCAAGCTACAGAAGACGTGTAATAAGTTTTTATTATGCTAATGCCCGATCGTTGGTCAATAAGATGACATCTCTATGTAATAATCTAACACTGATGTCGGTTTTACCAGATTGCCTGGTTATCACGGAATCATGGTTAAATCAGGATATCAAATCATCTGAGTTGCAACTTTTTAATTATAGTATTTTTAGATGTGATAGAAGCTCGTTAAATAGTGGTGTTTCACGAGGAGGAGGAGTTTTATTGGCTATAAGAAGTGATATTGAAGCTATTCGTCTTCACTTTACTCTCAAGTTTGAACAGGTGTTTATTAAAATACCAAAATTAAAACTTATTGTTGGGGTGGTTTATCTTGCACCAAATTCGAGTTCGGATCTTTTTGTGGATTGTTGTAACTCCATTGCCTCTATTATGGATTCTAACAGTAATTGTGAATTGATGCTGTTTGGTGACTTTAACCTGCCGAATATTACATGGTCGTCGGACCCTTTGTCGGTTTATTTCACTGATTATGTATGTCCCAATAACAGGAAAAGTGCTGAAATTCTCTGTTCTTACATGGCTGAGTATGGCGTGTGCCAACTATATCCATCGCACATCAATAAGACATATACATTGGATCTCTTATTCGCCTCTTCAAAGTTAGTTACGATGGTCGAACTTGTTGATCAGTTAATTCCAACTGATAGTCATCATATACCAGCAATGTTTAACTTTCAATGTGACAGTGATTATAGCTTTTCTCCACGTACAACTTATCTGGATTACACTAATGGTGATTATGTATCATTGAACTCGGATTTATCTGCATTGAATTGGAATGTTATATTTGATCATGATGATCTGAATGTGATTTTGGAAAGACTTTATGATGTTTTGAACTCTCTTATTACGAAATACATTCCTAAAAAGGTACTAGTGATTGATGTGTTTCCAAAGTGGTATAATTCC
The DNA here is from genome assembly GCA_026168455.1 of Theocolax elegans. Taxonomy (NCBI): domain Eukaryota; kingdom Metazoa; phylum Arthropoda; class Insecta; order Hymenoptera; family Cerocephalidae; genus Theocolax; species Theocolax elegans. The sequence goes on from CM047431.1 coordinate 57,657,865, forward strand.
TGTCTGAAGAGGTTGGTAAAGGAGAAGAAGTTTTTCCATAAACTGTGGAAGCGTACAGGATTATTGGAACATTACATTGAATTTAAATATTTGCGTGCGAAATGTGTACGAATGTCGAGATTGCTGTATTCCGATTATATCTCGTCCCTTCAATTAAGGGTAAACAATAATGTTAAAAGTTTTTGGTCATTTATAAAAGACCTTAATAGAGGGGACAGAATACCACAGAAAATGTTCTTTAAGGATAGTAATGCGGTAAATGAGTCGGAGTCTGTTGATTTATTGGCTTCTTATTTTGGCTCGGTATATGATGGTGCCTCATTGCCTAACTTTCAAATTGACAATACTAATAGTGATAACTTGAATGTACTTGAGTCGTTTATTATTGATAGGGAATTATTATGTTCTACATTTAATAAGTTCAAGGTTTCGATGAGTTATGGTCCGGATGGGATACCATCTTATGTGCTACATAAATGTTGGTCTGTATTAGTTGATCCTCTATTAATACTTTTCAATAAATCACTTCAACTTGGTTATTTTCCAAGTAAATGGAAGGTATCGTATATACATCCCATATTAAAGCAGGGTGATAGGCATAATGTAGAAAATTATAGGCCTATTTCTATTATAAGTACGTTGCCTAAACTTTTTGATGCGGTCCTTGCTAACATTGTAGCTGATTTTATCGTGAACAAAATATCGTCTGCACAGCATGGTTTTGTAAGGGGTAGGTCAACTTTAACCAACTTACTCTCTTTTTCAGATTTTGTGTCCGCCTCTCTGGAGAGCTCTGTGCAGGTTGATGCAATTTACACCGATTTCTCTAAGGCGTTTGACACAGTCAATCATAATAGACTTCTTGATAAAATCTTTAATTTTGGTATTGTTGGTCTGGCCCATTCGCTGATTAAATCTTACTTAATAGATAGATCTCAGATTGTGAGACTGGGTAATGTATATTCGCGATCAGTGCGTGTTACGTCGGGGGTACCGCAGGGTTCCCATCTTGGACCCATTCTTTTCATTGTATTTATAAATGATATTGTTAATTATATTCAACATTCTAAAGTATTAATCTACGCAGACGATGTTAAGATTTATAGACAGATTAGTGATGTCAATGACTCCGTACTATTGCAGAGTGATGTGCAGAATTTAGCATTGTGGTCGTTAGAGAACGGTTTGAATTTAAATGTAAAAAAATGCTCAGTTATTTCGTTTTCAAGAAGTAAAAATCCGTTATCTTTCGATTATCTTGTTAAAGATATGTCTTTGATGAGACAAGTGGTAATAAGAGATCTGGGTATTTTATTTGATAGTCATTTGACTTTTAATTTTCATATAGATTACGTATTATCTAAATCATTTAAATCACTTGGTTTTTTAAAACGCTCAACTAGAGACTTTACTTCCACTCCAACAATTCTATATTTATATAAAACACTTGTCTTGCCTCATTTGCTGTACTGCTCTCAAGTATGGTCCCCGTACACAAGGGAAAACTGTCAAAGACTTGAATCTGTTCAGCATAAATTTTTAAGATATATTAGTTTTAAGAGTGGTAATCCGATGTCATTTGATAATCATGACTATGTACCTATTGCCGAAAATTTATCTCTTCCAACTATCGCTTCATTGCATAATTACAATCTAGCCCTTTTTGCATATAAGTTACTTAACGAAATGATAAATTGTGAAAATTTGTTAACTCTTATTACGTATAGGGATCTACCGTATTCATTAAGAAATCAGCGTTTATTATTTGAATTTAAGACTTTAAGAAATTACACGTTCAACTCACCTATTTTTCGTTTACGTAGACTATGGAATTCGATTCCATCTAATATTATTAATTTGCCTATGGGTCAATTTAAGAAGTCAGTAAAGTCACTTTTTGCGACTTTTCATTGAGCATGTTAGTATATTAAGTATTTACTTTAAGTTGAATTTATGTATTTCTTTTCTTTTCATTTATATTTTGCTATTGAGAGCGCTTATCTATCGATATGTTCGATTTATTTTATAATTTAATTATATATGTATAAGGGCTTAATTAGCCCGTTTATCTTTTGAAATAAATAAATAAATAAATAAATAAAATGTTAAGTATTTAAAAAATGGAAAATTAGCTTATTATGTTAACGCATACACGTCTATAAAATGAGTGTTGGTATAACTGCTTGTATAGCTATTATTGCGATATCTATAGTATTTAATATAAATATAATAAAATATAATTTAATAAATTTTAGAAATAACTTTCAGTGTTTTGTGTATACTTTATTATATTTAGTGACCATTAGAGTCTTGTCGCGTTTTGTCAAAAGATTCAGTGATGACCAGCTCTTTTTCTCTCTCCGTGTCAAGCTACTAATTGTCATTTATATAGAACCGCGCTTTATCTTAACTTAGTATTTATGTAAATCTAGAAAAGTGTATAAATAGATAAGGAACGATTGTGCCGAATTTTAAAAGGTAAAACTGCACGGAAAAAAGTGTTCTAGTAAAAATGACAATGTTGCGGTTCCATACTCAATTTTTGATGATTAATTAATAAAAAAGTAGAACAGTATGTGAAAAAATAAGAGAAGAGCTGCGCCTTCGTTTATTGACAATCTAACTCTGTGCTGGATTTTAGATGAAAATATAATTGCGTTTTCGAGAAAAGTCTTACCAAAAATATCAAATATTTTCACCCCGTTGAGGTTAGGTTCAGATTTTTGGTAAGACTTTTCTCAAAAACGCAATATAATTTTAATCTGAAATTCAGCACACAGTTAGATTATTAATAAACGAAGGCGCCTCTTCTCTTATTTTTTCACATACTATTTTATTCACAAATTTATTACTGATAATCACGATTGCCGATAAGGTAGGGAGGATAAATATTGACTATGACACCCCGTTAAAAGAGAGACAGACTTGACAAATGGCAAAAATTACTATTTTGTTATAGTAAAATTTACGAGACTTATAGTAAATACTAATAAATATATAGTAAATTTAGCTATAATAAACAGTAATTTTTGTCATTTGTCAAGTCTGGTACTCCATTACTGAACAGCATTATTATTTTTACTAAAACATTTTTTCTCCATGATGTGTGTACGATAAATACATTTGCGATTCAGCTGGTTAAATTTATCGGTAATAAATAGAATTTAATGTAATTATTTTGTTTTACTAACACGGGGAGACTGTTAACAAAAATGTATCGTGATATTAGGTTAACCTATTATACGTAACAGTAAAGTGTACTAATGAAATCGTAAAAATTTTGACCGATCGATCACGATACCTTTTCTCGGTAATTTACATAATTTTTCTTTATATAAGAAAATTAATTCTCACCTCGCATGAAAGAATATAGCCCTCGTTTCGTTGGTGCTTGATCTATACTAAGAGTGAAAAGTAGTATCTGAAGCCACCTCTTTCTTCTCGGAAACGCGAAATCAAATTTTTTTCGACACTCTTTGTTTCCGTTTGTCGTCGAGTTGCTCAACCGCTACCTTTTTTCACACTCGACATTTCCTTTCTCTTTAATTATGTAATTCTTCTGTAATTTCCTAATTAAAATTTCTATTACGCACGCTTACAGGCGAACGGTCAAACTCGCCTCGACGTATTCGGGCGAATGAAGGAAATAAAGAAATGCTCGAACGTTAAAATTCAACTGATCGTAAGGATCGGTATTCTTCCGTTCCGCCAATTTTTCAATTTTCAGCTGGTTACACGAATTGAATTAAGAACACCGTCGAATCGACGACGAAAGTTAGAAAAAAAAGGATAAGGGAGAAATTTCCTCGGAAGGAAGCTCGCTTAAAGTATACGAAGGTGCAGGTAGATCTCGCGAGCGCCTCTTCGTCGTCGTCTCCGGTCCAATAACAGAGCCCTTTCCCTCGACGGTTCGAATGTATACGTATATACACACCGAGGCAGAGAGGTTAACTCGGAATTTATCCTCGTCGCGTCTCAGTCATAAATCACGAAGGTTCTCTCGCTCGCGATCTGGCCTCTTCCATCCCCATATTTCTTTATTCCACGTTCGCACGCGTCTTTCCGCCACTCGGGTTATAAATCCACTTAGTCGATTCGCGAGACCGGGAGATTCTCAAACTCGACTCTCTTTCTCTTCCTCTTTCTGCGCTGTTACTCTATTCGTATATACCGTGGTTTATACATAGATGCGTGACACAACCCCGACCGATCGTTAAAACTTAAAGTTCGGTCAGGTATAACGTAACCGGAAACTCTGCTTAAACACGTACAACCGTTACGAATCTCCAAATTCGTAAGTAACTATACCCTGCTCTATAAAATTAACTAACATTTTTAATTAACATAATACTAATTAGATCATATTAATAGTTGTTCGACCATTTTTAATTGTTTGAGGTTATAGGATTACCTATTTTGTATATAAATAATATATAATGAACACTCTTCTGTCGATATTTTCAACAATTATCTAATTTATACCCAACAAAGTCCTTTCAATTTATATACTAGAGTAAGAATTATTTACTCCCTAATTTTTATCCAGTGAAATTGTTTCGTTATTGACAAAACTGAGTTAATTAATATCGAGTCAGAAATTCATTGTAATTAACTTAAATATCTGAAACATTATACATTTTTCATTTAAAGAATGAAAAATTACCGAATTCGTGAAAAATTATAAGTCAGAAATATAGTGGCTCACTTTTAACGGTAACTTCGAATGATTTTTCATTTTAATGAATTTATCGAGTATGAATATAGCTAATAATTAACTCACTTTTAGCGAACATTTGTCGAGTATTCAATAAACATCATTTTAATACCTCAGGATACTTAGTTTTTTTCAGCTAATTTATACGTAACCATATAAAAAGCAGGAAATTTATTTACATTGAAAAGGTTATTTAGGTGTATTTATTTTCGATTATTTATATATTTTTCTCGGTTGATGAAAAGAATTGACTATAAATGTCCTCGTGGAACCTAATAAATTAAATACAAAAGGATTTCTATTAGTTTTAATCGATAATATTAAATTATCTAACTTCCGAATTCAACTGATTAAATAAAATTAATTAATTACTTTATTCATTCGTAATATGAATTGAACGTGCGTTGATCTCTTGAACCAAATTTTATTTATTTCGTTGACCAAATATTCTATGATTTTATAGTGACGAGCTAGAAATCACCAAAATTAATTGAAATTCCTTACAATTTGTAAAGCAGCTCGTGTTTTTCACTTAATAACCGAAAATCCAACCGATTAAATGCGACCGGTTATCGATAGATCGATCTCGGTCGATCGTTCCAAGTTGACCACAAGAATATCGAAACTGATCTTTGGCATTCGGTCGTCATATTGGTTCAGTAGGTTGGCAATAACCCTGGAGAATACACGAGTATCCACTCGACTGCTCGAGAGTCACTTGGGATTCTACCTCAAGTTTCCTGCAAGATAGAGAGAGAGAGAGAGAGAGAGAGAGAGGATCTACGTGGATTTTGTACCAATTTATTTGAAATAATTTTCCAAGAATATATACATTCCTCACGGTAGACGCAATCGCTTCAGGTTTCGTTATATTTAATTATGTAATGAAAATCACGAAAATATATCTGCATATACATGAAGTGAACATTTTCTAAAATTCCTTGATAATCGTAACAAAGAATCATTTGAGAGCTGTTCGAAGGATTCATTTGCGCATTGTCCCTTCTTGGTACATCAACGTTCATGAATGCCAACGTTTCTCTCTGGAATAACGAGGACTAGATGTAATTACAAAATTACAATAAATTGGGTTTATCGAATCAATTTTCGTGGGTGGACATATTCTCTGTATAATAATGATTGTCGATATTGTTATTCAATTGAAGATTCCGAAAATTAACTCATTACCTCTATATATAGATATGTTAATTATTCGTTGCCGTTAAAACTGTAAAGTTAGTTGCAATACCGGTAAAATTGTAACATGATGATGGGCTTATTACTAACTTTCATTAACTTTCTTTTACAAAAGAAACGTTGTTAATATTACATATATACATTTTACTCGTTACGTATACAAATTCAAACATTGAAATATAAGGTTAATGTCCTGAAGGTTGAGAAATACGTATCGTTTTTTGTCATCGTAAATAATTTTTATTCATCTTTTGTTGGAATATTGAATTATCATACGCCAGAAAAATCAATATATTCTCGAATAGATCGATCAACGGTTCAAATTTTTTTATTATTATTAAGCGTATTAGCATACAGGTAGCAGCAATTGACATACAAAAATACGATATTTCTCGTGCTTCGGAAATATCGATTAAATTCTTACATTTGATTCAAATTTTCATTGAAGTACATAGAATGTTTCGTAAGAATATAGTAATGAATCGATGCTGAGTGCCAATGGTTTTTTTTTATAAAATAAAAAACACTAAGTTTAGCAGTAATTGACAATCGTATTGCAACTTCGTAGACGTGATACGAATACGTGATTGGTCAGCAGCATCTTGAGACACTGCCTCTACAAAGACAATTCGTATGAGATTATAGTAAAAATATAAAGACAATGCACATCATAATAGTAAATAAATATGTACCTTAAACGGCGCATCGCTATTGTAAGTGTATACAAAGTCACAAGATCATTTTCGTAAATATAGTAATCTGGTAATCAACGTCACATTTACAAGTAGAAAAGACCTTTTCTACAAATGCATACATTTATCTTTGTAACCGAGTATCGAAATTGAACAAACGAATCGTCTAAAAATAATCTTTAAAATGTATCTACCTGGGTTACAATTCTTAATTTTAAATTCTCGAAGAGATAGAACGCCCGGAAATATTGAATATCAAAAAAAGGCGACCACGCCACAATCGATTTTGATCTAACACCGCTCAAAAGATCACATTTTTTGAGAGCTTTCGAATGGCGGTGGTTAGATTATTGGCCAAGACCGCTGTTGTAGGTTATGCCATAAAATACATGAAAATTAGTGATTTTATGAGGTTTATGAGGCATAACTTACACCAGCGGTCTTGGCCAATAATTTAACCACCGCCATTCGAAAGCTCTCAAAAAATGTGATCTTTTGAGCGGTGTTAGATCAAAATCGATTGTGGCGTGGTCGCCTTTTTTTGATATTCAATATTTCCGGGCGTTCTATCTCTTCGAGAATTTAAAATTAAGAATTGTAACCCAGGTAGATACATTTTAAAGATTATTTTGAACAAAAGTTGTTTGTAATGTTATTTCAAAAAAATTAATAGATTTTGAGATAAATGGCTTTAAAAATAGAAAATTTTCTAAATAATTGAAAAATTTCCATTTTTCATGGTGGAATACTCTTAGGCAAATTATTTTTAACAACTAAAATTTTTTTTCTATCTTCTTGAAGATATTTCCAGCCTGTTCTCAAATTTTGGAGCGATTTAAAATTTTCATCGTACCACTTGACGTGAAATAGCCCATATATACATTTTACTCGTTACGTAAATTCAAACATTGAAATATAAGGTTAATGTCCTGAAGGTTGAGAAATACGTATCGTTTTTTGTCATCGTAAATAATTTTTATTCATCTTTTGTTGGAATATTGAATTATCATACGCCAGAAAAATCAATATATTCTCGAATAGATCGATCAACGGTTCAAATTTTTTTATTTCGTTGACCAAATTCTCTGATTTTATCGAGACGAGCTAGAAATCACCAAAATTAATTGACATTCCTTACAATTTGTAAAGCAGCTCGTGTTTTTCACTTAATAACCGAAAATCCAAACACGATTAAATGCGACCGGTTATCGATAGATCGATCTCGGTCGATCGTCACAGTTTGACCAAAGAATATCGAACTGATCTTTGGCATTCGGTCGTCAGATTGGTTCAGTAGGTTGGCAATACCCTTGAGAATACACGAGTATCCACTCGACTGCTCGAGAGTCACTTGGGATTCTACCTCAAGTTTCCTGCAAGATAGAGAGAGAGAGAGAGAGAGATGATCTACGTGGATTTTGTACCAATTTATTTGAAATAATTTTCCAAGAATATATACATTCCTCACGGTAGACGCAATCGCTTCAGGTTTCGTTATATTTAATTATGTAATGAAATCACGAAAATATTCTGCATGTACATGAAGTGAACATTTTCTAAAATTCCTTGATAATCGTAACAAAGAATCATTGAGAGCTGTTCGAAGGATTCATTTGCGCATTGTCCTTTCTTGGTACATCAACGTTCATGAATGCCAACGTTTCTCTCTGGAATAACGAGGACTAGATGTAATTACAAAATTACAATAAATTGGGTTTATCGAATCAATTTTCGTGGGTGGACATATTCTCTGTATAATAATGATTGTCGATATTGTTATTCAATTGAAGATTCCGAAAATTAACTCATTACCTCTATATATAGATATGTTAATTATTCGTTGCCGTTAAAACTGTAAAGTTAGTTGCAATACCGGTAAAATTGTAACATGATGATGGGCTTATTACTAACTTTCATTAACTTTCTTTTACAAAAGAAACGTTGTTAATATTACATATGGGCTATTTCACGTCAAGTGGTACGATGAAAATTTTAAATTGCTCCAAAATTTGAGAACAGGCTGGAAATATCTTCAAGAAGATAGAAAAAAAAATTTTAGTTGTTAAAAATAATTTGCCTAAGAGTTATTCCACCATGAAAAATGGAAATTTTTCTTTTTTTTTAGAAAATTTTCTATTTTTAAAGCCATTTATCTCAAAATCTATTAATTTTTTTTAAAAAACATTACAAACAACTTTGGTTCAAAATAATCTTTAAAATGTATCTACCTGGGTTACAATTCTTAATTTTAAATTCTCGAAGAGATAGAACGCCCGGAAATATTGAATATCAAAAAAAGGCGACCACGCCACAATCGATTTTGATCTAACACCGCTCAAAAGATCACATTTTTTGAGAGCTTTCGAATGGCGGTGGTTAGATTATTGGCCAAGACCGCTGTTGTAGGTTATGCCATAAAATACATGAAAATTAGTGATTTTATGAGGTTTATGAGGCATAACTTACACCAGCGGTCTTGGCCATAATTTAACCACCGCCATTCGAAAGCTCTCAAAAAATGTGATCTTTTGAGCGGTGTTAGATCAAAATCGATTGTGGCGTGGTCGCCTTTTTTTGATATTCAATATTTCCGGGCGTTCTATCTCTTCGAGAATTTAAAATTAAGAATTGTAACCCAGGTAGATACATTTTAAAGATTATTTTGAACAAAAGTTGTTTGTAATGTTATTTCAAAAAAATTAATAGATTTTGAGATAAATGGCTTTAAAAATAGAAAATTTTCTAAATAATTGAAAAATTTCCATTTTTCATGGTGGAATAACTCTTAGGCAAATTATTTTTAACAACTAAAATTTTTTTCTATCTTCTTGAAGATATTTCCAGCCTGTTCTCAAATTTTGGAGCGATTTAAAATTTTCATCGTACCACTTGACGTGAAATAGCCCATATATACATTTTACTCGTTACGTAAATTCAAACATTGAAATATAAGGTTAATGTCCTGAAGGTTGAGAAATACGTATCGTTTTTTGTCATCGTAAATAATTTTTATTCATCTTTTGTTGGAATATTGAATTATCATACGCCAGAAAAATCAATATATTCTCGAATAGATCGATCAACGGTTCAAATTTTTTTATTATTATTAAGCGTATTAGCATACAGGTAGCAGCAATTGACATACAAAAATACGATATTTCTCGTGCTTCGGAAATATCGATTAAATTCTTACATTTGATTCAAATTTCATTGAAGTACATAGAATGTTTCGTAAGAATATAATAATGAATCGATGCTGAGTGCCAATGGTTTTTTTTATAAAATAAAAACACTAAGTTTAGCAGTAATTGACAATCGTATTGCAACTTCGTAGACGTGATACGAATACGTGATTGGTCAGCAGCAGTCTTGAGACACTGCCTCTACAAAGACAATTCGTATGAGATTATAGTAAAAATATAAAGACAATGCACATCATAATAGTAAATAAATATGTACCTTAAACGGCGCATCGCTATTGTAAGTGTATACAAAGTCACAAGATCATTTTCGTAAATATAGTAATCTGATAATCAACGTCACATTTACAAGTAGAAAAGACCTTTTCTACAAATGCATACATTTATCTTTGTAACCGAGTATCGAAATTGAACAAACGAATCGTCTAAAAAAAATCATTGAAAATGAAACGGAATGTATGGGAAAGCGTTATACTTATTGTACCTGTACAACTCGATCTAGTTGCATCGTAACGGAGGAAGTAAAATTATCCCTGGCTTCTATTGTAGGATAAACGAGCAAACGGCTTCCGGATATTCCCCTTAACCGGATATTTCAGATCCTTGGTAATATTATGGGGCTGCCGGACGCGTCTAGCCCTCCTCCTCCTCCTCTCTCTCTCTCTCTCTATCTCCATCTCTGCCTCTGATGCAATTACAACAAGGCCGAGTTGCAGCTGCTTATATAGAACGACATTGCGAAAACTTTGGACTATATCCCCTAAACCCTCAAAACTTGCGATATTATTCGAGTTGCAAATCCTTAACTGTCTTACTCGCGAGTCGTTCTATAGAAATTCACACATTTTCAAAAAACTTTTATTTTTCCTTGCGTTTCCATTGACTTGAACATTTTCAAAATTTTTCAAATACCATTTTAAGGTTTAACATTTTAGTCGACTGTTGTGAACCACGGTGTTTCTTTAGATTATGTATCACTTGCCTCTTCGCGAAAAGTTCTGATATATTACAGTTTTTTTTTTTACAAACTTGTGTGAACCCTTAGGGCGTTAATATAATACGAAGCTGCTAAACAAATCGACTATTTCGTTATTATAGATAAATCAGTGTAATGAATGAGGTAATCTACATTAAATTATCTACTTATAAAAAACACTTTCTTTCGATAAGCGTAGTAATAAAAAATATCGATTCATTATAAATATAACGAGGCCATGGAGATGACATTGAGTTTGTTAACTCGGAATTTATTAAATTAATTTTATTTTTATATATTGAAGGATTTAAGGTGGGTACATCGTACAGTTATATTGAGAAAACTATTGTATAGTCTAAAAAACAGGAAAGATATGAAAATATGAAAAGATCTCTATTATTTTTCTTTTCCAGTATATATATATATATTGTCACATCTAAATATCTTTCTATTCAACAAATTATTTTTCTTTTATCTACGCATAAGAAAAAAAATTTGAACGAAGACGGAAATTGACGTTTTCGATGATGGTTTGACGCATTTTTAACTACTTTCGGTATAACTTTTCAAACGATGGATCTGTAAATACTGTCCTATAACTGTAATATATTAGCTAAATTATTAACTAAATTTCGAGATTTTATATTGATTTTTTTACAATAAATACCATACGGATTCGTTCTGAATGGCAAGTAAGCAGTTCAAACTCCGAGTAAGGTTCTATTATTCCCATAAAAATTTATTTAGAAATAATTTTTAGTAACTTCGAAATACCGATGTTCTTTAAGTATATTGAGAATATCGTGTGAACGTTTACGAGAGAAAAGGTGTACTCTGGAAGAAGTTGATTAAGAATTTAAAAAATGTTGACAACTCTGGAGGTTTGCGTTCGATATATCTCGTTACGCGTCTAACATTATGACTCGTGAAACTGAACGTCTCCTCTCCCTTTCTCAGTCTTTCAGTTAGCGCAGTGTTTCCTCGATGAAGATACGACGCGATATCATCGCATTGTTCGATTCGACGAGACGCGAATACCAACTCCAAAATTGAGTCTCGTTCAACCAAGTGGAAAACGGACTGAAAGCCAGATTTCAAACAAATATATATATATAAACGCAATGAAAATTTTTTAGAAAAACTAAAATGTTCGAAAATTGTGCTCGTTTATATAAAATTTATCGATTAAACGCTTTCTACGAATTTTAAACTATTATTCAACTAGTTAGAATTCAATAATTAAATTTTAATCCAATTTTCTCGTATAATAATGGTTTATCGTTCATGCTTCTCATACATAATAGCAATTAAAAGAACATCAATTATTATCATCAACATTCAACGATTTATCCGAAATTGATAAAATTATTTATTTAAATTACAAATTTAACTTACCATAAAGAAAAGCATGCATTACATAAATCCAAATCAGGAGATTGAATACCCTCACAATAGTAGAATAGCTATATGTAATCATTTTAAATTAACCGCTTCGCGTATGTAACACAATGATATGCACTAAATTTAAATTAAACGTTGTATACGTTAGGTAATGGACGAATGATAAAACTCGGGTTAAATTATTGAAACATAGAGTTTTTACTTTGTCCGTATAGCTATATATATATATATTGTCACATCTAAATATCTTTCTATTCAACAAATTATTTTTCTTTTATCTACGCATAAGAAAAAAATTTGAACGAAGACGGAAATTGACGTTTTCGATGATGGTTTGACGCATTTTTAACTACTTTCGGTATAACTTTTCAAACGATGGATCTGTAAATACTGTCCTATAACTGTAATATATTAGGTAAATTATTAACTAAATTTCGAGATTTTATATTGATTTTTTTACAACAAATACCATACGGATTCGTTCTGAATGGCAAGTAAGCAGTTCAAACTCCGAGTAAGGTTCTATTATTCCCATAAAAATTTATTTAGAAATAATTTTTAGTAACTTCGAAATACCGATGTTCTTAAGTATATTGAGAATATCGTGTGAACGTTTACGAGAGAAACGGTGTACTCTGGAAAGAAGTGATTAAGAATTTAAAAATGTTGAAAAACTCTGGAGGTTTGCGTTCGATATATCTCGTACGCGTCTAACATTATGACTCGTGAAACTGAAGCGTCTTCCTATCCCTTTCTCAGTCTTCAGTTAGCGCAGTGTTTCCTCGATGAAGATACGACGCGATATCATCGCATTGTCGATCGACGAGACGCGAAATACCAACTCGAAATTGAGTCCGTTCAACAAGTGGAAACGGACTGAACGCCAGATTTCAAACAAATATATATATATAAACGCAATGAAATTTTTTTTAGAAAAACTAAAATGTTCGAAAATTGTGCTCGTTTATATAAAATTTATCGATTTAAACGTTTCTACGAATTTTAAACTATTATTCAACTAGTTAGAACTTCAATAATTAAATTTTATCCAATTTTTCTGTATATATGGTTTATCGTTCATGCTTCTCATACATAATAGCAATTAAAAGAACATCAATTATTATCATCAACATTCAACGATTTATCCGAATTGATAAAATTATTTATTTAAATTACAAATTTAACTTACCATAAAGAAAAGCATGCATTACATAAATCCAAATCAGGAGATTGAATACCCTCACAATAGTAGAATAGCTATATGTAATCATTTTAAATTAACCGCTTCGCGTATGTAACACAATGATATGCGCACTAAATTTAAATTAAACGTTGTATACGTTAGGTAATGGACGAATGATAAAACTCGGGTTAAATTATTGAAACATAGAGTTTTTACTTTGTCCGTATAGCTATATATATATATATTATGTAAATAATCTTGCAATTATTACTCTATCGATTCGCGATTATTGACTAACAAAATTTATACGTCAATTATACTCAATCAGTTGCCAGGAATAAATTCGTCATGCTTTGTGAATTAACAATCAATCGAATTTATTTAATAAATCTATCAGATCGGTAGTAAACGTGTATGCGTAATATATATATATAATGTATTTCACGGTACAAAGTTAATTTCATAATTTAAAATCAACTAATTTTTTCTTATAGGGAAAATTAATTAACTTAATTTCTACCAAAAATATTATTTAATCATTTACACAGAAATTAATAACTTTATTTATTCTATTCGATTTTAAGATAAATAACAATTTTATCGAATAAAAATAATTTATAGTACTGTCACGGACATCGACGCGCGACTTAAACGTATGAGAAGGATTCGAGTGACAGATAAGAAGTGTAGGTCGTATCGCCCATGCTCCGTCGGGTGGACGGTAGCTCGAGGTTCCGGGGTCGAATCCCGCAGTCCACCTTTTTATTTCTCGCTTCTCTCCTTTTCATACGTAACAGTACCTTATACGTAAATTAATAATTTTTTCAATATGACAATTTTTATATGCAGTTGGTATCTTTATCAGAAACAACGTCTATTTTTAATATGTCAAAGTAAAATAAAAATAAATATGTAATTTATATTGGAATTCTTTTTGGTTATTTGGTCATTGGGTTACAAGAATTAATAAAATGTATTTTTCATGGATCGGCTACAAAAATTGCATTATTTTGGTGGATTCCAACGAAAAAGGTTCTATAGCCGGGTTGTAAAATAAACATTTTGGCTTATTATAATTAATTGTTACTTAATATGACAATGTATAAGATAATATTTTTGAATCATGTGGGTGTTATAGATTAGATTGAATAAAAACCCTGATAAAAATAAATAATAATACAATTTGTTTAAAAAATAAAGAAATGTTTCGAAATATTAGAAAATATTTAAATACATTTTAAAAAATTTGTCTCTCCTTAGTTACTTGCTCAAACTTTATATAATCGCAGACAGACGACAAATGAAATATCTCTACCCTATTGTATTTCGGAATTAACCGTTAAATTCTGCATAACACACGTATAGTGTAATCATAAGATTGAAAGGAACGGTGAATGACCATATTGTGTAGAAAATGTGAAATAAACGCGTACCTCCTCGCGGTTGATCTCAGATGTACAGAGATATATACACATATATATATATATATATATATATATATAGGTAGACGGAATGATAGGACGGGTCGTATCGCTTTCAGCCAGTATTTTCACCTGTGAGGTAGACCCTCCGGAACTCGAGGTTGGACGGTCGTCGTGCTCTCTCCGTCTATCCGTTCGTGGCGTGGGTTGGTGCGCGTGCGCGGTAATAGGAGAGCACCAACCTCGTTAATCTCCGTGCAATCTTAATCTCGGGTTAAACGCGAAACCGATATTATGCAAACGAGCCGAGTGTGGTAAATCTGACCGTGAGTCTCCCCCAAGTGTTTGTCTGTTTGTCTCCCTGTCTCTCTCTCTCTCTCTCTCTCTCTCTCTCTCAGTCTCTGCCTGTTTGTGTCAGACCGCGCTAATACCGATACCCGGTGTCTTCTTCATTTGATTACGCAATTTCGATATATTCGCTATTTTTACTCAAGAGTCGCTTGCGACTTTCATCACTCATAATTCAAAAACAATAATGACGAATACTTAAATCCAAGTTCGGAAAAAAAAGATTCAATATTTTGATTTGGTCTAAAATTATGGGACAAAAAAATAATAAGACAATTTTTTCATTCAAAATTTTCATTAAAATACCGATAAATTTGTTTTTCTTTCGTAACTTTAGACCAAATCATGATATTGAATCTTCTTTTTTTGATCTAATTTACTCGATCTCAGCTTTCTTTTGAACTTAGGTTTCAGTATCTGTCTTTATTTGTTTTTGAGTTATACGTGATCAAAGTCAATGGCTTTTTAAAATTGGTTATATCTATCGTAAAAAAG
The DNA here is from genome assembly GCA_026168455.1 of Theocolax elegans. Taxonomy (NCBI): domain Eukaryota; kingdom Metazoa; phylum Arthropoda; class Insecta; order Hymenoptera; family Cerocephalidae; genus Theocolax; species Theocolax elegans. Next base: position 57,673,492 of record CM047431.1, read on the forward strand.
AGCGTTAGATTCTAAAACTCTGTGTTTCTTTATATTTTGATATAGTAGTAAACATATCCTAGAGTTTGGTAAAGATCCGTTGACACTCTCCTTGTTAGTCAAAATAAAATAATTTTATGTGTGCAGTTTACATTAAAACATATAGATATCTTCAGTATTTAATTAATTATTAAATTAAAAAAATATGTCCATCGTATGTGTTAAATATTTTTCAAATAATTTATGTTTTTGTAATTTCATTTATACTTTAATATTTCATGAGCATATGGGCATTTAAACACCACGTTGACCGTACATTAAATCGCAAGCGCTAAGTAAAAGACCGACCAAAAACGAAAAATGCATCCAAGCTAGGACTGTAGAGCGCTTTACTCTCGTGGAAGAATCGATGCCTCCGGCCTTTGTACACTTACGTGACTCGGTCTACCGGCACCTGATTAGCGCGAATCCGGAAGAACGGTTAACCACCGCGAATAGCTAGATAATCGACTACCACGGAGTACAACTGGAAACCCCCTTCCTCTCGCTCTCTCTTCTCTCTCTCTATATATATATATTATCCATCTCAACTGCTTAATTACGTATTTATCATGCATCTTTTTCAAATTCAATTTTCACAACATTGTCCGTTTAATCGTATTGTTTATATTGCAAATTCACTTAATTATATCAAAATAATTTATTTAATGAAGATAATTACAATTAATTTTAGCATTCAAAATGTATTAATATAATCGTCGTGTATATTATTTAAAAATTCAAGGATTATTTATCAATTTCTTGAGGTACACATTGGTGTTTTAAATTTAAGCAAAGAAAAAAAAACGTTCCTTTACGCTAGATTTATTTAACCAAATTTTTGTATTTAAATAAAATAACAATTACCCGGTCCTCAATAAATTGATTTATCATTAATACTTATAATATTTTTAAACCCTTAAAGTATAACGTCCTCTACAGAGGATAGATAAATTATATAATATATATATATATATTATGTAAATAATCTTGCAATTATTACTCTATCGATTCGCGATTATTGACTAACAAAATTTATACGTCAATTATACTCAATCAGTTGCCAGGAATAAATTCGTCATGCTTTGTGAATTAACAATCAATCGAATTTATTTAATAAATCTATCAGATCGGTAGTAAAGTGTAGGCGTAATATATATATATAATGTATTTCACGGTAACAAAGTTAATTTCATAATGTAAAATCAACTAATTTTTAGTCTTATATAGGGAAAATGCAAGTTAACGTAATTTCTACCAAAAATATTATTTAATCATTTACACAGAAATTAATAACTTTATTTTATTCTATTCGATTTTAAGATAATAACATTTTATCGAATAAAAATAATTTATAGTACTGTCACGGACAATCGACGCGCGACGTAACGTATGAGAAGGATTCGAGTGACAGATAAGAAGTGTAGGTCGTATCGCCCATGCTCCGTCGGGTGGACGGTAGCTCGAGGGTTCCGGGTCGAATCCCGCAGTCCCAACCTTTTTATTTCTCGCTTTCTCTCCTTTTCATACGTACAGTACCTTATACTAATTAATAATTTTTTCAATATGACAATTTTTATATGCAGTTTGGTATCTTTATCAGAAACAACGTCTAATTTTTAATATGTCAAAGTAAAATAAAAGATAAATATGTAATTTATATTGGAATTCTTTTTGGTTATTTGGTCATTGGGTTACAAGAATTAATAAAATGTATTTTTCATGGATCGGCTACAAAAATTGCATTATTTTGGTGGATTCCAACGAAAAGGTTCTATAGCCGGGTTGTAAAATAAACATTTTGGCTATTATTATAATTAATTGTTACTTAATATGACAATGTATAAGATAATATTTTTGAATCATGTGGGTGTTATAGATTAGATTGAATAAAAACCCTGATACAAATAAATAATAATACAATTTGTTTAAAAAATAAAGAATGTTTCGAAATATTAGAAAATATTTAAATACATTTTAAAAAATTTGTCTCTCCTTAGTTACTTGCTCAAACTTTATATAATCGCAGACAGACGACAAATGAAATATCTCTACCCTATTGTATTTCGGAATTAACCGTTAAATTCTGCATAACACACGTATAGTGTAATCGGAAGATTGAAAGGAACGGTGAATGACCATATTGTGTAGAAAATGTGAAATAAACGCGTAACCTCCTCGCGGTTGATCTCAGATGTACAGAGATATATACACAGAGATATATAGGTAGACGGAATGATAGGACGGGTCGTATCGCTTTCAGCCAGTATTTTCACCTGTGAGGTAGACCCTCCGGAACTCGAGGTTGGACGGTCGTCGTGCTCTCTCCGTCTATCCGTTCGTGGCGTGGGTTGGTGCGCGTGCGCGGTAATAGGAGAGCACCAACCTCGTTAATCTCCGTGCAATCTTAATCTCGGGTTAAACGCGAAACCGATATTATGCAAACGAGCCGAGTGTGGTAAATCTGACCGTGAGTCTCCCCCAAGTGTTTGTCTGTTTGTCTCCCTGTCTCTCTCTCTCTCTCTCTCAGTCTCTGCCTGTTTGTGTCAGACCGCGCTAATACCGATACCCGGTGTCTTCTTCAATTTGATTACGCCATTTCGATATATTCGCTATTTTTACTCAAGAGTCGCTTGCGACTTTCATCACTCATAATTCAAAAACAAATAATGACGAATACTTAAATCCAAGTTCGGAAAAAAAAAGATTCAATATTTTGATTTGGTCTAAAATTATGGGACAAAAAAATAATAAGACAATTTTTTCATTCAAAATTTTCATTAAAATACCGATAAATTTGTTTTTCTTTCGTAACTTTAGAACAAATCATGATATTGAATCTTCTTTTTTTTGATCTAATTTACTCGATCTCAGCTTTCTTTTGAACTTAGGTTCAGTATCTGTCTTTATTTGTTTTTGAGTTATACGTGATCAAAGTCAATAGCTTTTTAAAATTGGTTATATCTATCGTAAAAAAGAGCGTTAGATTCTAAAACTCTGTGTTTCTTTATATTTTGATATAGTAGTAAACATATCCTAGAGTTTGGTAAAATCCGTTGACACTCTCCTTGTTAGTCAAAATAAATTAATGTATGGTGTGCAGTTTACATTAAAACATATAGATATCTTCAGTATTTAATTAATTATTAAATTTAAAAAATATGTCCATCGTATGTGTTAAATATTTTTCAAAAAATTTATGTTTTTGTAATTTCATTTATACTTTAATATTTCATGAGCATATGGGCATTTAACACCACGTTGACCGTACATTAAATCGCAAGCGCTAAGTAAAAGACCGACCAAAAACGAAAAATGCATCCAAGCTAGGACTGTAGAGCGCTTTACTCTCGTGGAAGAATCGATGCCTCCGGCCTTTGTACACTTACGTGACTCGGTCTACCGGCACCTGATTAGCGCGAATCCGGAAGAACGGTTAACCACCGCGAATAGCTAGATAATCGACTACCACGGAGTACAACTGGAAACCCCCTTCCTCTCGCTCTCTCTTTCTCTCTCTCTATATATATATATATTATCCATCTCAACTGCTTAATTACGTATTTTATCATGCATCTTTTTCAAAATTCAATTTTCACAACATTGTCCGTTTAATCGTATTGTTTATATTGCAAATTCACTTAATTATATCAAAATAATTTATTTAATGAAGATAATTACAATTAATTTTTAGCATTCAAAAATGTATTAATATAATCGTCGTGTATATTATTTAAAAATTCAAGGATTATTTATCAATTTCTTGAGGTACACATTGGTGTTTTAATTTAAGCAAAGAAAAAAAAAACGTTCCTTTACGCTAGATTTATTTAACCAATTTTTGTATTTAAATAAAATAACATTTACCCGGTCCTCAATAAATTGATTTATCATTAATACTTATAATATTTTTAACCCTTAAAGTAATAACGTCCTCTACAGAGGATAGATAAATTATATAATTATATATATAAAAATTAAAACTTGATAAATGTTTTAATTAACAAGCTAATTGTATTTAAATAAGTAAACTATTTTGAAATGCATAACGTAAAATAGTAAAAATTCTAAATTATTTTTTTTCTCATAATCTATAGTATAATAAATTTATGATTCTTAGGAAACAAAGTCGCAACTTTAAGGGTAATTAACAATGTAGGGTGAACGAAAGTTTAATACACCACGCAGTACCAATAAATTGATATATAAGTATTACGTATATTTACTATTATCCAAGTGATATTAATCAATATTTAGATGATAATAATAACTGAACGTTATCGCAATAATAAGTGCTCATCTCACATTTTCTACAGATTACGTTGAAATTCGGAATATTTGATTTTCTTATAATTGTCATTAATATTTTCTTATAATTTTGATTACACCTCGTGAATTTCTCAAGTTCGCATCTTCGTTCCCGTAAGCGCATCACACCTACAAACAATATCGAGGAAAATCTTGGATCACCCGATCGTCAATCACACTGATCATCTTGCAAAAGAATTTTCAAATTAACAAGAAATTTTTTTGTATTCGTATACCGTGCAACAATTCCCCGTGAAAACGGTATAATTTTATTTTTACGCGATAGTCAAACGGGAATGAGATTCGACGGAATGTTTGATCGTCAGTTAAGTGGAAATTTGCGTTCTTTTTTGTCCCTCCATCTCATTGTTGAGAGTACTGACCTGGAAGTAACGCTCATCGAAGACGCTTCCTCGCCAGAAGTTGGATCTCAGAAGTTATTTTCTTTCTTTCTTTATCTTCTCCTCCTCTCGTTACAACCCCACTCTATATTCGATATATACTGGCATCATTTCGCATTTTCGAAAAATTCAACAACGCGTGCAGTCTTCAACAGCTATCTCAAATATGCAAATTAATGAATATCGCCGGTTCTTCCGATCATCGCATTTATTATATACAAGTACTCGAGAAAATCAAATCTACTCCGCGGAGGGACTTTTTTTTACACCCCGGCCGGATTTCTCTCGCAAACTTTCGCCCGAGACGAAGAAGAAAGAAGCGCGCCCGGGAGTAAAAGAGAAATCGTAACGTGGAATTAAAGAAGAGAGCGGCCCTCTGCAACGTTCTTGCTCAAACTTTATATAATCGCAGACAGACGACAAATGAAATATCTCTACCCTATTGTATTTCGGAATTAACCGTTAAATTCTGCATAACACACGTATAGTGTAATCGGAAGATTGAAAGGAACGGTGAATGACCATATTGTGTAGAAAATGTGAAATAAACGCGTAACCTCCTCGCGGTTGATCTCAGATGTACAGAGATATATACACATAGATATATAGGTAGACGGAATGATAGGACGGGTCGTATCGCTTTCAGCCAGTATTTTCACCTGTGAGGTAGACCCTCCGGAACTCGAGGTTGGACGGTCGTCGTGCTCTCTCCGTCTATCCGTTCGTGGCGTGGGTTGGTGCGCGTGCGCGGTAATAGGAGAGCACCAACCTCGTTAATCTCCGTGCAATCTTAATCTCGGGTTAAACGCGAAACCGATATTATGCAAACGAGCCGAGTGTGGTAAATCTGACCGTGAGTCTCCCCCAAGTGTTTGTCTGTTTGTCTCCCTGTCTCTCTCTCTCTCTCTCTCAGTCTCTATTTTCTCGATTCTAGTCAATCTCCTGTTTTATTTATTTATGTATTGCGTCGGCGTCTCCGTCTATATTATTATTTTAATGTTTCTTCGAACAATCGCCAGTATGTATATGGACACTATATGCGCTTGATCTTTCGGTTTTATGTTACTATTTTATTACACTGTTTTATTCTATTTTATTTTTATTGTTATGTTAAATGTTGTATTTGCGAGTTAAATTATTTATTTATTGTTATTTTATTATTGTTATTTTTATTTTATTGCTTTTATTCTTTATTTGTATTTTAACTACTTTTATTTTAATTTATATTTTGTACTTGCGATTTTCATCTTCAGTATACGGGGTTTTTCCCCAAAGTACCCAATAAAGTGTTCAATCAATCAATCTCAGTCTCTGCCTGTTTGTGTCAGACCGCGCTAATACCGATACCCGGTGTCTTCTTCAATTTGATTACGCCATTTCGATATATTCGCTATTTTTACTCAAGAGTCGCTTGCGACTTTCATCACTCATAATTCAAAAACAAATAATGACGAATACTTAAATCCAAGTTCGGAAAAAAAAGATTTAATATTTTGATTTGGTCTAAAATTATGGGACAAAAAATAATAAGACAATTTTTTCATTCAAAATTTTCATTAAAATACCGATAAATTTGTTTTTCTTTCGTAACTTTAGAACAAATCATGATATTGAATCTTCTTTTTTTGATCTAATTTACTCGATCTCAGCTTTCTTTTGAACTTAGGTTTCAGTATCTGTCTTTATTTGTTTTTGAGTTATACGTGATCAAAGTCAATGGCTTTTTAAAATTGGTTATATCTATCGTAAAAAAGAGCGTTAGATTCTAAAACTCTGTGTTTCTTTATATTTTGATATAGTAGTAAACATATCCTAGAGTTTGGTAAAGATCCGTTGACACTCTCCTTGTTAGTCAAAATAAAATTAATGTATGTGTGCAGTTTACATTAAAACATATAGATATCTTCAGTATTTAATTAATTATTAAATTTAAAAAATATGTCCATCGTATGTGTTAAATATTTTTCAAATAATTTATGTTTTTGTAATTTCATTTATACTTTAATATTTCATGAGCATATGGGCATTTAACACCACGTTGACCGTACATTAAATCGCAAGCGCTAAGTAAAAGACCGACCAAAAACGAAAAATGCATCCAAGCTACGACTGTAGAGCGCTTTACTCTCGTGGAAGAATCGATGCCTCCGGCCTTTGTACACTTACGTGACTCGGTCTACCGGCACCTGATTAGCGCGAATCCGGAAGAACGGTTAACCACCGCGAATAGCTAGATAATCGACTACCACGGAGTACAACTGGAAACCCCCTTCCTCTCTCTCTCTCTCTCTCTATATATATATATTATCCATCTCAACTGCTTAATTACGTATTTTATCATGCATCTTTTTCAAAATTCAATTTTCACAACATTGTCCGTTTAATCGTATTGTTTATATTGCAAATTCACTTAATTATATCAAAATAATTTATTTAATGAAGATAATTACAATTAATTTTTAGCATTCAAAAATGTATTAATATAATCGTCGTGTATATTATTTAAAAATTCAAGGATTATTTATCAATTTCTTGAGGTACACATTGGTGTTTTAAATTTAAGCAAAGAAAAAAAAACGTTCCTTTACGCTAGATTTATTTAACCAAATTTTTGTATTTAAATAAAATAACATTTACCCGGTCCTCAATAAATTGATTTATCATTAATACTTATAATATTTTTAACCCTTAAAGTAATAACGTCCTCTACAGAGGATAGATAAATTATATAATTTATATATATAAAAATTAAACTTGATAAATGTTTTTAATTAACAAGCTAATTGTATTTAAATAAGTAAATATTTTTGAAATGCATAACGTAAAATAGTAAAAATTCTAAATTTATTTTTTTTCTCATAATCTATAGTATAATAAATTTTATGATTCTTAGGAAACAAAGTCGCAACTTTAAGGGTAAATTAACAATGTAGGGTGAACGAAAAGTTTAATACACACGCAGTACCAATAAATTGATATATAAGTATTACGTATATTTACTATTATCCAAGTGATATTAATCAAATATTTAGATGATAATAAATAACTGAACGTTATCGCAATAATAAGTGCTCATCTCACATTTTCTACAGATTACGTTGAAATCGGAATATTTGATTTTCTTATAATTGTCATTAATATTTTCTTATAATTTTGATTACACCTCGTGAATTTCTCAAGTTCGCATCTTCGTTCCCGTAAGCGCATCACACCTACAAACAATATCGAGGAAAATCTTGGATCACCCGATCGTCAATCACACTGATCATCTTGCAAAAGAATTTTCAAATTAACAAGAAATTTTTTTGTATTCGTATACCGTGCAACAATTCCCCGTGAAAACGGTATAATTTTATTTTTACGCGATAGTCAAACGGGAATGAGATTCGACGGAATGTTTGATCGTCAGTTAAGTGGAAATTTGCGTTCTTTTTTGTCCCTCCATCTCATTGTTGAGAGTACTGACCTGGAAGTAACGCTCATCGAAGACGCTTCCTCGCCAGAAGTTGGATCTCAGAAGTTATTTTCTTTCTTTCTTTATCTTCTCCTCCTCTCGTTACAACCCCACTCTATATTCGATATATACTGGCATCATTTCGCATTTTCGAAAAATTCAACAACGCGTGCAGTCTTCAACAGCTATCTCAAATATGCAAATTAATGAATATCGCCGGTTCTTCCGATCATCGCATTAATTATATACAAGTACTCGAGAAAAATCAAATCTACTCCGCGGAGGGACTTTTTTTTTACACCCCGGCCGGATTTCTCTCGCAAACTTTCGCCCGAGACGAAGAAGAAAGAAGCGCGCCCGGGAGTAAAAGAGAAATCGTAACGTGGAATTAAAGAAGAGAGCGGCCCTCTGCAACGTTCTTTCTTTTCCCGGCACGAACCGTCAATTAAGCTCGGCAATATCGTGTATATCAGGCGAGTCTGAAAACGAGGCATGACACTCGCAATGTTGGCGGGAGAGGGAGAGGGAGAGGGAGAGAGTGAAAACTTTTATTGACTTTCGAGTTAGCATCATTTCCGAGCTCGTCTACGTACGAGCAAAGTTGTTTAACCGTCTCTTGTGTCCCTTAATTTCCTCCTTATTTGTCTTTCTACTAGCTTGCTCCTAGCAAATACGTATACGTCTATGTGTATACCGGTGATAATGTACATGCGTAGAAATATCATATGTGGGCCAACACGGTGGTTAATTCCTCCTTTTTTTTTAATTTACAACAAAAAACATATAATATACGCTATCTCGTTACATCGAGATAATATACATAAGTATGTTCGATTTACTTACTACGTGCCAATATTATATCTCATTATTTGTATCCTTGCAAAGATAGAAACAACAAATTATATTGATATTTTTTTGTTTTTCCACAAGAATTGAAGTTAAAAGTGATCGTCACCTTATTTCCTCCGTGACTTTCTGTATCCAACATATTTTTAAGTTTTCACTATATTTCAATAAATAAATAAATGTAATTATATAATGTAATAATAAATTATATAATTAATAATCTATTATCATAGATAATTATAACATAATAAATTTAAATCTTCATAAACACTTGTACAAAAAATTATAATTTTAAATAACCTGATACTTGTAAAAAAATATTAACAATACATTAAAAAAATGAATAATTACTATAAAACTGGTATATAATATAATATATAATTTAATAATTCGCATCATCGATTGATCTACCTTTTAAATGATTCTTAATATTTACTATTTCATTTAGACAATATGTCTATATTGAAAAAAAATTATTAATGCAATGACGGGTTTTATTACAATCTTTTTATAACATTATTGTGACATTAGCTAAGATTTTTTTGAATCTCCTCTTATTTTTTCTGACCCAGATTATTGAATTCTCAAAATTAAAATGTCAAAATTAAAATTTATTGCGTATATTAAACTATGAAATATTGTACTAAATCAGAACTGCGATCATTACTTATCAACGAAATTATTTGATTAATTAGAAATTATATTTGTTATAGTCTTTAGTTATAAATACATACATGATAATATATGTATTAAAGATTCTTAATTGAAGTATTATATCTTGATATTACTGTAGAATATATAGTAATTTTTATTAAACCATTTATCATATAGTGTATCTAGAATTGATGATTATCAATCGTAAACGTGGATTTCTCTATAATAACATTCGATAAGTGTATATTATTTAATTTTATTTCCTTAGACCGAGAAACAAGTTTAATAAAATAAAAATTACTCGAATATTGTTGACTAAGTTGGCATTGTACATATAAAATAATAGTATTCTTCTCTTACTCAAAAATGAAAAGTATTATTTTACGCAATAGTGTACTTTTCAAAACTAGCGTAAAAGTGTTGATTCTCACGCGTATTGAATAATATTTTTTGATACAGGGGGGGAGCGCATCAATGCTACTTTAAAAGAAACGAGCACACTTTATGAAAAAAAATAATATAGAAAAAATGTTCCACCATCCGGTCGATAAGTTGGTATAAGACATTTATGGGAACATCAACTCAAACTCACCGAGTACTCACCCAACGAGTGTATTAATTATTCAATCAGCCTAAATATCAGGAATCAACGAGGTACACATTATCACCTCTAATAAGAAAATCCATCGAATGCTAACAACCCAGATAATCGTAGAGTGCGCAGTCGAGATACGAGTTTTCACAAGATCGATGAACGTTTACCAAATTGACTATCGGTGGAACGCGAGCTCCAAAAGGTATATACGTAAGTAATGAAAGACTTTTTCAAGGGAAGAAAAAGAATAAGTCGAAGAATAAGAAGAGGGCAGTAGTACCTATACCAAGCGCAAATGATCCACTTCGTATGTCTTTGGAGGTGACCCAATTTATGCGCTGCACCTTGTATTCATCCGTGCAATTTGAACCTGCAACCCGTCTCCGATTCCCAAATTTTCGTAAAAAAAATATGTTATATATCGATTTCGGTGGATTTAATGGTTTCAATGTCCTTTTTAATTTAAATTCAAGTGTTGCATCTTCGTACCAACATGATTTGACAGTTGAAACGAAGAAACAAGTAAGAAGAATAATTTTCTTTTTGAATAATAAATTTTAATAAACATTAAATAAAATAAACAAAATAATTTATGATCTTTTTCTAATATCGTACTTTAATTATAATTATCCGTATTTAAAATATTAATAATGACTGTCGTATCTAAATTATATATATATATATCTTTGTCAACAAAAAACTACGTTTATAAATATAAAGAAATATAAAGAATAAATTAGACCGACGCGGTGGCGGAGTGGCGGAGACGCACCTCGGCCGATCACGAAATTGTCATTAATATTTTCTTATAATTTTGATTACACCTCGTGAATTTCTCAAGTTCGCATCTTCGTTCCCGTAAGCGCATCACACCTACAAACAATATCGAGGAAAATCTTGGATCACCCGATCGTCAATCACACTGATCATCTTGCAAAAGAATTTTCAAATTAACAAGAAATTTTTTTGTATTCGTATACCGTGCAACAATTCCCCGTGAAAACGGTATAATTTTATTTTTACGCGATAGTCAAACGGGAATGAGATTCGACGGAATGTTTGATCGTCAGTTAAGTGGAAATTTGCGTTCTTTTTTGTCCCTCCATCTCATTGTTGAGAGTACTGACCTGGAAGTAACGCTCATCGAAGACGCTTCCTCGCCAGAAGTTGGATCTCAGAAGTTATTTTCTTTCTTTCTTTATCTTCTCCTCCTCTCGTTACAACCCCACTCTATATTCGATATATACTGGCATCATTTCGCATTTTCGAAAAATTCAACAACGCGTGCAGTCTTCAACAGCTATCTCAAATATGCAAATTAATGAATATCGCCGGTTCTTCCGATCATCGCATTTATTATATACAAGTACTCGAGAAAAATCAAATCTACTCCGCGGAGGGACTTTTTTTTTACACCCCGGCCGGATTTCTCTCGCAAACTTTCGCCCGAGACGAAGAAGAAAGAAGCGCGCCCGGGAGTAAAAGAGAAATCGTAACGTGGAATTAAAGAAGAGAGCGGCCCTCTGCAACGTTCTTTCTTTTCCCGGCACGAACCGTCAATTAAGCTCGGCAATATCGTGTATATCAGGCGAGTCTGAAAACGAGGCATGACACTCGCAATGTTGGCGGGAGGGAGAGGGAGAGGGAGAGGGAGAGAGTGAAAACTTTTATTGACTTTCGAGTTAGCATCATTTCCGAGCTCGTCTACGTACGAGCAAAGTTGTTTAACCGTCTCTTGTGTCCCTTAATTTCCTCCTTATTTGTCTTTCTACTAGCTTGCTCCTAGCAAATACGTATACGTCTATGTGTATACCGGTGATAATGTACATGCGTAGAAATATCATATGTGGGCCAACACGGTGGTTAATTCCTCCTTTTTTTTTAATTTACAACAAAAAACATACAATATACGCTATCTCGTTACATCGAGATAATATACATAAGTATGTTCGATTTACTTACTACGTGCCAATATTATATCTCATTATTTGTATCCTTGCAAAGATAGAAACAACAAATTATATTGATATTTTTTTGTTTTTCCACAAGAATTGAAGTTAAAAGTGATCGTCACCTTATTTCCTCCGTGACTGTCTGTATCCAACATATTTTTTAAGTTTTCACTATATTTCAATAAATAAATAAATGTAATTATATAATGTAATAATAAATTATATAATTAATAATCTATTATCATAGATAATTATAACATAATAAATTTAAATCTTCATAAACACTTGTACAAAAAATTATAATTTTAAATAACCTGATACTTGTAAAAAAATATTAACAATACATTAAAAAAATGAATAATTACTATAAAACTGGTATATAATATAATATAATTTAATAATTCGCATCATCGATTGATCTACCTTTTAAATGATTCTTAATATTTACTATTTCATTTAGACAATATGTCTATATTGAAAAAAAATTATTAATGCAATGACGGGTTTTATTACAATCTTTTTATAACATTATTGTGACATTAGCTAAGATTTTTTTTGAATCTCCTCTTATTCTTTCTGACCCAGATTATTGGATTCTCAAAATTAAAATGTCAAAATTAAAATTTATTGCGTATATATTAAACTATGAAATATTGTACTAAATCAGAACTGCGATCATTACTTATCAACGAAATTATTTGATTAATTAGAAATTATATTTGTTATAGTCTTTAGTTATGGTTTTATATATAACAATATGTATTTGCAAATCTATATATTTGTTGAATGCTATTTCGCTTGACTATATTCACCTGTATTTTCTATTGTGCATCAATGAATAAAATAATTATTATAGATTGTTATTGTTGTAAAATGTCCATTGTTCCGCCTGTTTGAATGTTAATAATAAATCCATTAAAATTAAATAAATACATACATGATAATATATGTGTTAAAGATTCTTAATTGAAGTATTATATCTTGATATTACTGTAGAATATATAGTAATTTTTATTAAACCATTTATCATATAGTGTATCTAGAATTGATGATTATCAATCGTAAACGTGGATTTCTCTATAAAACATTCGATAAGTGTATATTATTTAATTTTATTTCCTTAGACGAGAAACAAGTTTAATAAAATAAAAATTACTCGAATATTGTTGACTAAGTTGGCATTGTACATATAAAACAATAGTATTCTTCTCTTACTCAAAAATGAAAAGTATTATTTTACGCAATAGCGTACTTTTCGATACTAGCGTAAAAGTGTTGATTCTCACGCGTATTGAATAATATTTTTTGATACAGGGGGGGAGCGCATCAATGCTACTTTAAAAGAAACGAGCACACTTTATGAAAAAAAATAATATAGAAAAAATGTTCCACCATCCGGTCGATAAGTTGGTATAAGACATTTATGGGAACATCAACTCAAACTCACCGAGTACTCACCCAACGAGTGTATTAATTATTCAATCAGCCTAAATATCAGGAATCAACGAGGTACACATTATCACCTCTAATAAGAAAATCCATCGAATGCTAACAACCCAGATAATCGTAGAGTGCGCAGTCGAGATACGAGTTTTCACAAGATCGATGAACGTTTACCAAATTGACTATCGGTGGAACGCGAGCTCCAAAAGGTATATACGTAAGTAATGAAAGACTTTTTCAAGGGAAGAAAAAGAATAAGTCGAAGAATAAGAAGAGGGCAGTAGTACCTATACCAAGCGCAAATGATCCACTTCGTATGTCTTTGGAGGTGACCCAATTTATGCGCTGCACCTTGTATTCATCCGTGCAATTTGAACCTGCAACCCGTCTCCGATTCCCAAATTTTCGTAAAAAAAATATGTTATATATCGATTTTCGGTGGATTTAATGGTTTCAATGTCCTTTTTTAATTTAAATTCAAGTGTTGCATCTTCGTACCAACATGATTTGACAGTTGAAACGAAGAAACAAGTAAGAAGAATAATTTTCTTTTTGAATAATAAATTTTAATAAACATTAAAATAAAATAAACAAAATAATTTATGATCTTTTTCTAATATCGTACTTTAATTATAATTCCGTATTTAAAATATTAATAATGACTGTCGTATCTAAATTATATATATATATATATCTTTGTCAACAAAAAACTACGTTTATAAATATAAAGAAATATAAAGAATAAATTAGACCGACGCGGTGGCGGAGTGGCGGAGACGCACCTCGGCCGATCACGAAAGTTAAGCAGCACTGAGTGCGGTTCGTACTTGGATGGGTGACACCATTCTTGTGCGGCTTTCGGGGTCGGTTAGGTGTTTTTCCACACTTCACAACGTGAGCGGGAGGTGTGAAACATTCGGTTTCGGTGTCAAGGCCTACGCAATGTGACTTTGACACCCAAAAAGAATGTTTCGAATACACCGGCCATCTCGGGTGAGGTTTTCCCTGCTTCACAGGTTTCCCTCATCCACGGGCATAACCCCGGGCGAATGCGAGATGGTGGGGTTTTAAGGGAGGGATAAAGCACCCACACATAGGTGGTAGGTGGACACCGTTAAAGTCCCCAGGGGGATAAACGGTAGGAAGTACCAGGAAAAAGAGAGCACAAATCAAGAATAAAAAAAAAAAAAAAATATAGAGAATAAATTATAAAGAAAATTAAATCATGGTCATTATTGAATAGGGATGAAAAAGTTGTTAATCTATCGATCTCTCTACGAACCAATTTGTGCAAAAAAGCAATTTCATTACTGACGTTTCGAACGTATAAAAGACTACGAACCATTTATAAAAATTGGAATAAGTATAAA
Organism: Theocolax elegans; assembly: GCA_026168455.1. Classification (NCBI taxonomy): domain Eukaryota; kingdom Metazoa; phylum Arthropoda; class Insecta; order Hymenoptera; family Cerocephalidae; genus Theocolax; species Theocolax elegans. The sequence goes on from CM047431.1 coordinate 57,688,533, forward strand.
TGTCATACAATACACAATAATTGCGTCATTATAAACAATAGTTACAATTGAAAATCACAGACAAACGTATACACGCTCATCAAATAAATTGATGAATCTTTACATCGTCAATCGTGGAAGAAAATAACATATGTAGGTAAAAAACAACACCTATAAAATGGCAACAAGAGAAAAAATGAATAATTACTATAAAACTGGTATATAATATAATATAATTTAATAATTCGCATCATCGATTGATCTACCTTTTAAATGATTCTTAATATTTACTATTTCATTTAGACAATATGTCTATATTGAAAAAAAATTATTAATGCAATGACGGGTTTTATTACAATCTTTTTATAACATTATTGTGACATTAGCTAAGATTTTTTTTGAATCTCCTCTTATTCTTTCTGACCCAGATTATTGGATTCTCAAAATTAAAATGTCAAAATTAAAATTTATTGCGTATATATTAAACTATGAAATATTGTACTAAATCAGAACTGCGATCATTACTTATCAACGAAATTATTTGATTAATTAGAAATTATATTGTTATAGTCTTTAGTTATGGTTTTATATATAACAATATGTATTTGCAAATCTATATATTTGTTGAATGCTATTTCGCTTGACTATATTCACCTGTATTTTCTATTGTGCATCAATGAATAAAATAATTATTATAGATTGTTATTGTTGTAAAATGTCCATTGTTCCGCCTGTTTGAATGTTAATAATAAATCCATTAAAATTAAATAAATACATACATGATAATATGTGTTAAAGATTCTTAATTGAAGTATTATATCTTGATATTACTGTAGAATATATATAGTAATTTTTTTTTAACCATTTATCATATAGTGTATCTAGAATTGATGATTATCAATCGTAAACGTGGATCTCTCTATAACAAAATTCGATAAGTGTATATTATTTAATTTTATTTCCTTAGACCGAGAAACAAGTTTAATAAAATAAAAATTACTCGAATATTGTTGACTAAGTTGGCATTGTACATATAAAACAATAGTATTCTTCTCTTACTCAAAAATGAAAAGTATTATTTTACGCAATAGCGTACTTTTCGATACTAGCGTAAAAGTGTTGATTCTCACGCGTATTGAATAATATTTTTTGATACAGGGGGGGAGCGCATCAATGCTACTTTAAAAGAAACGAACACACTTTATGAAAAAAAATAATATAGAAAAAATGTTACATCATCCGGTCGATAAGTTGGTATAAGACATTTATGGGAACATCAACTCAAACTCACCGACTACTCACCCAACGAGTGTATTAATTATTCAATCAGCCTAAATATCAGGAATCAACGAGGTACACATTATCACCTCTAATAAGAAAATCCATCGAATGCTAACAACCCAGATAATCGTAGAGTGCGCAGTCGAGATACGAGTTTTCACAAGATCGATGAACGTTTACCAAATTGACTATCGGTGAAACGCGAGCTCCAAAAGGTATATACGTAAGTAATGAAAGACTTTTTCAAGGGAAGAAAAAGAATAAGTGGAAGAATAAGAAGAGGGCAGTAGTACCTATACCAAGCGCAAATGATCCACTTCGTATGTCTTTGGAGGTGACCCAATTTATGCGCTGCACCTTGTATTCATCCGTGCAATTTGAACCTGCAACCCGTCTCCGATTCCCAAATTTTCGTAAAAAAAATATGTTATATATCGATTTTCGGTGGATTTAATGGTTTCAATGTCCTTTTTTAATTTAAATTCAAGTGTTGCATCTTCGTACCAACATGATTTGACAGTTGAAACGAAGAAACAAGTAAGAAGAATAATTTTCTTTTTGAATAATAAATTTTAATAAACATTAAAATAAAATAAACAAAATAATTTATGATCTTTTTCTAATATCGTACTTTAATTATAATTATCCGTATTTAAAATATTAATAATGACTGTCGTATCTAAATTATATATATATATATCTTTGTCAACAAAAAAACTACGTTTATAAATATAAAGAAATATAAAGAATAAATTAGACCGACGCGGTGGCGGAGTGGCGGAGACGCACCTCGGCCGATCACGAAAGTTAAGCAGCACTGAGTGCGGTTCGTACTTGGATGGGTGACACCATTCTTGTGCGGCTTTCGGGATCGGTTAGGTGTTTTTCCACACTTCACAACGTGAGCGGGAGGTGTGAAACATTCGGTTTCGGTGTCAAGGCCTACGCAATGTGACTTTGACATCCAAAAAGAATGTTTCGAATACACCGGCCATCTCGGGTGAGGTTTTCCCTGCTTCACAGGTTTCCCTCATCCACGGGCATAACCCCGGGCGAATGCGAGATGGTGGGGTTTTAAGGGAGGGATAAAGCACCCACACATAGGTGGTAGGTGGACACCGTTAAAGTCCCCAGGGGGATAAACGGTAGGAAGTACCAGGAAAAAGAGAGCACAAATCAAGAATAAAAAAAAAAAAAAAATATAGAGAATAAATTATAAAGAAAATTAAATCATGGTCATTATTGAATAGGGATGAAAAAGTTGTTAATCTATCGATCTCTCTACGAACCAATTTGTGCAAAAAAGCAATTTCATTACTGACGTTTCGAACGTATAAAAGACTACGAACCATTTATAAAAATTGGAATAAGTATAAAATGTCATACAATACACAATAATTGCGTCATTATAAACAATAGTTACAATTGAAAATCACAGACAAACGTATACACGCTCATCAAATAAATTGATGAATCTTTACATCGTCAATCGTGGAAGAAAATAACATATGTAGGTAAAAAACAACACCTATAAAATGGCAACAAGAGAAAAAATAAATAATTATTATAATTTATATTGTTATAAAAAAAATTGAGTTTTTTTTTTGGTAAATCGTTAAAAAATGAAATAAAACATCATTACCAATACTTATTTTATTGGAGAAATGTTTTAAATTTTTTTTTGATAATCCAATAACCCAAAATTAATGAATTAATGAAACTGTATGTTATTCGGAATTTGATCCTCAAAAAAATGATTTTTAACCCAATTAATTAAAAAGTACAATAAAATATTTCCAATTCCTTTTTTAAATGAAGAAAGTGTTTTCGATTATTTTTTAACAATAATATAATTTATATACTTGTATCCCAATAACCCAATAACCTTATCCTTCTCCCGCTCATATTATCGAAATGTGAGGGTAATGGAGCCGTGGTTCCATATATATGTATAAAAACTTAATCTATAGAAATTTGCGGCAACATTCGGTATTTGGCTCATAGGATTTTTAACAAGAGAGATAAGAACCTTTTTGGTTTTTGGTTTACTAAATAAATGAGTTTTTCTATCATAATTTCTATTTCTATTTATATTTGGTAATTTTTTAACGATTTACCAGAAGAAAACTTTTTTTGAGAGGATAAAACGAATAAAATGCTAATTATAAATTACGTTAAAAACACATACACACGATGAAAAACAATACACTAACATGCTACCCGGAGTACGTCTATGCTAACAATTATTTAATATATAGATGTATATTTTGTCAACCACGCAAATTTTATTTCAAACTAAGGTTTCTCGATCTTGGTGAATAAACCATACATTTAATTAAATGGCGACGTTCCGATGACTTTTCGTCATCCTCTTCAGGCTATATACTACTTGTCAATATATCGAATGATTAACATTTCAATTTTGATCGTAGCATCACTGAGTCGTCGCACTTTATCTCCTTAAAAACTCCATCATTCAACATTGTTAATAAAATAAATACTTAAATAGATTAAAATACCATACAAAAAATATAATAACACGAAAAAAGAGCAAAAGCAGTCACGAAGAAAATATCACAGACGGAGAATTATTTTAATATTTAATGTAATTTTTATAAATTATTTATAACCTTAAAATAGAAACGTCGAACATAAAATTGCTTTTTTACAAATTCGTTCATGGAGATCAATAGATTGACAACTTATAACCACCTTCCAATTTTCGAATGAAACATGGAATTTAAAAATCTGGAAGCAATTAACGTATATCAAGGTAGGGCAAGTTCAATTTCCTTATTTATATAAGTATGTTTAAGTAAAATTTATGGTTCGACATCTCGTTAAGTATAATTTTTATTTACTTATAGAAAGACTTAGTGATCGAATGAGCACCTTGGTTAGAAAATAATATGAATCCTCTTAGCATTAAAAAATGTAACGTTGAAGAAACGTTCGATTTCATTCGAGATGGAACATTCTGTAAAACGAATAATTTCGTCGTCAGAATTTGTCGGGTAGCTCATCATAAGTTCATTAAATAAATGCAAAAAGAGTCGAGCGGAATGTCGTATCTTGAATATGACTAAAATCGACTAAAATTTCGAACAAAAGCTCGTGAATTTAGTTCCATACTGCGTCAAAACGTCAATGGAAATAGAATTTTGCATTCGATTCAACTTATAAGTACGATACTGCATGCATTAAGGTGAACGACGTTGTACAGTTGTATTGAAATTGTAGAAATAAACGCTCGACATTCGTTAGAGTGGAAAAGTCATTCAAAGCTTTCGCCAGAATTTAATCACATTGTCATAATTAAACTCATATTTAGGAATTTGTACTTGAAAAAGAAAATGGAGATTATGATCGTTTTTTAAGTTTAACATTTACCTTGTCTTGAATGATTAAATTCATACACGATACCAATTTACTCAGATTAGCCTTCATCCTGCTAGCCAATTCCACGAAATCATTTAACTTTTAGTTAGCGAACTAAAATTCGAATAAGATTATATCTTTAGCGAAAAATTATCTAATGTTCAGTTTAAAATCATAGTTAGTTTTTATGGGGAAATTAATAATTTCATTTAATTTATTGAGTTTAAAGTTTAATTATTAAACATTATCGAGTAAAGAACAATAGGCTGTACAATAGCCGAACAATTTTCGATATTACATATTAATTATAATAATTTGTACAACATACGTATTTGATGGATTTTTAGGTAATGAGCATATTGAATAAAAGAATTTCAAAACTTGTTTTGTAATAATAATCATTAAATAATATAAATTACAAAATTAACGTTTTACTAATAAATATACCGATGTGACAATTTTTAAGTGATTTTAGTTAGAAATATGTTAATCGTTAGGTATAAATAGAGCAAACGTTAAATAACAAAAAAAAAATTAGATATTTTTGGATCATCCAAATTAAATAGGTTAGTTAATTTTCTAGCAGATAAATGAGTAACTTTTCACTCCAAGAAATTCGATAGAATATCGTCAAATGGTCTCGCGAGATACGAGCGTGGTTAACAAAAAATAGTTTCATTTATCCATCGATAGAGTATAAATAGTAACAAGCGTCGTAGGTATATATATATTTATGCATATAACAGATGTTCAAATTAATAAAACGGAGAGAGAGGCAACGTTAATATATCGAAAAGGGTATAGTATAGGAAACTGCACAGTGATGGTCAACTGTTGCTAACCTGAGCGGAATGGGTGTAACGACTTGAGAGAGGGAGGTAGAGAGGTAGAGAGGTAGAGAGGTAGAGAGGGGAAGAGTCACCAGAGGTCGAAAGGATCCCTTCCCTCGACTTAGTGAGGGTGAAACCGAACCGTGACGGAAACGACCGAAAGCGCGGCTCGATGTTGATGAGGTCACGTGCGCGGCGGGTCAATCGGCTGGATGACGCAACCCCTTGTATATACGTGTATATTGCGAGGTCTCGTGTTATTACTTTATTCCGTTTCCTCATTCTTCTCTACCCATATAAGGTATATACTGCGGATGCTTCTTTCCAAAAATGTCATATTTCCGTTTTTTTTTCATCTTCGATTAATGGGTTTACTTTTCACTTGCGGGCTATAAGGACGTTGCAATTACATTTGTCAAAGAAAATTCATGTCGATACAATTTTATTGACGGAAATCGCAGACTAATTTTGTAGACTTAATTTTACAACTGTATTTTTACACACTATATTTACAAAAAAAAAGTTTTGGTCGTTCGTTCCGCTACTTTTCGTCTTAATCTATCGATATTTTTCTGTTTCAAATGTTTTATACAGAACGGTATAAACAAAAATTAATTTTTGAAAAAATCAAAACAAACAATACTTATACTGAAATATTTATATATTTTAAAATTGTTAATTAGCGTATAATGTTTCGATGTGCAGTTTATTTGCAATTTGCATATACGATATCCCATTAATTCTCGTCGGACCGCGTGATAAAATAAAAATAAGAAAAAATATCTAGATTATTTAGTTCCTCTGAAATAATGTTAATAATGCGACCAACTATCGTCTGCTTGTCTTTCGGTAGAGAGCGGTATAACAGGGATTTTCTCTTGGTGATACAAAACAGAAAATAAGGTCTTTACGGTTTTACGCGGCAGTCGTCGTCAGGCGTGTTGGTAGTGTCGGCTCGTAACCCACAGAGAACCTTTTTTAGTTAGTGGCTTGTCACACTTCAAACGCTCTATTTTACTTACGTTACTCCTTCGAACGAACATTTTCTGCGTCTGGTGCAAATTTTCAGACGATACGTACATAAAAATGGAAATTCACGGACGAGCACCCTGAACAGCAACAATAAATAACGATAATCTCTTAATTACCAAAATGAACGGACGTGTAATAATTAAAAATAGTGTGTATACGTGGTAAGGTCATAAAGGTCTCGGGTGGGGTGAAAAAAAAAAAAAAAATATAGAGAATAAATTATAAAGAAAATTAAATCATGGTCATTATTGAATAGGGATGAAAAAGTTGTTAATCTATCGATCTCTCTACGAACCAATTTGTGCAAAAAAGCAATTTCATTACTGACGTTTCGAACGTATAAAAGACTACGAACCATTTATAAAAATTGGAATAAGTATAAATGTCATACAATACACAATAATTGCGTCATTATAAACAATAGTTACAATTGAAAATCACAGACAAACGTATACACGCTCATCAAATAAATTGATGAATCTTTACATCGTCAATCGTGGAAGAAAATACATATGTAGGTAAAAAACAACACCTATAAAATGGCAACAAGAGAAAAAATAAATAATTATTATAATTTATATTGTTATAAAAAAAATTGAGTTTTTTTTTTGGTAAATCGTTAAAAAATGAATAAAACATCATTACCAATACTTATTTTATTGGAGAAATGTTTTAAATTTTTTTTGATAATCCAATAACCCAAATTAATGAATTAATGAAACTGTATGTTATTCGGAATTTGATCCTCAAAAAATGATTTTTAACCCAATTAATAAAAGTACAATAAAATATATTTCCAATTCCTTTTTTAAATGAAGAAAGTGTTTTCGATTATTTTTTAACAATAATATAATTTATACTTGTATCCCAATAACCCAATAACCTTATCCTTCTCCGCTCATATTATCGAAATGTGAGGGTAATGGAGCCGTGGTTCCATATATATGTATAAAAACTTAAATCTATAGAAATTTGCGGCAACATTCGGTATTTGGCTCATAGGATTTTTAACAAGAGAGATAAGAACCTTTTTGGTTTTTGGTTTACTAAATAAATGAGTTTTTCTATCATAATTTCTATTTCTATTTATATTTGGTAATTTTTTAACGATTTACCAGAAGAAAACTTTTTTTGAGAGGATAAAACGAATAAAATGCTAATTATAAATTACGTTAAAACACATACACACGATGAAAAACAATACACTAACATGCTACCCGGAGTACGTCTATGCTAACAATTATTTAATATATATAGATGTATATTTGTCAACCACGCAAATTTTATTTCAAACTAAGGTTTCTCGATCTTGGTGAATAACCATACATTTAATTAAATGGCGACGTTCCGATGACTTTTCGTCATCCTCTTCAGGCTATATACTACTTGTCAATATCGAATGATTAACATTTCAATTTTGATCGTAGCATCACTGAGTCGTCGCACTTTATCTCCTTAAAAACTCCATCATTCAACATTGTTAATAAAATATACTTAAATAGATTAAAATACCATACAAAAAATATAATAACACGAAAAAAGAGCAAAAGCAGTCACGAAGAAAATATCACAGACGGAGAATTATTTTAATATTTAATGTAATTTTTATAAATTATTTATAACCTTAAATAGAACGTCGAACATAAAATTGCTTTTTTACAAATTCGTTCATGGAGATCAATAGATGACAACTTATAACCACCTTCCAATTTCGAATGAAACATTGACTTTAAAAATCTGGAAGCAATTAACGTATATCAAGGTAGGGCAAGTTCAATTTCCTTTATTTATATAAGTATGTTTAAGTAAAATTTATGGTTCGACATCTCGTTAAGTATAATTTTTATTTACTTATAGAAAGACTTAGTGATCGAATGAGCACCTTGGTTAGAAAATAATATGAATCCTCTTAGCATTAAAAAATGTAACGTTGAAGAAACGTTCGATTTCATTCGAGATGGAACATTCTGGTAAAACGAATAATTTCGTCGTCATGAATTTGTCGGGTAGCTCATCATAATTCATTAAATAAATGCAAAAAGAGTCGAGCGGAATGTCGTATCTTGAATATGACTAAAATCGACTAAAATTTCGAACAAAAGCTCGTGAATTTAGTTCCATACTGCGTCAAACGTCAATGGAAATAGAATTTAGCATTCGATTCAACTTTATAAGTACGATACTGCATGCATTAAGGTGAACGACGTTGTACAGTTGTATTGAAATTGTAGAAATAAACGCTCGACATTCGTTAGAGTGGAAAAGTCATTCAAAGCTTTCGCCAGAATTTAATCACATTCTCATAATTAAACTCAAATTTAGGAATTTGTACTTGAAAAAGAAAATGGAGATTATGATCGTTTTTTAAGTTTAACATTTACCTTGTCTTGAATGATTAAATTCATACACGATACCAATTTACTCAGATTAGCCTTCATCCTGCTAGCCAATTTCCACGAAATCATTTAACTTTTAGTTAGCGAACTAAAATTCGAATAAGATTATATCTTTAGCGAAAAATTATCTAATGTTCAGTTTAAAATCATAGTTAGTTTTTTATGGGAAAATTAATAATTTAATTTAATTTATTGAATTTAAAGTTTAATTATTAAACATTATCGAGTAAGAACAATAGGCTTACAATAGCCGAAAATTTTCGATATTACATATTAATTATAATAATTTGTACAACATACGTATTTTGATGGATTTTTAGGTAATGAGCATATTGAATAAAAGGTATTTCAAAACTTGTGTTGTAATAATAATCATTAAATAATAATAATTACAAAATTAACGTTTTTACTAATAAATATACCGAGTTGACAATTTTTAAGCGATTTTAGTTAAAAATATGTTAATCGTTAGGTATTGAAATTAGATATTTTTGATCATCCAAATTAAATAGGTTAGTTAATTTTCTAGCAGGATAAATGAGTAACTTTTTACTCCAAGAAATTTCGATAGAATATCGTCAAATGTCTCGCGAGATACGAGCGCGTGGTTAACAAAAATAGTTTCATTTATCCATCGATAGAGTATAAATATTAACAAGCGTCGTAGGTATATATATATTTATGTATATAACAGGATGTTCAAATTAATAAAACGGAGAGAGGCAACGTTAATATATCGAAAAGTGTATAGTATAGGAAACTGCACAGTTATAGTCAACTGTTGCTAACCTGAGCGGAATGGGTGTAACGACTTGAGAGAGGGAGGTAGAGAGGTAGAGAGGTAGAGAGGTAGAGAGGGGAAGAGTCACCAGAGGTCGAAAGGATCCCTTCCCCTCGACTTTAGTGAGGGTGAAACCGAACCGTGACGGAAACGACCGAAAGCGCGGCTCGATGTTGATGAGGTCACGTGCGCGGCGGGTCAATCGGCTGGATGACGCAACCCCTTGTATATACGTGTATATTGCGAGGTCTCGTGTTATTACTTTATTCCGTTTCCTCATTCTTCTCTACCCATATAAGGTATATACTGCGGATGCTTCTTTCCAAAAATGTCATATTTATCCGTTTTTTTTTTCATCTTCGATTAATGGGTTTACTTTTCACTTGCGGGCTATAAGGACGTTGCAATTACATTTGTCAAAGAAAATTCATGTCGATACAATTTTATTGACGGAAATCGAAAAATAAATTTAAGAAATTTTATATTTTTTAACTTTGGGCTATTTTAAGGAAAGTGCAGGCTGTACTTGCGTACTCGGTTATACGCGTTTGCAAATTTATACTTACGCTAGCGCGACCGTGCGACGATAATAATATTTTATATGAATTTTATCATGAAACCAATACGTAATGGTAAGTCATTTATATGTGTAATTGTGAATTACACGTAAGAAATTGTAAAAATATATATTTCTCATAAATTTTCTATTGATTAACTTAGGAATAAAAAAATCGCGACACTCAAATGCGCGCCGATATCCAAATCTCCAACCTAAATTATCTACGTTTACGTTACAAAACCTGTACTATATTACCAATGAATATTATATAAGTGAAAATCTTAATCTTTTAATTCCAATATACATTGTGCGATTGATTGGTCTAACCTACAAAACAGAGAGAAATATTAAAAATATAGGAAGATGGGTCGACACGATTACAAGATGTTTAATATAAATTCGTGCAATTGATAATTAATAATAATGTCAAAATGTTATTTCATCCAATTCTATTACATTTTCTTAGCAGGTCACGCAGACTAATTTTGTAGACTTAATTTTACAACTGTATTTTTACACACTATATTTACAAAAAAAAAGTTTTGGTCGTTCGTTCCGCTACTTTTCGTCTTAATCTATCGATATTTTTCTGTTTCAAATGTTTTATACAGAACGGTATAAACAAAAAATTAATTTTTGAAAAAATCAAAACAAACAATACTTATACTGAAATATTTATATATTTTAAAATTGTTAATTAGCGTATAATGTTTCGATGTGCAGTTTATTTGCAATTTGCATATACGATATCCCATTAATTCTCGTCGGACCGCGTGATAAAATAAAAATAAGAAAAAATATCTAGATTATTTAGTTCCTCTGAAATAATGTTAATAATGCGACCAACTATCGTCTGCTTGTCTTTCGGTAGAGAGCGGTATAACAGGGATTTTCTCTTGGTGATACAAAACAGAAAATAAGGTCTTTACGGTTTTACGCGGCAGTCGTCGTCAGGCGTGTTGGTAGTGTCGGCTCGTAACCCACAGAGAACCTTTTTTAGTTAGTGGCTTGTCACACTTCAAACGCTCTATTTTACTTACGTTACTTCCCTTCGAACGAACATTTTCTGCGTCTGGTGCAAATTTTCAGACGATACGTACATAAAAATGGAAATTCACGGACGAGCACCCTGAACAGCAACAATAAATAACGATAATCTCTTAATTACCAAAATGAACGGACGTGTAATAATTAAAAATAGTGTGTATACGTGGTAAGGTCATAAAGGTCTCGGGTGGGGTGAAAAAAAAAAAAAAACTAAAGTGTAAACATAACCTATAATTAAAAAGAGATATATACGAAATCGATCAGTCGGCAGTCGGCACTCATCTAAACGAACGTGATTGCAGTATTTGCCAAAGACTCGGATAGCGATGCAGTGGCCACTTGAGCGCGAAACATAATCATTAGTCGAGGATGGGGGGTGCTGGTGCTTGTGCTGGTGCCCCCTGTAATTACCGAGCCGCACGCGATCATAATTATTATTTGCAGAAAGCTGCATATCCACCCTCTATCTCTCTCTCTCTCCCTCTCTCTCTCGTATTTGACTAACCGACGGAGGAAGCCTCGTGAAAAAGTATAGCACTCGCGAGAGTACGAATTCGAGGTTGTGGCTGATCGACTGATAAGCTATGTATACGTATACGTGTATATATATACATATGACGATGTCGATTCAATTTTAACTCGGGCCAGTGGAAGAGAGTGTGGTAAACGTTTCTTACTCCTGTACTCTACTTACCTGGATTTCAATTTGCGATTGATGCACGGGTTATCGAAGATATATGTAGAAAAAAGAGGAAGGGTGCAACTAAAATGAACAGTTAGATTTACAATGTTTACGATTACTATATTTCATATGATTAAAACTGCTAATAATAACAAAATTGCGAATTCCTAAATTTATCAGTTTATATAAAAATTCAACGAATTCAACGGAGACATCAGTTTCGAGTGTAATGGAAACATCCTGAGCAGTAGGGATATAACAAGTGCTAGAAGAACTACGGAAATCGTGATAAATTCCAAACACTTGTTTGCTCAAAAAAGCAACCTATACTTTGTTACACTGTTTCTTTATTATTAATTCATACCAGTTAATCGTTCGATGACATATATATCATAAGCAACAGTACAATCATCTGCTTTTCCGAACTAAAACTTAATTTTAAATTAAAGAAGACATTTTTTTCCCTCCGTCCACTACTGTCCTGCAATGGTAAGTCATTTATATGTGTAATTGTGAATTACACGTAAGAAATTGTAAAAATATATATTTCTCATAAATTTTCTATTGATTAACTTAGGAATAAAAAAATCGCGACACTCAAATGCGCGCCGATATCCAAATCTCCAACCTAAATTATCTACGTTTACGTTACAAAACCTGTACTATATTACCAATGAATATTATATAAGTGAAAATCTTAATCTTTTAATTCCAATATACATTGTGCGATTGATTGGTCTAACCTACAAAACAGAGAGAAATATTAAAAATATAGGAAGATGGGTCGACACGATTACAAGATGTTTAATATAAATTCGTGCAATTGATAATTAATAATAATGTCAAAATGTTATTTCATCCAATTCTATTACATTTTCTTAGCAGGTCACGCAGACTAATTTTGTTAGACTTAATTTTACAACTGTATTTTTACACACTATATTTACAAAAAAAAGTTTTGGTCGTTCGTTCCGCTACTTTTCGTCTTAATCTATCGATATTTTTCTGTTTCAAATGTTTTATACAGAACGGTATAAACAAAAAATTAATTTTTGAAAAAATCAAAACAAACAATACTTATACTGAAATATTTATATATTTTAAAATTGTTAATTAGCGTATAATGTTTCGATGTGCAGTTTATTTGCAATTTGCATATACGATATCCCATTAATTCTCGTCGGACCGCGTGATAAAATAAAAATAAGAAAAAATATCTAGAAATATCTAGATTATTAGTTCCTCTGAAATAATGTTAATAATGCGACCAACTATCGTCTGCTTGTCTTTCGGTAGAGAGCGGTATAACAGGGATTTTCTCTTGGTGATACAAAACAGAAAATAAGGTCTTTACGGTTTTACGCGGCAGTCGTCGTCAGGCGTGTTGGTAGTGTCGGCTCGTAACCCACAGAGAACCTTTTTTAGTTAGTGGCTTGTCACACTTCAAACGCTCTATTTTACTTACGTTACTCCCTTCGAACGAACATTTTCTGCGTCTGGTGCAAATTTTCAGACGATACGTACATAAAATGGAAATTCACGGACGAGCACCCTGAACAGCAAACAATAAATAACGATAATCTCTTAATTACCAAATGAACGGACGTGTAATAATTAAAATAGTGTGTATACGTGGTAAGGTCATAAAGGTCTCGGGTGGGGTGAAAAAAAAAAAAAACTAAAGTGTAAACATAACCTATAATTAAAAAGAGATATATACGAAATCGATCAGTCGGCAGTCGGCACTCATCTAAACGAACGTGATTGCAGTATTTGCCAAAGACTCGGATAGCGATGCAGTGGCCACTTGAGCGCGAAACATAATCATTAGTCGAGGATGGGGGGTGCTGGTGCTTGTGCTGGTGCCCCCTGTAATTACCGAGCCGCACGCGATCATAATTATTATTTGCAGAAAGCTGCATATCCACCCTCTATCCCTCTCTCTCTCTCTCGTATTTGACTAACCGACGGAGGAAGCCTCGTGAAAAAGTATAGCACTCGCGAGAGTACGAATTCGAGGTTGTGGCTGATCGACTGATAAGCTATGTATACGTATACGTGTATATATATACATATGACGATGTCGATTCAATTTTAACTCGGGCCAGTGGAAGAGAGTGTGGTAAACGTTTCTTCCTCCTGTACTCTACTTACCTGGATTTCAATTTGCGATTGATGCACGGGTTATCGAAGATATATGTAGAAAAAACGGAAGGGTGCAACTAAAATGAACAGTTAGATTTACAATGTTTACGATTACTATATTTCATATGATTAAAACTGCTAATAATAACAAAATTGCGAATTCCTAAATTTATCAGTTTATATAAAAATTCAACGAATTCAACGGAGACATCAGTTTAGAGTGTAATGGAAACATCCTGAGCAGTAGGGATATAACAAGTGCTAGAAGAACTACGGAAATCGTGATAAATTCCAAACACTTGTTTGCTCAAAAAAGCAACCTATACTTTGTTACACTGTTTCTTTATTATTAATTCATACCAGTTAATCGTTCGATGACATATATATCATAAGCAACAGTACAATCATCTGCTTTTCCGAACTAAAACTTAATTTTAAATTAAAGAAGACATTTTTTTCCCTCCGTCCACTACTGTCCTGCAATAGTTAGTGATCAATTAATTTTTCTCATTTAAATAGTAAAAATTACTAATTATGTAAGATAGATTAATAGTTGTTCCAATGAAAAATAAAGTGGTTGATCTTATCACTCACGCAAAAAAAAATTCACTAGAACAACAAAGAATCCTTGGTTATTTTAAAAATAATTGTTTTAACCAAATATTCCATAATTATAACTGATTGTAACTCGGATAAATAACCATTGATATAAATAATAAAAACAACAAAGTTTTTGTTAAATTTAACAAATACATTTGGTATAAGTATAGCATCTATGATGTCATAAAGTTTTCTCTGCAGTTACGAGAATAATATTTTTATTGTACATACCAACAAAAGCTTAGAGTTTTAAATATGCCACATTTGTTGCAATAAATAGCGAACCTTCTTTTGCACACAGGCATTTATTTGTTATTATTTATAGTATACTATCAGTTCTAACAACAAAGATAATAATTGCAAACTTAATAAACTGAGTTAGTAAAGTATATATATATATATATATATATACACATCTGATTCCAAACATTAAAACAGATATACCTAACAAAACTTACAATTAGTTATACATTTATCGCAATATTTTGATTAAATTAACAAAGGTCGAATATTATAAATTATATCTCGGTAAAACCAAGGAGTTAATACGCGGTTTACATTTTTAAACGAACTTGGTAATCTGCACAAAATATACTTACGCTGTATTGAATATTTTACGATAACTTTATATTTTGATAAGTGGCGAGAGTCGTGAAAGAAAATTTAACAAAGTCACATCCTAATGTACTTATACCTAATTACGTAAACGGTAATGATATCAAAACTAGCAGTCAGATAGATGTTACACCGGTTTTGGATTAACAAAATATTTCGAAAACAATTATTTTAAATTATTAGTTTATTTTATTTTTGTCATTAATATATCATTATTTGTTAGTATGTGTGCTCTTCTTGGAAAAATCAATTATCCAACATATACAATATAATACAATATATAACCTGATTTTCATTTTTTATATGAAATTCTGAACAATAATTATATAAATAACCGAAAATCAGGATTGCACCTTAAACATTATAATAATAATTATTAATTCTTTAATGCTTAATTTATTATCAAAAAATAGTGAGTTTGTAAATAAAAATCATGTACACAGATATATATCTTCAGTAAGAGAAAGGAATATTTCAGATAATTGATGTTTCTTAACTCTTAAGCTCAGACTCCTTAAATAGGAGCAAATGAATATTTCTAAGTACAATTGAGTATTATTTGAATCAGGTTTTGTTAATATCTTAATAGTTAAAAACATAAGTATTAACAATATCGAAAAAATATTATTTCACTATAAGTCAATATCAATGTCTAGTAACAAACAAATGCATCTTTTTTATCAAAACTTTTTTTTTTCTCTCGCAATGTTTAACCACCGTAGATTATAAGATGTTTCCTTATAATACTATATAATTATCGTTGTTTAATTTTTTTTTAATGTCGAGCTGCTGGAAAAAACATCAGTTTTTTTGTAAAAAAATAATGAAAAAGTTGTACAATTTTTTTTATTAAAACTCAGTGCAAAATGTATATACGCTATCTGCTGGAATCCTGCTAGTAACTTTGGTATCACGTAACGGTGATCCATTGTTATCCATCCAACGCTGCATCGTGTAATAAAGTACAATGACAAAGGAACCTTGGATTAGCAGTAGCAATTACTATTGCATTAGGTGCATGAAAAGCGAAGGATATATATATATATATGTGTATATGTAAGCGCACGGATATAGACTTTCGGGTTAATTAGTTACCGTGATTAAGAACTCTGGGTGTGTCCGGTGGAAGAATATTTCACGAGTAGCCTGAAAGAGAGATGTTGAAGTTCTTAAAATACCCGGATTTATAGAAAGATAAAAAAGGTTACATACACATTGTTCGTTCTTCTGCGAATTTAACGTTATGTGCATGATTTTGTTATTTAAATTTTCACGGGAAAACTTGTAGATTTTCGATTATAATCGTGTAGAGCTAAAACATTGAATTTTCTTTCTGATGAATAATTTTCGAATGATTTTTTATTCGTTTCCTGATCGCGTATCGACTATTTCCATTAACTGATACAGAAGATAAAGCTTCAAAAGATTACAAAATCGTGGTCAATATATACAGATTGCATATAGTATAGTCGCATCGCCAATTCTTGTAAATACCAGCATGTTTTGTAACATTGAGAAAATATTTTAAATTGGGTTAAACCACGATTCGTTAATTAAAATTGTAATTGCAAATAGTGCTACGTTTGTAACACCTACGGTAAGAAGTTAGAAATCTACCAAATTCAAATCAGATGATAAATAACTTTTTCCATTTTTTCCATGCGTCTTTGAAATAACAGTTTATTTTCATAAACCTATTTTTAATTTTCTAATATACTGTTTAAAACGATTAAAACATACAAATCATCACTTTTTAGGCACGTTCGCTACACGGGAGATCTTTCTATTTTTCTCTTACGGTATTTCGGCAACCTGTATAAAAAATTTTAATCTATTTTCAAAGAATATCATTTTTTTATGTTTCTCTCATTTTTACGAATATTGAAAATTTACCTTGTAACGCGTCGATTTATTTTTTCTTTATACTTATTAATTCTTACTTCAAACGTCTTTTCAACTCTTTTTGCTAACATTCTCTTAACTTTGACGTAATCATCGATCATCCTTTAGTGCATTCAGGTATACTTAGTCCTAAAGAAATTATAAAATAATCATTAGTTTTTAAATTATTCAATAAAAATTTTAGAAAAATCTTTCGTCGAAATCAGAGAATAACTACTAAGTATATAAGTAACTTTCTAACCCTGTTATCAACGTTATAAAAATTATTTCAGTATTCTGTACTCTCGATGAAACAGTAAGTAGTTCAAGTCAATATTCGTCGCAACGTCACTTTAAAACATCACAGGATTTCTTAGCGGTTTTAAATAGTATTGCGCTGTGAATTATCAATTAGTTTTCATTAATTTTAACCCACACAGAAAGAAAAATTGATTTCAGAGACGACGACGTCGAATTTTTAAAATGTACATTCATAACTTTTATCCATTATAAAAAAGAACACTCGAGAGAATACCAACTAAAAGTTTCTTCGTCTCAATAAAAGGCATTAATATCATAAATTTGTGAATCTTAAGCAGGTTTGTATATATCTAAAGAATTACTATTGGAAAAACACGTATAATCCCACTTTTTTCATAATTTATACACGCAGTAATGATTCGCGTTGCGGGAATCTAAATTTATAAGCGTTGCATTTGACATATCCGACGTTTAATTACATATTTAATAATCGTTTGCTGCAAGGACGAAATGTCCGTTTCATCTCGTTATTAATTTTTGTCAAGTTCTCGTGTTCACCTTCTATGGTTATTTCTCCGTATTTCGACTTTCGACGTTAATCAAATTTTAAAGATATGTATATAAATGTATACACGTTCATTCGAGACGAATAAATCTCTTGGATTCTCGTTTGGTAAAATGTTGGTGACTTATTCGAATAATTTATTGTGCGTTTACGTAGAATTTTTGCGACATGATTATATTTATGTTCGAATAAGTAGATACGTGTTGTTTTCTTTAAAATTTTTGTCATGGGTGCCGAGGAGATCCATCTAATTCCATTTTCTGGATCGCTCATCACCTTCTCTCGTACCTAGTACTACAAATTATAATGCATTCTTCAAAATTAATCATTTGCGTCTCTATGCGGAGAGAAAATATTTCATGTAATTTACGTAAAATAATGTAACTTAGAAATATTTAAAACTAAATTTACTATATATTGTTGTATGTCAAGATCTTGTACACTGAGAAAAAAAAAGAAATTTTTACTATAAAAGTGCCATATTTTCTAGCACGGTAGTGTCACAGCTATATATTTTTAGTACACTTTACTAACAAATTTACAGTATTTTTTACTAGAAAATTTGGTTAGAAATACTAAAAATAATCGAATTATTTGACCATGTGGAAATAGTAATATTCACTATACATTATATTACAACGTTTATTAAAAAATTTGAATTATTTCAGTTCGAAAATAAAATTTTATAACTTAAACTAGAAATTTATAACAATTATGTTTTATTCCAATAAATTATATATATTTTTAGTATTGCAATCAGTCGTTACACAGAACAAAATTAACTAAAAATAAATAATTTTATTTTACAAGCAGCTTAAATTTATTTTTGCAATTTTGTTCGTTGCGTTTACTTCATATATACTTATTTCGTAAGTTACTTCATTATTTCACTATATTAAATTTTGTATTCTTACTTTGCAAATATGTAGTGAGTTTAATTCTAAATTTAAAAAAACAGAAGTAATGACTATATTTAAAATGTGTATATAAACTTTTAAAAGTATAAGTGTTAATTTAAAAATTGTAATGATTATTTAACAAGTTTTTTTAATTGAAAATTACGTTTTTAGACTAATAAATTGTTTTGCTAAAAAGTTATATTATTATTATATTACTGAATTAAATCGAATAATACAAAAATATAAAATGAAGCTTTGTTTAGTGCACACGTATCCTCTTTCTTAATTACACTATTTTTATCACTTTTACAAATTATATACTTACTTTTAAAAAAGTTTCCTCTATTATTATAATTATAGAAAAATCATGTAATCGCTACACTCACAAAAATGTATTCTTGTCATTAGCGGATTGTCGTCTCAAATAGGGCTCAATAGGAAATCCAGTTGATGTTAAACGATTCTTCTTATATTATCAAGTAGATTCCATTAAAATCAAAATCTCACTATTCTAAATAGAAATCGAATTATCTGGGTTATATAGAAGAATCGTTCAATATCAAGTGGATTTCCTATATCGAGCCCTATTTGGGATGACAATCCTCTAATCACAATAATACATTTTTGTGAGGGTAGGATTAATAAAAAACACACGTTTATAATCCAACTTGGCGAATCAAAAATAAGTTATACATCTGACGTTAAAAAAATCTATATTGCGGGTACATCTTTAAAAAAGTAAAATAGGAAAAGCTTTAGTTATCAA
The DNA here is from genome assembly GCA_026168455.1 of Theocolax elegans. Classification (NCBI taxonomy): domain Eukaryota; kingdom Metazoa; phylum Arthropoda; class Insecta; order Hymenoptera; family Cerocephalidae; genus Theocolax; species Theocolax elegans. Next base: position 57,708,230 of record CM047431.1, read on the forward strand.
AGTGCATGCGCTACAGAGTTTTGTCAAATTGAAATTGTCGGAGGCACATAAATTAGTTTGAAAGTTTTGTGGAAAAGTACACGCTCGATAAGCGGATTGGTGTTGAAAGTCCATCATTTTCCTAACCGTGTAGCGGGTGCACGTTTTCAATATCGCGTGCACTCTCGACTTTTTGTGCTTATCCTAGTTTACCATCGCGTCGAAACCCCTGTGTATTTAATTGACGAGTAACCTATTGTCTTCGCCTCTTATCCGACGATTTTTCTTTTTGTTGAACTAGCGCGTTCGAGTCAACCACACGCATTTTACACGCGTTTCGATCAAGGGTTATTATAATCAACGGTAATGGAATGTCAAACTTAAAAATAAAAATAAAATTTAAATTTCCCGGGATTATTAATATCATTGACTAACAAGGAGACCCTCATATGTTTGGGAAACGGATCGTGCCCAGCTTGTAGTATATGTTTTCTAATATAAAAATATGAAAAAAGCCAGAGCCGCAGACTCTAACAATCGTTTTTTCAAAAGTTATACGCTGTTAAAGCAAAATTTCCAAAAAAAAGAGACTTTCCTTTAAACGCTTATAACTTCTGACCTATCTAATATTGACATTCAAACCAAAGTTTACTGAAAAGCTGAGATAAAATAGATACATTTTTAAAAAAAGTACGTTCAAATCCGTTAAAATGGAGCAGAGTTATAACCAAATTAAGAATTAGAAGCAATTTTAAACAAAAATTGAGCAGTACAAATTTTATTGATTTTTTTAAGCTAAATTTCTTTAAATTCTTAATTCGGCTATAACTCTGCTCCATTTTAACGGATTTGAACGTACTTTTTTTAAAAATGTATCTATTTTATCTCAGCTTTTCAGTAAACTTTGGTTTGAATGTCAATATTAGATAGGTCAGAAGTTATAAGCGTTTAAAGGAAAGTCTCTTTTTTTTGGAAATTTTGCTTTAACAGCGTATAACTTTTGAAAAAACGATTGTTAGAGTCTGCGGCTCTGGCTTTTTTCATATTTTTATATTAGAAAACATATACTACAAGCTGGGCACGATCCGTTTCCCAAACATATGAGGGTCTCCTTGTAAGATTATTTTACATTGAAATTTAAGATAAAAAAAACACGAGAACATTGCTTTTGTTACGATTTTTTTGTTACGAATGTAATTTATAATTAATGTGCAAAGTTTCAAGGTGATCGCGGTACAGGTTAATTGTTTTGAAAGTTATTTAAATTTCTGCACTGCAGATGACCGACGGACATTTTGAAAGCAATCGATCTCGTTAGTTCACGTGCGAATAGACTTAAAACTTTGCGCAAACATAGATTATACTTCCATCGTTTCTCACGATTTTCCTTAAATTTCTATGATATAAAATATTAATTTTCGTAAAAGTAGTACTTCTCGATCGATAATTTTAATCGCGATGAATTATTGCAGATTTCATTTGACATATCCCGTTAGTACATCATGCGAGAATTGGTAAAAAGAATGTGTCTGTATATACGATAACAACAATATGAATATAATAAAGAAATAACCCTATAGTAGAAATGTCAATCTCAAAACTACGTGTAAAACTCGAGCTTATACTTGCGTCAATGTGCTACCCCGCCTTTTGATACCCTTATGAATTTTATCAGATTATTAATTCAATATTTTAAATATAATTTTTGGGTTGAAAAGTGCAGATTTATGTAATTTGGGTCCGACATCCCTTTAACCGATTAAGTGATAATCTTTTTTCCAGACTTCGTGCCAAAGAGGTAGAACACGATTATTTACTAAAACTTAATCCTGATTTTATTTTCGCTTTTAACTTTAACATTGCTAACAAAAAAAAAACAAAAAATAAGGAGTGTAAAATCCTTCCGTAACCTCCTCGTCGATATACTGTGGAGTCGTGACCTTTTCACCAGCTAATTGAGGGAGTATTTCCATATTCTCTCGATAATAGTTTTTAAGGAGCAGAAGCCATTACATTAATATCCTGATTTAAACGTTTTTTTATCTATAACTTTAATATTTCAAATTCAATATCAATCAAAAAAATGTGTACAATTTATGAATTTTTCGGTATTATTGTCCGCCATAGTGAATACACACCATCTTTATTTTTAAAAAACTGAAGTAACTATATTATATAATCAACAACTCCAGACGCCTATAGAAAATAATTGTACTAACGTAGTAATTAAAAAAATTAAAAAATTACCGGAATACGATTATTTGGACGTCATATTGAATTTTTCATTATTTTAATGCGTATTCAAATAGAACATCTCGAAAAATGGTTGTATAACCAATATTCATAAAAATCCGTTAAAATTTGCAAAAGTTATTCAAATATGTATTTATATCATACAATACCACTTAACTGATGAAATCTTTATTTGTCGAATTTTATTTTGCGCTACCTAATGTACCTAGTAAATCGGTATTTTAATTATTAGATTTATACTTAGGATGTACTCCCATTTATATACATAAAAAGACTAAAATAAAATAGAATAGAAAAAAATGAAAAGAAATTAAAGTAAATAAATAAAAATATTCGGAAAATGCATTTACCTTGCCGCGAGCAGTAAGCTTAAAGATTCTAACGGGTTAGATGGCTTTTTAAAATTTTCACGTATTTTACAACGAATTTTTTTCAAATTTTCCGTAGATATGTGAAAATAAACAAGATTTTATTATATTTCTCACTTGTCCATTTCAAGTATAAATTGAAGCTTAATCTACGTTTGCAAGTTAAAATGTAGTTCACTATTAGTATTTTACACACGAAATTTGAAAAAATTGTTTGATCGGGAAAATAAAAAAATAGACTCATTTTTCGGCGATTTTTATTAAATAACCTATTTACTACCTATAGGGAATGACGATACTTCTACTAGGAAATCGTTAAATAATTCGCTTAACTTGACTTGTCATTATCAATTGTACAAAATATCGATATGTGTTACAAACTCGAGGACCATCAAATTACAACGCAAGTAAAAGAGACATGTAAATTATATATACAATAGTGGAACGATTTTCCCGTGACATTATCGCGACGTATTAACTCTCTCGTGAGTAACCGTTCGCATAGACATACACTAAATATATATGCATAGTATAAATCAAAAGGGTAAATCACATAAACTCGAATGAAACATGTTTACATTTGGACACGCGTCCACATCGTAATTGAAAACTAGTTTGCGTTGTATTTTCCACGTTGGAATATTGCAAGGTTACCGTTCATTCGTTCCCAATAATAATGTAAATGACGACTCCGATTATTTGGCGTTGTTAAGTAATTCATACTGATACACGTCGCGTATTACTAAATTAATTGCAGTAGACGATTCTCGTATAGAGAACGAGTAATTTTTAATAAAAAAAACTTCCCTTTAAACATTGATAAATATAATATATATATAATCACATTTCTAATTTTAAAATTGTTATGCATTTAGGTTGTGATTGCAGTTTCCATTGCTAATCATAGTAGCGAGAACTTTGGTTGTTAAAACCAATTTTATTCTTAGTAGCAACCATTTTTTATTGGTGAACTTACCGGACGAAAATTGCAATTTTGTTACTGTAGCGATTCTTTCTTTTTTCCACAAGGAAGAATAGTATACGAGACTTGGAATATTTATTGAAGCGGGGAGTCTGAAGTGTTTCACTAATTCACCACCCGAGAATCTACGGGCATTAATGGCGCTGCCGTCAGGTGATTTGAGTTCATATTTAACAATAATTTTATATTTGGATAATTAAAGAAAATATAGTTGCTACCATATAAAATCGAAGTTGAGCACCATAGCTATTGATGTAATGAATAATACGTACTATATTTAGCTGATCGAAAAGTAAGTATTTTTGACGAAAAGTGGTAAGTATACGAATGAATGAGGGGAACACAACTCGGTAGTCACTTCATACTTATTACTTTTCGTCGAAAATACTGACTTTGCCATCAGCTAAGTATATAGTATGAAATTAATCATTACATCAATATCTATAGCGCTCAACATTGATTTTGTGCGATAGAAACTGTATTTTCTTTAATAACCTATAATTATTGTCGATTATGAACTCAAAACACATGACGGCAGCGCCATTAATGCTCGCAGATTCTCGGGTGATGGATTTGTGAAACTAACACTTTACAATCCCCAATCTTTAAAATATCCTTTTCAAAGGTTACCGTTTCATTGCTTCGAACAAAAGGTAGTCTTGGTGATATCCCATTTTATAAAAGTACCTTTGTACACTTTTTTTTGCTACGTTTGAGATGTCAAAGGTATAAGAACTCGATATAGAATTTCAAGTTTAAAGCACCAAAAGATAGGTATCAAGAAGGTAAATACTATCAGTTCAAAGGCGACGAGACGATCTATAAAGTTTATCTTTGCCTAATTTGTTTTCTTTTAACTTTCGAGGTGTCGATGTACTAAAGAATATTTTAGTGGACTCGTGCAACACCGTTATCAAAACACGTTGGAATTCAATACGAATACGTTTACATCGTTTGAATCAATCGGACTCGTTCGATCACCTCGACTATTTGAGCAATCGGACAAATTGTCCAACTGGACCGAGACTACGAAAACGGGAATCCGATAACGTAACTCTGCTATACCCTAGTACAAGTTTCACAATGGTTTGCCGAATTTTAAAAATACCGTGTTTCCTCATATTTTGGTCAAAAAGTGGAAAGATTTTTATTGGAATAGTGACTTTTAATATACACGAAGAGAAATTTTTTTCTAAAATGTTACTAAATTATCGGGATAAATATAATAGTGACAGTATTATAATTAATACACGAAACCTCTTGATTTATTAAAATTGAGGATCTTATTCGGAATTTGACCCCCAAAAAAATCATGTTTTTTTTTAATCCAATCGATTAAAAGGTGCATAAAATAAGTTTCTAATTACTTTTTTTAGTGGAGAAATGTGTTTCCGATCAATTTTTAGCAAAAAATAATTTTTATTCCCCGATTTATTTCATCATTTCTATTACACTGTAGTTTCAACTTGCTTTTGTATCAGTCGAATAACCCAAATATGCATAAACCCGTTTATCGGGCTAAATTTGCTTTTGGGTTAAGCGAACTACAAATCTCTAAAAAACGATCGAAAACACATTTCTCCACTAAAAAAATATTTAAAAACTTATTTTATTGATTTTTTAATCGATTGGGTTAAGAAAACGTGATTTTTTTGGGGGTCGAATTCCTAATAAATACCAAAAGTGATTATACAGCATTGATTAATTTGATTCTAAATTTTGATTACAATTATGGAGATATATTAGATGACAGTGTATCCGCTAAATTTTAAGCTCAACATGTAAGTCATTTTGTTATTTATTTTTTCTCTCCGTGAACCGTCAGATGCATTTGAAGACTTATATAACAGTCAAAAGATCGAATATTTAGATCCTAAAAATCGCACTTTACTTTAAATTATGTTTATCTTTACTTTTTTGAGAACATAATATGAAGAATATTTTTATTTAAGAATGATTTAAGATGTTTTTTCTATAATAAATAAAATGTTCCCATGCATTTTTAAGAAATTACCAATTTTTCATCATGTAAAATTTCGAGAAAATAACGTTAAATGACACACATACAATTCGTGTTTTATTTTTATTTCAAACTAATTAATTATAAAATAATTGACATTTGAAAAATATTTAATTGCTAAAAGATCTATTTAAAAACTTCTAAATATGATTATACCGATGATTATTCCGATTGTCTACTGTGATTATTATTAGCAGAGTAACCTAATTATTTAATCTGTTTGTCGTAGTGCTTGAATCATGATCTTGATTGAAAGTATCACTTGGTTTTTAAATATATCAAACGAATCATTTTTAATTACCTCTACGACATTACTATATTTCTATTTTATTCCAACAACAATATGTACGAAAAAATAAAATCACATATATGATAATATTAATTATTTATTTGCATCTATTTTTATTGTATTAAGCGCTCTATGGAAGAGTTTCCTTTTTAACGGGGTGTCGAAACCAAGTTTTACCGTACCCACTTTACCAACCTCGAGAATCACATAAAAAGAGTTACACTTCATTAAAAAAAAAGAAGTTAATTTACGTAACTCTAGGAGAACAGTCCCCTTCCTTCATTCATAATATATTGTCTTTAATATTTAAAGGAAGAACATTGACCAGTTTTCGAGAAATCCCTTACCAAAGATCTTGAAATGCCTTTTAATTAGTCGAGGTATAACCTCAAATTGCACGAAATTATCATAGATTTTGGAAAGGGATTACTCGAAAACCAATCGATATTTTTGTTTCAAATGTTGAACTGAAGTAGATTATTAATAAAGCAACGAGACTGTTCCCCTCAGTTTGCGTAGAATATCGTCTTTTTTAATTATAACTAATTTTATGTGAATTTTGAGGCTGGTGAGGTAGGGAGGATAAAACTTGACTTTGCTACCCCCTGTAATGTATTATAACGTATCGCAAAAGAATAGAATAATACATTAATAACAATAATAGTACATGAAAAAAACAATGCCCATGATCCTTTACTATTGAAAAATATCTCTGAAAGTACTGTAAAAGATCTTTTAAATTATTTTTAAATAGATAGATTGAACAAGCATCTTAAAAATCAATCTTAAAGACAATCATTCGCGCAAATCCAAATTTAAAAAAAATGCATCATACGGACGAACTGAGTTAATTTTACGTCAGAGAATACATAACATTTCGTATCGAAATTTAATAGATCGAATCCAAGAGGTCAGGGGATCACTCGATGGGTCGACTCACACGGGTCTATGGATTCTTGAGATTTTTTGGATGACGCCACGTCTATATATCACTTTACGGTATTGGATTTGTACGTGTAGACTGTGAGGTTTAATTTCCGGTGGACTATACGAACCCGTATCGGCAGTACGCTCGATTATACATTGTAAAGGCATTATTGCTACCGATTTACGGTGAATTTACTTATCGTTTAAGAACCCATTAATTATCGTTCGTGTGATTTTTGAGCGAATTAGATAATTGTAATAAAGATCTCATGTTAACGGGATGTCGGACCTAAATTACAGGAATCTGCACCTTTCAACCCAAAAATTATATCTAAAATATTGCATTAAAAATCAGACAAAATTCTTACGGACAGCTGAAAACATAAGGAAGGGCTTGACGTTTTAATATTTAAAGGAAAACATTGACCAGTTTTCGAGAAATCCCTTACCAAAGATCTTGAAATGCCTTTTAATTAGTCGAGGTATAACCTCAAATTGCACGAAATTATCATAGATTTTGGAAAGGGATTACTCGAAAACCAATCGATATTTTTGTTTCAAATGTTGAACTGAAGTAGATTATTAATAAAGCAACGAGACTGTTCCCCTCAGTTTGCGTAGAATATCGTCTTTTTTTAATTATAACTAATTTTATGTGAATTTTGAGGCTGGTGAGGTAGGGAGGATAAAACTTGACTTTGCTACCCCCTGTAATGTATTATAACGTATCGCAAAAGAATAGAATAATACATTAATAACAATAATAGTACATGAAAAAACAATGCCCATGATCCTTTACTATTGAAAAATATCTCTGAAAGTACTGTAAAAGATCTTTTAAATTATTTTTAAATAGATAGATTGAACAAGCATCTTAAAAATCAATCTTAAAGATAATCATTCGCGCAAATCCAAATTTTAAAAAAAATGCATCATACGGACGAACTGAGTTAATTTTACGTCAGAGAATACATAACATTTCGTATCGAAATTTAATAGATCGAATCCAAGAGGTCAGGGGATCACTCGATGGGTCGACTCACACGGGTCTATGGATTCTTGAGATTTTTTGGATGACGCCACGTCTATATATCACTTTACGGTATTGGATTTGTACGTGTAGACTGTGAGGTTTAATTTCCGGTGGACTATACGAACCCGTATCGGCAGTACGCTCGATTATACATTGTAAAGGCATTATTGCTACCGATTTACGGTGAATTTACTTATCGTTTAAGAACCCATTAATTATCGTTCGTGTGATTTTTGAGCGAATTAGATAATTGTAATAAAGATCTCATGTTAACGGGATGTCGGACCTAAATTACAGGAATCTGCACCTTTCAACCCAAAAATTATATCTAAAATATTGCATTAAAAATCAGACAAAATTCTTACGGACAGCTGAAAACATAAGGAAGGGCTTGACGTTTTGATTTTTTAACGAAAATGCATTTTTTAAATAATAATTGAGTAAACAATGTTTGGTCGGTAATTATTAGTCCAAAAAAGCATAATCTTTCAACCCAAACATCGTGATCAAATTATGGATTTAAAAATCTGGAAAAATTTGGGTATATTATTTAAAACATACCTAAGGGCTTGACGTTCAGCGTTTTTTAACAACTTTATTCATTTATTTATAAAAAAAAGTACAAAATTACCATTTTCTGGATCCGACATCCCCTTGTTGTATTCGATTTTTGACTTTCTTGCCTTATCGATGTAAGATATATCTCATTTTAGACATAATTATATAAGAGATTCTATAAATTTGTAAAGTTCTATCCGTGTACTCAGTTTTAAATATAAATATATTCAATACCGTTTGGGAACCATCCCTTATAAAGTTTTAAATGATTGAACATAATCTGAATCTACGAAAATAATTGTTAATTTTGGTAAAAATAGGTAAAAACTAAAGAATAATTTTGTTTAAAAATTAGTACATATATGTAGATTACTTGCATATAAGCATAGATTATTTATAAACGAAAGGCAATGAACTTTTACAATCAGAATTATTTAACGCTGTTTTTAATTAGGTTGAATTTTAAATAATAATTTACGTCTATAAGGCTGAGTAACGCACCCCGTCAATCCACTGAACAAAACTAACTAAATTGAAGGAGATTTCATCAGAATTATACCTATCAAATTGATACTTAAATTGAACTTCATAAAATAGTAATAAATATTACATGAATATACAAATATGTTAGACATAATGGATATAAAAACTTATTTATGATTTAATTTAAATATCGAGTTAACCAATAATATATACGTATGCAATGTATCTACTTCGGCCGATTTGACATACACGATTTTAAAACATTTACTTTAAATGCACATTAATCCTACTCATTAAAAATTACTATGTGTTTGTTTGAAACAAATATATTATGCATTGTTCATCTTATCTTTATTGTAACATATTTCAAATGTCACAATCCTGTCAATGATTTAATAACCGATTGAATCTCTTTATAAGAACAACATTGAACCAGTATACCAGAATTTTTCTTACAAGTCTATATATAAGTAATTCGAACAAACTAGTACAATGTCTGGAACTAAATGCGCTGTCGCAATGAAATGTTCTACATCCCACTTGTACGAATATCGCGTTTTTTCCGTCCTCTTCTTCTTTTTTCTTTCATTCCCTTAAATTAATTTGAAGTTTATCCATCCAATTTTTCAACCTTTCCTACTTCTCTCTTGCGCCCTAATTATTCTACAAATCAAGTATAACAACGTCCCGCATGCTCTTTCAATTTCGTTATATTTTACGTGCCGTTCACCGCAGTTGAACATACGTATACAATCCAAAACTGTTTATAAATATGTCAAGGATACACGGTGTATATATTGCAACGGTAACACAAAAAGAAAAAGCTGGCGAATTAAATTTATATACCTTCTAAACGTAATCCAATTATTTTACATTTATACAACACTTATAATCTAAACTTTTAATTATCGTTTACATTTTTAATTTCAGAATGTGTCGTAAATTGACAAAAAAAATCAGAAACGTCAACGTAAAAGTTGTTTATCTGCAAACACATTTTAAATTGATTAGAGACAACGGTGAATTTTTTCTCAATCGATGTGTTGTCGAAAATTCAATTAACAAATGAATTGCGAACGTTCGTTTTTTGTTATTTGAGCTTTTCCCCACTTGTTTGAATGTAATCTAATCTCGATAGCGAATCGCGGCTATAGTGCGCGAAGAATTTGACGTATCCGTCGATACCAGTTTAGTTGCAACACTTATGGCGAGTGTTTCAACTTACAGAATATTGTTTCAATCGTCGATGGTGAATTTTAATGTGGTAAATACTCTTAACTATTTACTCGATAAAGTGATATTATACACTTAACTTTAAAATATAAAAATTGACGACACAATGCGTAAATTGGTAATATCACACTTAAAGTAAAAATGAAAAGCTTAAAATTACATTTTTGAGAAGCTTACATATCTAAAATTACAATATTGTAAAATGAGGTATACTTTTCAAAAGTGTAAAATAATAAATTAAAATATATCTGAATATAAATTTAAAAGTGTAAATATTGGATCTAGTATTTTAGTTAAAGATTAAAAAGTTAAAAATGTATATTTGAAAAAGTACTAACCAGGAGAGTATTTGTTCATCGAAAATTTTGTTCGAAATGGAAAATGTATAATGTAAAAGTATAATAATAATATAAAAGGGGGCGACAGCGCCCGACGCAAGTATGGGCGCGTAAACCTCATTATACATCTAACTTAGTCCTCGTATTTGTCCTTTCATAACCGTTTATTATATACTATTAATTTTTATGAAATTTATGAATCATGTCTTTCTTTATCTATGTATCTTTGGTTTACATCAAGTTTTGTCCGAATTCATTCTCGCGTAATTAAGAAAAGCCGCGACAAAGAAATATGGATGTCGATTTCTTTTACTCGATTTTTGCTCCTTCCCTTTTTTTATCTCCCGTATATATCTATATATATCCAACTCGAAAAAAAATTGAGACAGAGCGATGGGCGAACATACAAGAGACAAAGAAAGACACTGTTTTCCTGTCCGTGAGAGGTTAAAACATATATTGGGTGAAGTTGAAACGTAGCCGTAAGAGGGAGCTAGTGTCAGGTGAATACTTTCATCACGGCTGGATCGTCTGGTCAATTTTGTTGTGAAAAGTTATGAATTAAAATTAATTATTTACGTATTTATTTCCAACACCTCACATTATTTTATTTCTGTATTTCTTATTTATACTATTATAATGTGCAATTTTAGCTCTCTATTTTTTATTAAAACAGAAAATCCGTTTTACATTTTTTTAATTAATGCCCGATTGTTTACCTTTTTTTAAAAGTGTAAATATAACTTTGCGATCTTTTTCTAAAATGCAACATTCATTGTTTATATTTTCAGAATTAAGTTTGGTGAAACCTGGGATATATATAGCTTCCATAATTATCCAAAATCTTGTTTTTTTTTGCTACGAAAGCATTTTGTTTTCAAGCGTAAAGTATAATCGGTATATTCCAAGACACGTATTTTTTTCTCGCACATATATTTCAATTCGATGTCCCTGCATATACAAAAAATAATATTAAACAATATTTTGAACGAAATAATAAACGAAGTTGTACGTGGAAATTGAACAACCGCAATTGCAAAAATTTCGAATAATAATATAAAGCAATGGGGTTATACGAATCTTAAATCCTGTGTAAGTAGTTACATCTCGTATTCAAATTGTCTCCAAGTAAAGTAAAAATCGAGAGAGAAAAAACCCAAAAATGTGTGTATTCCCAGGAAACGATTTGAAAAGAAGCCTTGAAACCGTATATAGAAGGACTTAATTTGCAAATCCTCCTGACCCACATCTTATATCCGCGGTATACAGAGGACCAACTGCGAAATGCTCAATCCTGATGACGGTACTCGTGAACAGATAAGAAGCGGGTAGCGTTTAGTCTTTGTGTCCGACCTTTTTCTCCTTTTTTACGGATGATTCCTCTGACTAACCGAACCCTTGGAAGAATGTTCCTACTATTGGTACCTATTTCTCAACGTACCTTTGCAGCTCTGGTTCTTCTTCCTTTTATTTCTCTCGTGGAGCGCGATCAACTGGAAGATACCGTTAATTACACTTTTGGATCACTTGGTGGTAACACCGCGGGTTTAAACTTTAATCGAGTTGGTTCATTTGCATGTTGTAATTTTCATTTTTTACTAATTAATTGTTAACTCTCTGATATGTGGAGAATTTGAGGTAATAAAACCTGTGATCTTGACCTAAGTTAACAAACAATATTTTAATCTGCTATAATGAATACATTATTTTAAATATTCACGGTTTCTTGAAATGATACTAGTTTCATTTTAACATTCAACCCACCGATAAGGAATTAGCTTGTATGTTCCTTAAAGATTGTCGACTCCAAGGACAGTTTAACAAAATTAGTCCATTCCAATTTTTTTCACCGCCAAAAATTTATAACTAAATAAAAGTAAATGTGCTGTAAATTTAGTATTGATCGAAGTGTATTTATTTATGCAATACTAACCACACGCATTGCTTTGCAGGCAACCCTCGCCGAATTCAGCAACTACTAACACGTCGACAGTCTCGTCGACCTGCACCGACACTGACAATGCAAGTACTCAGAGTATCGGTCTGTACCCTGGCAATCAACAGCAGCAGCAGCAACAACAACAGCAGCAGCAACAACAGCAACAACAGCAGCAGCAACAGCAACACCAGGAATCGGTTACGTCAACACCATCGAGTAGTGGCGGTACGTCGACCATCACTAGCTCAACGGCTAACCTTACCAGGAGTGTTTCGGCACCTGCGGGACCTAGACCACAATTGGCGAGCACTGCGAGTACTGCGAGCACTTCGGCTACTGTGGGACAACGTCCAAGGTTGCGTCGCAATCAAAGTCGAACTGAGGCTATTAAAAAGTAAGACATCTTTTTCCTATTTTTCATTTGTTTAAAAATTATTTATTGGTACCGCGACTCGTTAATTAGGATATTTGTAGTAAAGCAATCTAGTATATAGTATAATCTTAATAGGATGTAGTATTCAAATTGTTACCGACCGAGCCAATGGAAATGAGAAAACTATTTTAATTAAATAAATACGGTAAGTTAAGTTGAACCAAGATATCATTACTCCTTCGTATTTGAGTATTGTCTATCACTGCGCTAAAATTCAATTAAAAATAACGGCGAGTGGAAATTTGACTTCTCAATTCTCTTTCCATCCTGGAATGATAGATTGACGTGTCAAATTTCCTTGTCAGTTTTTAAAATATATCAATATTTTTGTATCGAAATTTAGCAGAGTATTATAGGTTATACTCAAATAAAGGTCAATGAAAACTTCGTTTTACCTAACTTACTAAATTTATATAGCTAGAGTAGAAATGATTTTTTTCTCATCGTGTAAACTTTCAATTCACTCGGTCGACATAATAAGTGAGTGCAATATCCTTTTACGAATTAAATAAAATGAGGGTGACTAATAAAAACGGTATTTTTTCAGTGAAAAATAAAGAAACAGTTTAATGTTCAACGATAAACAGACTACGTCACTAAGAGGGTTTGATAAGATGTTATTTTACTATTTATTAATGCTGAGTGTACGTAAATACATACAAGCATTTAATCTTTATCACCCGGCTGGTCCAGGGTAACGAACAATGTTTGTAGTTGATAATTCAAAATTAGAGGTCCATCGAACTCTAATCACGTTCGGTTTAAGGTATTTGATGATCAAATTGAGAAATAATTTCAACCTCATAAGAAATTGAAGAAAGTAATAAAAACGTAGATTCTCGCAACTTTAAAAAAACCTTGTCAAGCCTGCTGATCAAAATTGAACTTTTTTGTATTTACATACCACCGTTTCAACCCTTATTAGACAACAAATATACAATGAAAATACTCCATTTAGGATGAAATCGACTTATTATTGTCAGTAGATATTAAAGAACAATTTTTATAAAAACACATTTCACTCAAATATAAATGAATACTTTCAAAAAATACGTTTGGAAAATAATGCATTTGAAGTTTTACGTTATCACAATAACGAAATACATTACTGAAATGTTTCTAACTATTATATTTTTATGCGATCGAAAACTGTCTCATAGACAATAAAGCATATTGCAATACAATAATAAATTTATAGAAAGCAATATTATATTCAGTATAGCAATAGTATATATAGAATATCTTATAGGTATAAATTATAAGATTATAAATCTTACAGAGGTACACCCTTTTTTATTCAACAGGTTTTTAAATTCCGAAAGCGGATTCAATTTTTTTTTATTTTTAAAGTTTACAAACTGAATGAACATATTTAAATAATTTTAATAAATTCTAATAAGTAATTACAGTTAACGTAATAAAAAAATTAAATAATATTGCTTTTTATTTTGATATTTATTTAGTATTAAAAATCAGGGATATATATTAAAACTAAGAAGGGCTTTCTCGAGTTACGCACTTTTTCTTTAGAAGTCTTCAAATAGGATAAAAAAATAACTTTAGTGACCCCTTTTTTTATAAGTTGAGTAAATATTACTAAAAGTTGAGTACCTATAACCTATATCATTTTCAATGGTATTTTTTAATTATCTTTCATTACCAAGAATGCCTTATAGTTAAGACTTTCATTTGCCACTCTCAGAATATGCGTTAGCAACAGTCTCGTCAGATATAATGATACAACACACTAATATAAAATATAATTAAAATTAATCTTATACATTCATGTATTATTGACAAATTAAATAATTTCACTTTTTTGTATAATATTTACCATTTAAAGCTATTTACACAGATATTACACAAGTTCTTTAGATTTTTAGTCAAATTAACTGAATCGCTTAGGCTATTTTTATTTGATTATTCTGAAGAAAATATTAACTGAAACGACATTAGTAATTTTCACTTACGCGCAAATAAATATATTTATATATTTATACAAAAATTTATATTTCTATACATCACTTTGATCATATAGCTACATTAAACGGGAGACTGCGACATTCTTTGGTATCGACGAGGAGACCGAGGCTACCGAGAAGCAGAAATGGCTGGACCGGCGCCGACGAATGGCATCCAGGAAGTACGGTGCTCTCTTACCCGAGTACAAAGCTCCAGACCCGGACATTACCAAAGACGTACCGGATGCCATGGAAGTTTCAGATGTAAGTCCCTTTTCAAACGCTAAACTTTCGATCTATATCTATATATCGATACACCGAACAAAATATACAATACACTCATCGCCCTTGTTTCTTTTGAATAGGCATTACTTTTCGCGTCGAAGAAATTTCATGGGAAATTCATTGAAAAATATTTTCTTGCAAAATTTTGATAAAATCGTAGCTAATTACGCAAACCCACGATTTTGCTAGGCGCATGTGTCATAAAAATGCTTAAATATGTAATAAAAAAAATTGTTTAATATATTTATTATAAATTTTAAAAAATTGTCTTCCGATGATTCAAATCTGATTCTGTATTTTTTCAATTGATATCTTGATTAAGCGCATAAGCATTAACAATTTTTTTTATCAATTTATATAAGTAAAAAATTTTTAACAAAAATACTGACTTGTAAAATTATAATTTGTATAATAAATCTATGCATGAACGTTTTTGAATTTACAATTTATTTTCTCTATGAATATTATTTATTATAATTTATTAATTGAGGTGTTAAAGACAAGTCGCGATTCTTTTAATTGTAAATTTAGTATATATAAAAATACTACTGCTTTGATTTTTTTACATCAGCTGAACCAACAAAATCAGGCCTAACTTACCCATTACATTCGCACTTTGGTCCTTAACAGACGATTCTTTAAGTCCTTGTTTATACTCAGGCTGAATGATTCAAAGACTTCGGAGTAAAAGATCAAAGATTCAAATCTCCGCGAGATAATTTTTTTTTTTAATTTTAATGCAAATTAAATTTTTGCAATAAAAATTAACAATTTTTGTTTATTAAAATGTATATAATTTTTAAAGCAAAAACCCTGTAAATCGTGACTAAGTCGTTTATAGTCATGATTTTACTAAAATTACGAAATATGTTACAATGATTTTAGCATGAAATTTTTTCGACGTAGGTTCCTGGAGTTTTCGATTGTATTATCATTAAATCGAAACAACAGTGAAAACTTTTTTTTTATTTAATACCTTATTGATTTGGAATTTACCTATTTCTTCTGTAGCAACGGTGGGAATTATCTGATATTCTCGCGGGGAATAGCTACCTTCACCCGATGTCTCGTAATTTTCCTCGAACGTTTCATTCGCCGATAAGATTAGAAAGTTCTTCCTTATCCGGAGTTCTCTGCCTGCGAATCCCTTTCACGAACTTTAATTACGAAATTAATTGCGAAAATGTATCAGCTTCCTGTATTCATCCGTTTATTTATGCATTCGTTCGTGTACTTGTTTACTTATTCATTCATTTATTTATTTAATCACCTATTTATTTACTTATTTAAAAAAGGGGTTAAAATTCTCGTTGAAAGAGAAAACTTAAGAAGTAAATAAAAATATTGACCGATCAGCATAAACGTATCCCATTTCACATCTAGAAAGTAAGGTATAGTTATCGCGAAAGTGAAAAATTTAACATCCGTCCCAATTAACACATTTACCTGAAATTTTCGAAAAGAAGATCCCTCTTGTGACAACGGAACAAAAATAAAAAAAAAAGCTTAAGGTAAATGGGTCGGTTATATTGATAATTTGAAGATAGTATGCAGATACGTCTCTTTGTTCTTATTCTCATTTTTTTCCTCTGGTATGTAACTCTATTTGTCTACGAGTTCACGAGTCTTGATTACTCAGCCTTCTTTGTCAAGTGTCCTCTGTTACATTAGTATACGCACTTACCACCTTAATATTTTAACTTGCTTTGTATCTTTCATCTTCTTTTCATCTTTTTCTTCGCGAAAAATTAGACACGATTATTGGCAAATGATCGTTTCTCGAACGGATAATTACATTCGATGACACACGTGATTTAATATTTCAGTCCGTATTAACTTGGAATATTAAACTTATATACGTAATACAATACATTTACTTTTAAAACGTGTCACTTAGTTTTGACGATCGATGTAAACCAGGTCAAAAGGAATACAGAGATACGATAATTATTTTAATAACCCGGAATACGATATAATTATTCTTTCGTATTTTCAGCCTGTCACCCTTAGAAAATGGCAGAGGCCTGTAAGAAGGAAAGATTCAGTAGCGAGGATGACGCTCACAGGACTTCAGTACATGGTCGATGTAAGTACCATTTATTTGTATTGACTTTTCTTTCGCGGCAAAGTAACATTTTTACGAGAATGATTATTTTTAATACTGTAATTACATAACAAATCGTCGTAAACCGCGGTATTATATTCAATCACGATAGTGTTACGACACGCATTATACAAATATTCCGTAAAAATATACGTACTTCGTTTTGTTGAACAACGTGTAGTATAGGAAGGTGTATTAAATTTGTTCCTCTTTAAATAATACTTCTTTTTCCTCTTTTTATTTTAAGAGATTCATTACTTCCAAATTACACATACAATCGCTATTGCATAAACATGGTCTGTCTGACTTTTTATGCGCGGACGTATTCAAATTTCGAACGATTAATTTGACGCATTACTCGATATTGGTTACGCGCAATTATATCCGGAGCAGTTGTAAATGAGCGTGTGAAACAGTCCGTATTAAATTAGCAACGTATCTACCTGCGTATACTTACCCGCAAAACCTAATCAGCCTCGATTTTTTGCTTACCGACTTTCACATTTATTTACCTTATAATATGACAAGTAATGAAACCTCTACGCTTTTTTATATGCTTTTAAAGATTTTTTTTATTATTAGACGAACGGAGAGTTTTCTCTAATAGAAATTATCGTGGCTTACCAGCTGTTCGATATAATATAACCTATATACATCACAAAATTTTACAATTGATAGACCCAAAGTTTGTTTGATGTCTTTAAAGAAATTATTGTTTTCTAAGGTGTTCATTGAAGAATAGAAGATTAGTCTATATTTATTGCCAAATGAGTTCCGATTGTTTAATATTTTTATCACATTCTGTAGTTTTTTTATAATACACTTAAATATATTTTAAAATAGTAAGTTGATTGATTTTATCGATCTTACCCTATTTAACGTTTAATAAATAAAATAAATTTAGATAATCTGGCTAATCATGTTAGGTAAAAAATGTTGACGGTTTTTCATATAGTAAAACGCCCATGTATTACAATGAAATCAGCCGTTCTATGACGATTATCAATTTATAAGTTATTTTTGTAAATGGCTTAAATTAATCAATCCGTAACCAAATGCGTATGCAATTAATAAAATATTAAAAGTTTCTTTGACAAACTTACTTCTGACTTTAGAAAAACGTAGATATTTTTGGAAAGATTATTTTAGAGGCAAAAGTAACGCATGTAAGAAACACACGTTAATAATGGAGTGATTGAACGAATTTGTTAAAAAATTCAGAGTTTATAGGGTACCAGCAAGCGTCAGGAACCGAATGCAAATAAATGTCAAAATTATGGTTATTCCATTAAATGACTGAAAAAATGTTTCGTGCGACGCGATTAAGATGTTCTAGTAACGTGACCATTTTGAATACACCGATTTCTTCTAGGGTGTCTGACCAAAAGTACAAGAGCCTTTCTTTGATTTTGTTCAGAGTAACCTATAGCCCGCATATTTCTATCCATCGTGACATTTTAATCTATATGTAATACGTTAAATCCTCTCTCTGAGAAAAATAAAATAGAAATAGGTTGATTCTCGTGTACAACAGGAGGAAGGGAAATTCCTATATTTGAACTTTTGCATAACATAGAGCATGCACCAAAAATCCGAAAGAGACTTTTAGGAAGTCTGTCCGAGTGGCGTTGTCCGGCTTCTTCCTCTCCCCCTTCACCGTTTTCTCTCTCACTCTACGAACAAGTTTTGAAATACGACCGGTCAGTATCCACGCGCTAACTTTATGGAAGCCCCGGTGCACAAGCTCGAAATTCGAGCTTCTTTGCCTGGCATCGGAGCTACATCGATTCGATGTACTCTCTGTATATCGGTGCATCGGAACGACGCGCGGATCGTTCGGTTCGGTGCAACACACACCCATTCGAATATCCCCAACTGTTTACTTTAAACAATCAAAGGTATACCCCAGTTTCCTTGGTGTATAATTTTACTCGAATTTTCATATTTTCCCAGTAACGCGGCAAATAGGAGAGATAGACGCGTATATCCAACACTGAATTCCCGATTGATTCGTCGTGATACGAGTTCCCGCATTGAAATATATGAAATGTATACGTACTTTTTATAATGACAGCAAAATTCACGAAAATATACTCGTTTCAGAATAAAGAGGATTTTTAACGATCACGACTAATCGAGGGTTCGAGTCGTTGATGGTGGCGAATTTATTATAACTATAATATTTTGCGTATACATTGACGATGATCAAACAACTTAATTTGTGTAATTGTCGAAAAATGCGTATTTGCATATTACGTGTGTGTCATAGAAACGTGTACTCTTTTATCATTAATCATAACGACCACTCACGCGTTGTTTTGCAATTCGTAGTTGGTACACGAAAAGAAAAACCGAAATAAAATTTTTGATAGTCTAATAATCGACCACCTCGGCTCGACAAATAAAGACAAGACGATGAGCTTGGCGTTTGTAACTTCTAATCTTTCATTTTACCAATTATTCTTCTCTCTTTTTTTGTCTAGTATGCATCGAAAATACTATGTTTTATAGTAACGTACCCGACAATAAAATAAATTTAGTCTGACACTGGGAGACGAAGATAGAGAAAATTGACTAAAAATGACAATATTATCGAGTAATCTCGACTTTTCCAAATCTTCTTCTATAAGGCTTATTTTCTTAGATTCATGTTAGACTAACAGGGCAGCCCAATTATTTTGTTTTACTCGGTTAAAAACCAACTTTGATTATCGCATTTATAAAAAACATTACGTTTTAGTGTACTAATTTTCTGAGTGTAAGAGTGTGCATGTTTCTAGGCGAAATATACGCAGGCACTTCATTAGTTGCGCACCGTTGACAATACATCCACCGACCTGTAACGACATCTCTCTCTCTCTCTCTCTCTCTCTCTCCTAGTCTCAATTTTTTATTTTGAAATTTAGTAGGATTGCGAAATAGCTTTGTGCTTCACAACGGTATAATTATTTAAAGCAGCTCGAAATTATTTTGTTATCGTTGTGTGTTCGCTCGTTCGCTTTCTTTAAACTTTTCCCTGTTTCCCATTATTTTTGTTTAGCTTGGTCTTGATTTTATTAGTATTTTTCTTTCCTTTTTTTTTGGTTAAATTCTCTTTTCAAGAGTGTACGTGTATATGTGAAACTTAATTATTCACCAAGAATAAACGGAATAATTTTTTTATTTTTTTTTGTTTACAAAAATTACCACAGTGAAGATTGTAAACGATTTTATAAGAAATATTGTTGTATTTTAAGTTGATTTACGTTGAAAACCTGATTCGATATAATTTCATCAGAATGTTATCTCTGTGTATTAAAAAAAGTGCTGGTGGATATATACAACTGGAAAGATCGAGGATTCAAACTCGGAAAAGTGTAAATATTAAAATAGGATTAATGACGTTCCATGTCAAGGCAATTCTTGGTATAATATATATATATATACATATATATACAAAGAGTCAAGAATAATGGAATATTAAGGTGAAATCGAATAGGCTAGTCGTATGGTATATAATTGTGCGATGATTCCGACTGGTTTGCGGAATTATCGAGGTTTCGATAGCTCGTAAAACCCGAAGGCTAGAAGGAGGAAGATAGAAGGAGGATGGAAGTTCAGGTCGATCTATATATATATAATACACGTACAATCTGAAATTCCTGGCGGGCTCTTTGGCACGCGGTAAATCTTCCGTCGCTAATTGGGCAAAGGCATAGAGGATATCGCAGCTCGCGGACCGAGGATTGCGAATCATTAGCCGAGATAACGATCTGTGCCGTCTCCTATATAGCCAAAGACCGCGCGTTACACGGTCCATTTTCGTCAAGAAGGTCAAACCTCATGATTTTCAATGACAGCTGCATGCTTTTTCGCAGTTGAGTTTAATGCTCGCGATGCATCGATCATTGAATCCAGATGCAATCGAAATATCTTACATCAGAATCGCGGAGGGGAACTTTTTTTGTCTGTTTTAGGTGCGGGTACAGTATGGGATCGAAGGTAAACGAGAGAAAGAGAGGGTGGGTGGGGCAAGTGACGCGCTTGGATCAGCATGTATCTGGGCTAGACCAATAATGAAAGTATGAATATTCAAGAGCACGGGAGCGAAATGCTCGGCCCTCGAAAGAGGAGCGGCGAGAGCGAGAGAGAGAGTGAGAGGGGGGTGGGGGTGGATAGGGAGGGAGGGACGATTGGGTCGTTACCGAGACATTAATTACGATGTACCAGAGGGTCAGAGCAGACACCCCGCGCGTACACGTGTACGAGAAGTGCTGGAGGAAGACCTCCCACCGAACCCGGCCGAGCATTATCAAACTCGGCCCGATACCTCATTATTGCATAACTCGATGTGATCATTGAAAATCAATGCGCTTACACCTACGAAACGTATATTTTAGCCACGATCTTTCCTTTGTACCTATTTATTTTTCGTGAGGTTCATTCTTCTTGCATTACCCGTTACCCAACATCCTCGTTCACTTCTTTTCTTTCTTTATTGTATAGGATATTTTTTAGACATTTAATTTTTTACCAATTTCTTAGGATAACAGGCACGTAGTAAACGAGGAAACTTTTGAAAGTCTTCGTTTATTCCATCCAGATACTATTGGATAAATTTTCCGAAATATGGGTATTCTCTTCCCCGTCTTTAGTATGGTCGATTGCCTCTTTATCGACGGTAACAACGTTAGATGCACGCACTTCGACATAACTCTAGAAACTTAGTAAATACACTGAGAGATAAAAATATTTGTTAATTGAATTCTTATAATTATTGAGATTTCATCAAAACAGTAATCAATGAAAGTTTAACTGTTAATAACTGATTTAAATATTGCTCAATTATAGAAATACATTATAGAAATATTAATTTTCTCATATTTAAGTTATTTGATCTTATATAGATTTAAATATTTAAGAAACGTCGATTGTTTGTATTATTCCTTTCTCTCAGTGTATCCGTTTGAAATGATTAACATTTATTAGTTGATTTAAATTTCCTTTTGATGTAATTGATTATAACTGTATATTGAAATATTGAATGGTTACGTAATCATAATTTGAAACGTCAGAAAATTAACGGGGTGCTAAAGCCAAGTTTTATCCTCCCTACCTTACCGACCTCAAAAATCACATAAAATTAGACATAATTAAAAAAGGACGATAATTTACACCAATTGAGGAGAACAGTCCCCTTCCTTTATTAACAATCTATCTTTAAAATTTGAAGAAAAAATATTGACTAGTTTAGGAGAAATTCCTTACCAAAAATCTTGACATGAAATTATCGTAAATTTTGGTAAGGGATTACTCGAAAACCAATCAATATTTTTGTTTCAAATGTTGAACTGAGGTAGATTATTAATAAAGCAACGAGACTGTTCTCCTCAATGTGCGTAAATTATCGTCCTTTTTTAATTATAACTAATTTTCTATGACTTTTGAGACTGGTAAGGGAGTAGGGAGAATAAAACTTGACTTTGGTACCCACTTAACGCAGTTATTTTAAATTTCGAAAAAAAAGAGAAACGTATATACTTTCATTGCATACGATCCTATAACAAATATAAATACATTTGTGAATTAGCGTATCTTTTCGCGTTTAAATTCCGAATAGACGTCTCAGGGACGTTTTTGACTGAATCGTCGATAACAAATGTCGGCAATAAATTCGAAGGCTCGGCTCGTTCAATCTCCAGATAAACAAAAACAGGGATTGCCTTATCCTTTTGGAACGGTTTTGATATCGTTTCGTATAATATATACATGTAAACGTAAGCGATAGCACAAGTGATTGACCTTTTGTAGAATGTGTATTTAATTTAAATATTAAACTTTATTGTATTAAATGTATAGAATTACAATAATATTAGTTCTCCTTTGTTTACGGTTATTAATATATTCTTTGTTATTGACCGAATTTTTCGGAGATAAATTGTAACTGTATTTTTCAAATAAAAAGAAAAATAAAAATTTGTCGATGTATGTATAATAAACGTTTCAATTATATAGGTAATATGTAGACAAATGCGCATATAATATAGATAATAAAGACTATTAACAATGCAAATCCAGGATATAGTTATTTTTACCATCAAAATTATTTCAAAATATACTTTGATACAAATTGTTAACAACTTTCGAACAATAAATTCCACTCCACATGAGAATATCGAGTTGACTTACGCGATAAAAGGAAATCCGTTATTACGAAATAGATTGATTATCAATTGAAAGTTTAACAGTAACAATGTTTGATCCTCGCTATTTCTCGAAAATTGCAGACCCTGAGACGACAGAGGCCATCGGGTAAAACGGCAGCGGTGACCGAATCGCGAAGCTTCCCACCGAGCGCTTTACATCATCCGGAGGAAGGACAGATCGAAGAAGGTGCGACGACTGACGCGGCTATCGACGACGAAGAAGAAGCTTTTTTCCAACCACCGCCAGCTCAACTGACCATCACCCAGGACAATCAGGCGCAGGTTCTCGATGAGCTTGGATCCGAGGATGGATCGGCAACGACCAACGCGCACCCACCCACCTCCCATCTCGAACCTTCCGACGGATTGACCAGAATATGGTACGTGATTTACCCCTTACTTTCTGCATACTTGCCGAGTCAACATTTTCTTACTTGGTTTAATATTTTACTTTTATCATTTTATGATTTCGATATTTTGGTTCTAATCGCGACCCCGCGAATCTTAGTGACCGATCACATAACATATATTCGAAAAGATTTTAATTGGTTCATTATGCTTTATCGACAATACATTTTTTGTCCTTTTTATACACGAAGAGAGAATTTTCTTACAAACATTCATTTAGAATATTTTTACGGTTTTCTTAAATATATTATTACCTTTTATGTTAATTAAAAAATTATCTCCTTGTTGTTTAATGTTATTTTTGCTTACGCCTATCGGCAATTAACCGTTTTCACTGACTCGTTCTATCATTATTAAAAATGGGCATTATTATTAAATGTAAAATTATAACGGCGTTATCTTTTACACGGCTATTCGACTAACCAAAACATCGATACTTTGTAACAATTAATACAATCTTTAACTATTTCTAACTATGGCTACAAAAAAAAAAATTATTCAATTTGACTTAAATTTTGAATGGTCGAAACATATATCTCTTAATTACGATATGATAGGTAAGTTACCTCTTAAAACTCGAAAATTGTAACTAAAATATAAAACTAAAAATTTGAAAAAAATTCGTATTTTATGCCTAAATGATATAGAGAAAGCTTACAAAGCGATTTTATCGAACTAGTCGGACTCAAATTACAGGAATCCGCACTTTTCAACCCAAAAATTATATCTAAAATATTCAATTAAAAATTTGAACAAAATTCATATGGGTATAGTTGAAAACAAAAGCGAGGGCATGATGTTTTGATATTTATAAGAAAAACTATATTTGTTAATAATAATTAAATAAACAATTTTCTATCAGTAATTATTGGTCTAAAAAGGCATAAATTTTTAAACCAAAGATCGTAATTAAATGATATATGCATTTAAAGATATGGAAAAATCTGAATATATTACTATAAACGTGCTTAAGGGCCTGACGTTCAGAATTTGTAAAAAAATGTATTTATGTGTTTATAAATGAAAGTAAAAAATTACCATTTTCTTCTGAGTTCGTCATCCCCTTAAAACAAATAAATAATAAATAATGACTTTTAGTCGGTAACGATTAGATATTAAAATAAAATTATTCGACAACCTTAAAATCACCTTAAAAATTATTCTACAATTTTGTAGATGATCTTCAGAACCAATTGAAGATCAATGCAGAAGCGAATCTATTTATATTCTTGCACATAAATTATATTAATATAAGAATATATATATATAATAGAATTGAAATCCATTTAGTGAGCAGTACCAAGCCAGTTAAACTAGAAATAGGGTAAAACTAGGTATATTTTTGGGCTTGCGATGAAATGCTTTTTTTAACGTTTCCTAGCTATTTTATATAATAATCTATAAATGTTAAGATTGAACTAAGTATTTAGAAGGTTATAAAACTAGTTTCCGTAAGCAGGATACCTGGCGATCGGAAATGAAAAAAGGGATCAAATTTCACAACATGCTTCGCATTTTGTTTAGAACATTACCCAGAAATGAATACTTTATGTTTGGTCGTTATGCTCATTCCAATAAATGTGCAAGAAATGGGCGAAAAAGCGTTTCATCAGGAGTCAATACCTAACCATTTTCGCTGTCCATTTATTAATTTCTCAGCTATTTCTTATATTCTTAATTCTACTAGAATATTACACAAAATTGATTTGAAAACATCATATTTTCTCAAAAAGTGTACACGTACATATATTTTAAGTAATTATGTTCTTCTTTGGAGCAGGAGTCCAACGATGGTATCGACCACGGACAAACAGTTGGAAGAAAGAGCGAGCGTCGACGGACAAACGAGAAGAACTCGAGCTGTTTCTGCGAGGGACCATTACACTCTCAGGTTAAAATGCGCTTTTAAAAACTTTTTTTCACTCCCCTTTTTTATGGTAAAATCATTGTCACTTCATCCAGTTCATCCAGTTGGAGACAGATTTCAATAATTTCAACGTGCAACCATTGCCTCTTCACCTAAGAAATAACAAAAAACTTTACGATATGTTTATTTACGACGTACCACTGTAACGTTGTTGTTACTACCCCTCCTCCGTATTGTCTGAAAAAATATTGCAAAGTGGGAAAAAAATCTCTTAACTTTTGAGTGTGTATATACGAACCCAATTGATATACGTGCACCAACGACCCATTGACTTACAATTATATTGAATAATAATTAATAAATTTAATCTGTGTGGATGTTTGAGCTAACAGAGACGTTATATGCTCTACAGATCGAGGTTAGAGCCACACGACACGACGCAAACGACGTTAGCCAGTGGTACGCAGATGATCGCAGCCGAAACCGTCAACCTCAGACCAAAAGCAGGTTTCGGAGCCAAACGGATCTCACCAAGCACGATCGATCGAGTATTCGATAACAGTAATCGACGCCAATACGGCATGGGCGTCGTCGGCAGATTTTTTGGGTAACTTTCTTTTCCTCGCTATTCCTCATCTTACATCGTTCTCACTACACTCAGAAAAATTTTAAGGAAATATTACTACGTCAGATAGTAATCCTATGATATATATATACTTGAATTAGCAAGATATTTTTTTTTAAATATCAGACATTTTTGCATTTACAGTTTGTAAATGTTTAAATTAAAATTTCTTTTATTCTGTGCAATAATTATAATCGCCTTTTTTTAAATACTAAGGCAGCTTCAAGCGCTGTTTTCTTTTTTGTTTTTAAATTTTGTTGAATTTTATCATTTTTATAAAATACATATTTAATTATTATAGGTTAATCTTTTAAATCTGTTTCTTTCATTCGCACTTTTTCTCCTTGACTGCTTCTTATCAAGTTTCTCTCCCAAAATTCCCGAAATTTAATCTGCCTATAGCAACCGTAACTCGGTAATATGCGTCACAACCCATCAAATCGATCTTATTTTGATTTCACTTTCAGGTTCATCTCTTTTTTAAGATAGGATTGATTTATTAAGTCAGTTTATTTGTAAAACTACCAATACTATTTCGTTATTTTATTAACAATTGTACTAAAATCAGTAGGGAAGTAATTAACATCTCTTAAGATTATTGTATTACATTTCGACTATATTTTATATACACTCTACTTTAAATTTTAAAGTTTTTTTCAATATTTATCACTTTTCAATATTGAACAAGTCCATATATACGTTCTTGAGGATGTTTTTTATCGATATAATTTTTACTTTGACTTTTCTCTTGTAAATAATTCAAAAGATTATATTTATTACTAATTACTAATATCGCAAAAAAACTTACTTGCTTAGTTAAGGTATACGGAGAAATGTTAGCAAAATATATTTGCATTTGAATATGATAACATCTGAAAAATTGCCTAATAGGATGCAATAACTTATTTTTGAAAGATGTCGATAAATATATTATTAATTTAATGTTTTTATTATTAAGTTTAGTAAAGAAAATGAGTATCGGAACATAATATATTATAAGCCAACCAATTTTTTCGACATCAAGCATTTTTCAAATATTTAAATTAAAACTTGGAATGATTTCGAAATTGATTTCATACTTTAAAATTATTTTACGAGTGATTTTGAACTTAAAATTACCACTAAATCTCAATTCCATCCAACTTTTGAATATTTTAATTTTGATGTATCAAACTTTAATGATTTTAAAATTATTTTATTATTTCAAACTATTTCGATGTTGATTAAATATTTAGTCATTTTAATATAGATTTTAAGCTTCGAATAATTTTAACATCCCAAAAGCGAAAATGGGAAAGTTTAATAAAATACCATTAATTTTATAAAAAATATTAATTCTTTTATACTACACAATTTCTATAATATAACTTCTTTATAAAATTTTTAGTAAAATTTTAATAGTACGAATGCAGTATTTTTCGAATGCAATTCACTGTGTACACTGATAGTTTTTTCAAAAAAATTATATTCTTACAATTAAATTTGCAGATTTTATTCGGTAGAAAGTTATATTCATTTTGAATTTTGGTATCAAAATAAACAAAAATCGTAGTTATTGTTCAAAATAAACTATTTCTACT
The DNA here is from genome assembly GCA_026168455.1 of Theocolax elegans. Lineage (NCBI taxonomy): Eukaryota > Metazoa > Arthropoda > Insecta > Hymenoptera > Cerocephalidae > Theocolax > Theocolax elegans. The sequence continues at coordinate 57,736,080 of CM047431.1, forward strand.
TTTCGGACTTACATGAAGTCATGTCTTTCTTTTTTATTCTTTTATATTAAAATAATACTTGCACCACCCGCCGGCTAAGTGTTTAAGGAGAGTCCGTAGAGTATAGTTGAATATACCACCACCCGAAAATTTGCGAGCAGAAGTGGCGCTGCCGTCAGATAGGCTGAGTTCATATTCAACAACAATTTTGGACAATTAAAAAATATAGAGTTTTTACTACACAAAATCCAAGTTGAGCGCCATAGCTATTGATGTAATGATTAATTACATATTACTTAGCTAAAGTCAGTATTTTCGACGAAAAGTAATAAGTATGAAGTGACTTCGGTATGTGTTCTCAGAATTGATTCGTACTTCTCACTATTCGTCGAAAATACTGACTTTTCGATCAGGTAAGCAATATGTAATTAATCATTACATCAATAGCTATGGCGCTCAACTCTGATTTTGTGTGGTAGAAACTCTATTTCCTATAAATGTTCATAATTATTGTCGAATATGAACTCAGCTTATCTGACGGCAGCGCCACTTTTGCTCGCAAAATTCGGGTGGTAGATTTGTGAAGCTATGAGTACGGAGTGCCCTTAAAGAAGAATTAAATAAGTTCATTTCAATGATTATAATCCTAAAAATTGTAAAATAAATGGGTGCATCTATACTTAAAATTTTAAAGCATTTTCTTTCTTTTTTTCTTTTTGTAAAATTCTTACTTGTTTACCCTTCAAAAATTTTGTAAGTGTAAAAAATTCTTTTTATTTAAATAGTTGTTTCTTCTTGAACTGCTATGTTGCGGATAAAAAAAATCGTTAAATTTGATAAAAGATACTAAACATTATGACATTTCTCTAATGTACACTTCTATAATAAATAGTTATTCATTTTAATAAATTTTTTTTAATTTCTAAACAGTCTTTATTACATTTATATATCATTGTTTGAACTATGTAATCTTTCTTAACAGTTAAGTGAATTGTTATTTATTTTTATAGATTAAAAACATATAATTAATTAATTTGTCATTAGTTTACGATGAATAGTTTACGTAACATCAGCGTTAGAAAAAAAATTTCGTTATTTCAAAAAAGGAAACACCCACATGTAAAATTGACTCGGAAATTGCCTCGATACACCAGATACATCAGTATCACTAAAATCGACAAGTCTCGTTGTATAACATAAAAAGAAACGAATAAACTTGAAAGTACACTTCGAGTCTTGCCAAATCTTTTTGACAACCGCTTTAGGAAATAATCAAAAAATTAGCAAGCGTGAGAGCTACGAGAGAGCGTGAGAGCAAAGAGAGTGAGAGAGAAAGAGAGTGGAAATAAATCGCAATTCCGTTAAAGACTCCGAGTGCACATCCGACCTTTGACGACTCTCGAGAAGGCACGTAGGGCTACCCAAATAGTTCAGAAAGAGTTAGAAAATTTCTCTCTCTCTCTCTCTCTCTCTCTCTTCTTCTCTCTATCCTTTTAGGTACTTGGCCCTCTTTTTTCCGTTTTACTCGGCAATCGACGCCCCACTTTCACTGGCGAGTCTTTTTACCCCCGTCGTATATCTCTCTCTCAGTCCCTCTCATTCTCGACCCAGTTTTATTCCTCCCCCAACACCAGCTCTACCGTCTCATCTGCACACACACACACACACGCACACACATGCACACGCGCGCGAATGCGCGTGCCCCCGTCGTTTTACACCCCATTTCCATATTATTCGCAGTTTTGCGCTAAATCGACACCCCCAACACCCCACCCAGTCCCACTCCCACTCCTTTTTCCTGGTTCTCTAATTGCACACTTTTTTATTTTTATGTTCGGAATATCTACCGCGCGTGCGCATAAACCTCAACCGGATAGACAACTAATTATTTAGAAATTTTCCCCATCGTAATTTTTCGCATTTGCGTTCTTTGTTTCCTATACAACTTCGTATTGTACCTCGCAGGAGAAATCGAATCTTTTCGAGGATCTAAATAAAACTTCACGCGATCGTTCGTCAGTGCATAATAAATGTACACTTCTTTATATACAATCGATGTGGTTAATTTAGTTAATTAAAAGGTAAAGAGCCAACACCGAGTTTGAGAGTTCAACTTTTTATTAGCTTATGTTCGGTATTATAAAAGAAAGAAACCGCGGTCACTTCGATTACAACATTCAACGATATTTAGTTAATACGAGGATTTTGCGACAAAAATTCGTATATAAGATAATACGACTAACCCACCAAAAACAAGATAAAGTTAAAACGCAAATGATACAAAGAGATGTAAATAATGTTACGATGATAATAATAAGTATAAATTGAAGATTAAGGATTAAAATAACATGAACATTATTTGTTTTCTTCAAGGAGGTCGTTTCGTAAGAGCGTCGCCCAAAAACCAGACGTGAGAAGACAGCTCGACGATTTCGAGGATCACCGACCTTACTTTACCTACTGGATCACAACTGTACAAGTCCTCATACTCATCATTTCACTCGCTTGCTACGGGTTTGGACCAGTTGGCCTCGATCTCCATCATCGCTCTAGTCTGGTCAGTATATAATATCGCATTATCCACCCTTTTTCCTTTTATTCTTTCGCTTAGGAGTTCATTTTTTTAACGTTTAAGTTACACTTAATTCGTAAGAGCTAGTAAGTCACTCGAAGCTACACGGACAAATCTGAGTCGCTATACATTCTTTTAGGGAAGAACAATAATTTTATATTCGAAAAAGAATATTTGTGATCATTGTTTAATTATATGCAGCACACCGTCATATCTACGTATATGTTGCGATTGCGATTTCACAGTAATTTTAATTAAGTTTTATCTTGGTTTTCTTGTGTTTTTGTGACCCGAGCATGATATTTCATCTAAATCATCCTATATTCTTTTAGAAGTTGCAGATTGCGAATCCATTATATAAGTTTCGCAAGTATCAAAATCGCGAAATCAAAAAACTAAAATTTTCAGCGTGTAATAGTCCATTTTTCTCTGAATTTTGCACCGGCATTTTTAATCCGTCATCTTGGACGTCGAAATTATAATATTCTAATTTGATATTCGCAATCAGCAACTCTGAAAATCCCCGAGTGAAATTTATTGAGTCAAAAAAATAAACAGAAAAATTTACGCCCCAAATTATTAAGAGTGATACGCAACATTAAAATGATTAAATTCTGAAATTGATACCAATCCACTCAGTTTTGTCTCTAGACGAGTCATTTTTCACTTCAAGAAATTTAGCGAGAGTAGAGCACCAAGCAGGAACGAGAGCAGTGTATAACCTAGACCAAATCATAAGAAACTAAAAACAAAACAAATAAAAAAGAAAGATGTGAATGATACATTTCACTGTTATTAAAATTAACTTTTATAATTATTGCATATTATTCGCATAATAAAAAGGCAAGATTAATTATTTATCAATCTCATTATAATTAATTAATAATCCAATGATAATTAACAATTACTGATATCCGTAAATCTTGTAATAAGTTCAATTTTCGTGATTGTTATTCGCATATTGTATATGAACACGATTATTTACTGTTCATTATTTTAATTGCATCGTGATACTTTTATCCGATATGTCTAAATCTGGCAGAGCTCTGATTATTTACACCAATATTTTACCAATCACTTCGGACAAGTTGATAATTTGACAGGATTTTCGAATTTTAATAAAGATAATCATGTGGTAAAATAACGAAATACTTGCTTTTATGAGCATTAATTAGTAAAATTGAAATAATAAGAATTCAGGGATGCTTTTTGTATATGTGTTTGTGTGCGTGAACTGTATAAATTGTATGATTTACTACACCCATAGAAGTAGGTGATGGAATTTTCGGTGTGAATGAGAAATTTTAACGAGTGCTAATAATTTAACATTTTTCTCGAAAAATCAGAATTGAAGAATGACGCTTTAGTCATTAGTTATAATTAAACAAGTTTATAAAAGCAAGATTAATAATGCATTTTAACAAATATAAATAAATAAAGGTCTCAACTTATTCTTCGCTTTGTTTTGAGTTTAAAAATAAGTATAAATATTTAAATAATAATTGTAAAAATTTTTATAAAGACCACTTTACGCTACGGGCGATTAACTGATGGTTAACCTATGAAACAGAGTGTAAAATTACAAACGTAATTAGATAGGTCAATACGATTAAAAATCATTTGAAATAATTTAGTTATCAGTGTAATTAATAGTAATTTAAAGATGTTATTTCTTCTACTCCCTTTAATGATTCATTCAAATCACACATTTTCAGACTAATTTTTCGATTATTTTTATATATAAATAAAAATTTTTTTATTTATTCACTTAAGCGTTTAAATTGTATTTACTTAATAGTCTTAATAATTGTCATAAGGTTTTGATTCAAAGTCATTTTAGATCGTCAATAACTATTTAAGATTATATTAAACTTTTCAGTTATTTGAAAATCTTTAAATTTATATTATTGACGGCAAAGCGTGCCAATTAACAACTAACAAGGAGAGTGCCACATCTCTGGGAAACAGATCTTTACCAAACTCTAGGATATGTTTACTACTATGAAAATATAAAGAAACACAGAGTTTTAGACAGAAAAAGAAGCTATCTTGATTTGGTCGAAAGTAAGAAAGAAAAACGAACTTAACGATATTCTAATGACTATTTTGAATTAAACAATTTACTGATTTTTTAAGCCAAATTGTCTTCTTATTTCTATTTTTTCCATAAATTTCAACTAAATCAAGTTTAAGCTCTTTTTTTAAATCCAATCTATTCGATCTCAATTTTCTTTTGAACTTAAGTTTGAGTATTAATCCAGGCAAATGAAACTTAAAAAGGGTCATGTTGAAAAAAAGATTTTAAGATCATAATACATCAATCAATAACAGCTTAAAATTAGCAGAAAAATCCCAGTAATTTAATGGTCAACATGTCGATTCGATATAAAAAGTTTTTTATAGTGTTTTTAATTATTAAGATATCTTAAATTTCAAGGTCACTTTTAAACGATTTGCGATTAAAAAATCAACGTTTCATTAATAGTGCGTTGTACAAAGTATAAATTTGTCAATTCGCGTATTTCAACGTCAATTTTTACACTTTACGGTTTAGAGTGGAATACTTTGTTCGTCGCTAACTCATTAATTTCTGCACAAGACGAGCGCTGTGGTGTAAGATTAAGGGAAGCAACTCGGGTGCTTCAAGAATATATATATATATATATATATATAAACACATGTACGTGTACGTAGGTAAAAGTATATATACACATTACACACGGTGAATGTACGACAGGTGTTGGTGACGAGTCTCTCCCTCCAACAAGTCGAGTACCAAGAACCAGCGAACTTTTGGTTGGGTCCACGAGCATCCGACCTGATCCATTTGGGTGCCAAGTTTGCCCCTTGCATGCGAAGGGACATAAAGATCCTGAAGGAAATCGACGTCTGGCGAGAGAAGGAACGAGACACCGCCTGCTGCATACGTAACGATGATTCGGGATGCGTGCAGTCGAGCAGGGCCGAATGCTCAGTGAGTATTGTTCACCTTTCTCCAATTTATACTCAAATTACCCTCACACCCTGACATACCTCGAGAGCCTAACTTTTGGCAAAGAAACACTCCTCTCTCTCTCTCTCTCTCTGACTCTCGACCCTCATGACCTAACCTCGTTTCGTCTCACTCCTTTTTCTTCGATCCTCGCCATCCACGTCATTTTCTTTCTATTCCAATTTGATTATTCCATCATCCGTCAAATTTAAAGGGATGTCAAATTACTTGTGTGATTGAGAACGTACTGTTTCGACGATAATTAATATTTTATATTAAAATGTAAGCAAAAGCACGAGATAATTGCTCTTTGTTACGATACAATTTGTAATTGCGGAAAATTTGTAGAAGATCGGTGAAGTAGTTTATGAGATCGATTGCTTTAAAACTGTGCAATCGTCTTGAAACTTTAGACAATTATAGATTGAGTCGTAACAAAGTTCAATGTTTTCATGATTATCCTTACATTTTATTATAAAACATTAATTTATATACGAAAAACGGTATACGATTCGAATGATAATATAACGAGTTTGACATTTCCTTGATGACTCTGACGTATTCCCATTCGATTTGTAATACAGACTTACCTTACATACCTGAAAAATGTCTCACTACTATATGCAATCTGATAATGTCATTTGTTTTAAAACCAACTGGTCCGTGGGATGAGTTCGACGTCTACGGTAAATAAGCATAACCAACAAGAGCATGTATATATCTTTTAAAAATGTATTTCTGTATTATTTAATTTTCATAATGTAAATGAAAATACTATTGATGACATTGAACCAATATCTGGACTAACAAAACGTGATGGTACCTCTGTCCGAATGCATACGTCCCGATAACTGTACGTAACTTTACCATGCTGTAAATGATAATTTAAAAAGCAACTGCACCATAATAAATAATTAATATATACGTAAAATCCGTGCAGAGAATATAATTATTTATTAATTAATGTTTAATGTGTTTTAAGAAGTAAAGTATATAAAGTAAAGTAAAGGTTAAATAAGAAACTTATATTAAATACGTTTATTACAAAATTTTAACAAATTTAACAATGTATGAATGTTTCTGATTAATATTTACACACTTATATTAATATTAAATGAATAAACTGAAACAGTTATTTTAATATGCAGTATTTAATTATAAAATTTGTAGGTTAACTTTGTCTTATTCTAAATTTACTAATTTTTCTTACGTACAATATATTTAATTAATATGAAAAACAACTAAATACATTATAGTATAAATAAATATAACTGTAAAATAGTTAATACTTACTCAATTCTTTAATGAATAAATAATAATTTAGAACAAAAGTCGAGATCATGAGAAATTATTACACTGGTCAGTTACTAGGACAAACCTCGATAGAGCGTACCAAATAATATAAACTATATTTTTAATAAAAAAAAGTATAAAGCAGCAAAAATATATTGTTTAATATTGATTATAGTACATTAAAAATTATGTTTATGCATTTTTTAGATGTTATAACTAATAAATATATCCCAAATCGCCTTAAGCGTGCACGCGAATTTCTTAGCAAATCGTTCAGAAAATCCGTTATTTTAGTATTCTGAACATCATTAGTCAAATATTGATTTTTTATATAAACTAAAACAAAACCGACATAAAACTTTTTTTCGTTTAAGCTAACGAATATTCAAAGTATTTAAATATATTAAATACGTTTATAAGTCTGCTCTTATAATTTTGCAAAACGTAATTTTTCATTCGTGTCCAGCATCTGGGACTTGTTAATTGGTACTTTACCTTAATCTATATCACGATATTACGATTTGGAGCTAATTGCCACCAATGTTTTGTTTGTATTACATTCATCACTGTGAAATATTAAATGGTGGATCTATTTTCAATTTACGAGATGTAACTACGTTTGAATATTGTTTACTTACGATCGAGATATATTTTATATATTAACGAACTAATCAAGTATTCACTTATTCATTTGTACATTTTGCATGGTCTCAATTTTCATCGTTATAATCGTGTTAACCTTATTAAACGACGCGACATTTTCAGTACAAAATCGACCTTTTCAAATCTCCGTATTTATATGTGTGTATAATATATATATAAACACGAAGATTGGTGCATAACCGGTATTTAATGAGACCGTGTGCAATCGAAGGAATTATTATATAAAATAATGTAATTCCGCAGTTTGTTCAAAATATGACCTAAGTGACATGCTTTATAATTATTATATTATTTATGTAAAGTTTTAAGCAATTTATATTCTTATATGCGATTAACACATTTTTATAACTCCATACACTCTAAACCCTAATCTGTAAAAACGACGTTAGAATGTTTAAATTCGTGATTTTACAGTTTTGAAAAGGTTAAAATCATAAAATTACACATTAGAGTAGGTAAAATACATAATTTACACATTAAGCAATGGAAATTGTGATATTTACAGATTTGAAATGTGTAAAATATGAAATTTACGGCAGTGAAAAGTGCGAAGATTCGGCGACTAAATACAAAACTGTAAATTCAAGATTTTACATTTACCAAAAGAGTAAAATGGTAGAATTACACATCTGAAAAGTGCAAATTGTAAAAATTAAATGTTTCAAAAGCGGAAAATGTAATAGAAGGAAAAAAATAGAATTTAACTCTTTTATAAAGGTTAAAAGTACCTACTCATCTTACGATTTGGAAAGTGTATATAAATCGTTTAAAAAACCGTGGTAATAGTTTCTCAAAAATAAAAATTTGTTTATATATATAATAAGAGTTAATTTTAACAGCATAATTGAAATATTGTATGTATTTGTGGTGTATAAGAATCGTTTTCGCAATAGCCTAAATATTAATTTAGGTTATAATTCTTCTAATTAAAACCCTCTAATTATATTCTATTGTATATAAATAAACTTTTATTATTTTCTTCTTTCCAAGAAGTTGAAAATCTAATATTTATAGATTTAAATCAATGCACGAGATTTTACAGTTTTCCGTAAGATGAGTACTTTTAACCTTTATAAAAGAGTTAAATTCTATTTTTTTCCTTCTATTACATTTTCCGCTTTTGAACATTTAATTTTTACAATTTGCACTTTTCAGATGTGTAATTCTACCATTTTACTCTTTTGGTAAATGTAAAATCTTGAATTTACAGTTTTGTATTTAGTCGCCGAATCTTCGCACTTTTCACTGCCGTAAATTTCATATTTTACACATTTCAAATCTGTAAATATCACAATTTCCATTGCTTAATGTGTAAATTATGTATTTTACCTACTCTAATGTGTAATTTTATGATTTTAACCTTTTCAAAACTGTAAAATCACGAATTTAAACATTCTAACGTCAATTTTTACAGATTAGGGTTTAGAGTGTAGAAAAATAGAAAGACTTTCGTTTTCTTGGTGGTTCTTTTTGGTACGACACCCCTCCTCTAAATATTCATATATATTTTATACCAATAAGCGAAGGAGGAGTCGATTGAAGAACGTATTCTTTACTTATTGTGTTGCTGACAAATAGCTCCAAAACGCTCATATCTTTTTCTTTTGAATTTTATTTATACACATTTATAGCGTTTTTGTACTTAATAGTCGTTTTATCATTAGTTTTAATTTAGTTACCAAGTACAACATTTTTATGCGTATATATTTATTTATTATATATTTATGTGTACACATTTGTATGCATGCATTTATTTAATCTCACGTATCCTAAATTATATATGTTAATTTATTAGCAGTTTAATCGACATTATTACACGGAAAAAAAAGTCAAGTAAAATTTATCTAAGCCTTATCGGTTAATTTTATTACACATATAAATGCAAGTAACATTATTTACTCCTGTGATTTAAATAATTTTACTAAAGTCACTCAACCGCAACTTTTACATCAACGTAATTTCAATAACTTACTATAATTCAATATTTTAATATAAATAATAATTTATTATGCGAATACTTAATATCTTTTTAAACTTATTAAACAAATTTTATTAATTTGTAATATAACTGTGTTAATTTACTTATAATAAACTGTATTAAGATTTTCGAGCATTTTGACCACTTACAACAGGATATACTTCAGGAATCGAGTCATCGAATTGATTAGAATTTTAAAAGTATAACAATGAAACGTGATTTCAGTTCAGTAAAATCGAATATCATTAAAAAAACATTACCATAAAAATGATGGATTTGCAACTTAATTTATTGTAAAAAGTTAAAAATTTTAGTAAAAAGCATATGTAAGAATATCATTTATGATTTTGTTATGTATAGAATTTAAGTAAGATAATGTTTTATTGTTGAGCTTATTCGATGAAGTTGTGTAGCTGAGGTATATATAAATTATGCTAAAAAATGCTGGGCATGAAGTGTCATAATTGATACAAAAAAAACTTGCGTTGCACATACATTAACTAAAAACTTGTGTCTTTGTTTGAGAAGTATTTTTAATTACTACGCATACTATTAACCATTTATAATAAATTGTGCAAAAATTATTCTATTTTAATCCTGGCTTATCATATCAAACGTGTTTTACAAATAACTCAATGTCTTTTTGTTCGAAAAGTAAACTGTGTTTATTTTGTAAAATTTTAGATTTAAATGAAAATATGGAAATAACTGTAAAATTAAATACAATATTATAATAATTTTGCTTTAAACTTTTGTATGGTGGTACACTTAATGTTTTAATATAATAAAATTGCAATCCTTTATATTTTTTCAATGTAATTAATCGATCGGTTTTACAAACCCTGTAATTTTAATTAATTTTAAAAATTGTTAAAAAGTTACACTTCTAAGTAAAATTTAGAAAATTAAACTTTAATTTTTTTAGATAGAGTATTAGTAAAATTTACTCACACAATGTCAGAAATATTTATTTAATTCGTTATCGGACAAAACGACATAGTATTTAATATTCGTATGCATATATACGTTTTACTTATTTTTTACAAGAATAACAGGGTTATAGAAATAAAGTTATGCAACAAAAAATTCTTTAAATATAATGTATATCAAATTTTTCCATAATTATTGGTTTTTTCAAGAATGAATGCAAATCTGAAAATTGAAATATCGTCGGAAGATATTCTCATAATAATTGCACCTATTCTTTGCATAAATACAAGATCTTTTAGTTTTTCCATGTTTTTCTGAAATCCTAACATGTAGGAGAAAAAAATTTTTTTTCTGTTTCGACCGCAATCTTGGATTTTTAATGTTTGGCTATACAGCAAAATAGTGATTTAAAAAGAATGTCTTAAAGAATGTACGTGTTTTCACTATTTTCATAAAAAAACATTTTTTTAAATTTGTGAGTTAAATTATTCGAAAAAGCACTCCTAAAAATAATCAAAAATGAATAAGCGTCAAAATTACTCAGTATGCCGTTTTGCCCATCAATTGGTTAATCACTTTGGATATCTTTTTCACATTGGTATAAATTATACTCAAATGAATTCTGTAATTTCCTAGTTGACTTTTCTTTCCGCGTATATAATTAGTAACGATAATTTACCGTAAAAAAGTAGTAAAATTATTATAACTTTGCACCGAAGAACACGATATCAACGTGGAAAAAGTGGGGTCCAGCCGACAGTGGTCCCGGTGGCCGTATCAGCGGCTCGGTATGCGGTCTCGATCCGAAATTTTGCGACGCACCAGCGAGCATCGCCCCGTACGAGTGGCCCGACGATATCACCAAGTGGCCCATTTGTCGCAAAGTCAATCCCTTCAGTCAACGATTCAGGTAAGTCTCCGTTTCCTCCTTGCTCCAACCAGTTCGAGATTCAAATTGACATCGAAATGTACCATTTAATCGTTACAGGAGCAAAGAGAGCAACACCCACGGAAACGCCAATTTCCCCATCGGTCGGTACAAGGACAAGATGGCCGAGCACATGGTGTGCGAGGTGATCGGTCATCCTTGTTGCATCGGGATCCACGGCACTTGTCGTATCACGACCAAGGAGTACTGCGACTTCGTTCACGGGTACTTTCACGAAGAAGCGTCACTTTGCTCCCAAGTCGAGTGCCTACACGACGTATGCGGCATGATACCTTTCCTCCATCCTGAGTGGCCCGATCAATTTTACCGGCTGTTCACCACCACTTTTCTTCACGCCGGGTCAGTTTTCTTCACCTACTATTTATCTACAGCTAACCTTCAACTACGAAAAAACGAGCTGTCTTGATGAAAGCTAACTAAACTCTCGCAGCCATTCAAGCTTCGACTTCGAAGTCGGTTTAAACGTCACTTTTTTAAATAGACTCGAGTTAAATTGAAATTTCGAATTGTTTTTCCGTTATTTTTCTCGTTATTGAAATGTTTCGCGAATCGTCGTTCTGGATTTATATACATAATACGACAAAATTACTAATACTTACATTTAAAACAAAATATTGTTACCGACCGAGCGAAATATCTTAATTATATTATATGTTTATTTAGCAAAGTCTACTATTATTAGTACAAAATTAATAACAGAAAATGTCCAGTTATTATCTAATTCTTAGAGAGTGTTAAGTTCTTTCTAAAAGTGTAAATCGTGAGGGCTTGAATTTTACTCGCTAGTAGTGACTTTCACTCCCTCGCAGTTGTAGAAAGAAAGATGTATTTTTTTAATCTAAAATATCAATTTCTTGAATTGCTTTTGTGCTTTTTTTTCTACATCTAACAATTAACCATCATTCTATTCATGAATTCCATATTTTGTATTTTAAAAAATTATTACAATTTTGAACGTTTTTAAACGCAGGGAGTGAAATTTTAACTCTATCTATAAATATAATGTAATTACTCTTATATTGGAGGCCTTTTTCAAAATTTATGCTCCTTGAAGATTAAACAAATTAATGCTTACAAGAGAACGTATAGAGACCGTAATTATTGACATGTACGAGTCTTTTGCGTTTAACTGTTCTTTACATTTGCAATTTTATTTTTACATACGCAATACGTTCAAAATAAAGTAATGAATAATCAGAAACTATTAGAGGTAAGATAAGTATATATTTTAAATTTTTCAAAAAATTATTATTGAAGTAAATAATAGAAATTCATTGTTTGATAAGAAACATACATAGAAAAATTGTAGTATTGTACATTTACCGAAATTAGAGGTTATATTGTTTAAACCCTATTTATTTTCATACTCAACTGTAATATGGAGAAAATTTTAGTTAGATTTCACGTACACTCATATTTTTATTAACTACCATTATTATGATCGTTATTTTAAAATTAATAATTTTATTATATATGTATATGGGTCATTCTCTGTAAGATCAGTCTGCCAAATTTTTTTCTTATCCAATATTTTTCAATATTTTTTTACATAATTTATAAAGTGTTTCCATATATATCCAATATATCTGAATTTTTTTGTCTCTCAATTTGCGTAAATTATCGTCCTTTTCTGATTATAATTCATTTTTTATGACTTTTACCCCCCTAATGAATACAGCCAAAAATTGTAAAAATGGCTACTTTGTTTTTAAGCGTCTACCACTTTGGCATAAAGTAATATGAAAATCTGAAAAAAAATATAGAGAATCACCGATATATATTATAATCATTACCAGGAAAATAACACTTGGAAATTTTGCTCGATCGGTAATAATCAGTTAGGTTAGCCTGTTGTATCTAAAAGTTAGGTTAGCCTGTTGTATTAAAAAAAGTAACGTGGACTATCGTTTTTCAGAATCCTGCACATCGGCATCACGCTGTTCGTTCAATACTTCCTGATGAGGGACCTGGAGAAGCTGACGGGTTCGTTGCGGATAGCGTTGATCTACTTCATCGGAGCCCTGGCTGGTAACCTGGCTAGCGCGATTTTCGTACCGTACAGAGCCGAGGTGAGCGGAGTGGAGACCAATTATAATTTGTTGATTGCACGTAAATGTAAAATATAACGATTGACTCATCCGATTGTCTCATTGAATTGTAAAGGTTGGCCCAGCCGGTGCTCACTTTGCACTCCTGGCAACTCTGGTCGTCGAAGTTTTACACTGCTGGCCAATGCTGAAATATCCAAGGCGCGCGCTGACCAAGTTGATCCTGATCCTCGTGGGTCTACTGCTCCTAGGGGTGTTACCCTGGGTCGACAACTACGCACACTTGTTCGGTTTCATCTTCGGATTCTTGGCAGCTTACGCCCTGATGCCGTTCATCTCGTTTGGCCACTACGATCGCCGTCGGAAGATCTTCGTCATCTGGATATGCCTGATCCTGATCGTCGGTTTGTTCGGGCTCCTGCTCACCTTGTTCTACAACGTCCCGATGTACGAGTGCGAGGTGTGCAAACTGTTCAACTGCGTACCGTTCACCCGAGACTTTTGCGCCTCGCAGAACATTAATTTCAAAAGGGAGGAGCCGGTATGACACACGGGGCCGCGGCCACCGGTCGAGCGCGCTGTGCAGCCCTTCGGCCCCGGACTCTACCACGCTCGTCTCTTGCTCCTCCTCGGTTACTCGCGGCGATTCTCATCCGTCACTCGTTTCCTCACCTCGACCACTCTTTCGCGCTCCAAGTTACCTTTTATACATTTTTCCTCCTATTTTTTACCTTAGAGACTGTTGAGCCGAGATTATCGGGTCGCAATTAACCTACCGAGCAATCGCTGCTGATGCTCCTACTAGTGTCTGTGAACACCCTACGCCGAGATAACTGTCCGGTATCGTTTACTCGAATATCTGGTTACTAACGTTACGACCGGTTGATTTCTCAACAACTTCACTTTAGATTGTTCGACTATGGCTACTGAATATTTACTGGTTCATCTCAAATGAATCTCGTTTCATAAATTCTAACCAAGTCTATAAGGTGGTATTCGCGACCGGACTTTTTTTTCACACCAGAGGGTTTCCAAGAGCAATATGTCAGTTGCATTTTTCCTTGGCTCTTCCATATCAAATAGTACATTACAATATAATACTTTACCTATTTTTTTATTTACAATTTCTTTTATTTCTATTCATCGTTCAGTCAGAACCAATCACATTGAAGTACTTTTACTTATCTTAAATCAACTATTTTCTTCTCGTAATACTGAAGAACTAACTTTTCTTTTTCTTTTAAATATTTATCGATCAACGTAAATTCTAATACGACATTGACGATGACAATTCGCCAAAACAAAGACATAATTTACACGTTTCGAATATTCCAATGCGATATGTGTATGTTTCCAACAACTCGCGAATCCCGTTTAACGCTATACAAAAGACATTCAATTCGATATTGGAAGAGCCAATCAAGACTGAAAAATTGTTGCAATTAACGAGCTCAGTATTGCTAAAGCTATATCCGACCCAAAATCCACCGTTGTCAAAAATATAATAATTGAATTAACGAAATATTAAATTAAAATGTGACATACTCGGAAAAAGATGCACGACGACGAATATATAGACGTAGAACTAAATCTTTGACGATCGTTTAATTTTTTTTTGAAAAAGTAAAAAAAAAACAGATAAACTGCCCGACCAGAAAGTCTCTGCTTCGACTTTTCTTTGCTATACTGCCAAATTTTACATTGATTCGAAACTTGAGGAGTAAACAAAAAAAATGTGTAAAAGAGAACTTGCGGCATCGGAAGAAGTAAAAAAAAAAAAGAACAAAACAAGAACGGAAGACACTTGTCAGCGCTCGACAGAGAAACAATGCCTTAAAAACCAAAAATAAAAAAAAAATGAAAAATAATCAACCCAATTGGAATGATAAATAAATAAATAACGAATTGTGATTCGTGATGTTCAAAAGGATGTAAATATTTCTTAGATACGTTAACTATGTGGTTATGTACTTACGGACAAAAGAGGGGAGAGAAAAATAGAGAACAAACATAAATGCATTACGACTTGGGTACCAGGGATCAGTGATCGGAATTCCTGCGATAAATCGAAACAATGTCCCGCAGAGTCACCCACGACTCGAAGGATTTCGAAGTGAACGAAACGAGAAAGTTGTGTGTGTGTATGCGTGAAAATGCGCGTGTTTGCGTGCGTGCGTGCGTGCGTGTGTGTGTGTGTGTGTAACTGCAAACGACGCGAAATTTGTAAATACGCGCCAGCGCGCATACGCGAGATATATAAAAGGAAAACGATGTGAAACGAAAGAGAAAAATTAATGAATAAAACCTGAGGATTCTTGTTACATACCATATATATGCATACCTACATACACACACGCTCACGCACATATATATGTGTAAATGTATGACAAAATGATCCAGCTGTAAGCTGATGAGAATGTGACGCGCGGGTGTAACATACGTGAGATGTGTGTATACGTGTGTGTGTGTGTGTGTGTGTGTGTGTGTATTTTACAAAAAAAAGAAAGAAAGAAAAACGTATAGGCATCGACTCGATACGTTTGGGACGAAGGAAAAGTGGATTCCTCAGCGAGTCTAAAAAACTTTCGAAAGAACACATGAGCACGGTGATCTCGATTGTGCATTTTTTTTATAGAACATTGTGAATTCGAAGATTGTAAGTAAGTAAGTAAATAAATAATATAAGTAAATAAATAATTGTGCGTTCAGGCGTGATTGTACAATGCGAGCGAAAGTGACACGGAGAAGATAAAGAAGAAGCAGAAGAAGAAGAAGAAGAAGAAGAAGAAGAAAAAAACAAACAAATATTGTATAATTATATATCAGAAATCTTAATCAATTTTTCTGCGACTGTATATACGGATTAACGATAAACAAAAATGGAGATAAATTAATAATAATAATGATTAATGAATAATAATAATTAATAATTAATAATGATAATGATAACGATAACGATAAAAGAAAAATTACGATTAAGTACGTTACGAGAGGTGAAAGCACGGAGGATATGGTATTAGCGATTCGTAGGTTATCACGCACAGACATAAAAAAAAGAAAGAGAGAGAGAGAGAGAGAGATAGAGAGAGAGAAAGAGATTAAAGAAATTCGAAACACACAAGTACACGCGGCAACGTCTTTTAAGAATTCCCATTAAACAAGAAAAAAAAAACAAATAAATATGAAGAATAATCATACTATAATGTCGTGAATGTGTATTTTATTATAAAAGAAAATGGTAAAAAGGAGAGAGAAACATGCGTATCTGTATAATAGTGGTACGTAAGCTGCTTCGTCGAACGCGCTGGGTCCATCTATTCAAATAGTTTTTTCCTTTAAATCTAAATCTTCGTTCGTTACGTAATAAGTCATACTTACTTGGTATTAATAAAAATGTTTCTCTTATTTTTTAAGAGGGTGGCAGCCTCAATTTTATCCTTTGTCAATCTACAATATCGTGTAAAATATGACATTAACAAAAACAGCAATGGATATTATTTATGGATAATATTTACTATTTTTTAACAATTCATTACCAAAATTTTATATCGTTTCGAATATATTAATCTCAAACTGTGGAAAATTATCGTATAATTTCAAAATAATCAATATTTTTAATACATTATTATTAAAGGAAGATTTTGATTTTATACCGATTTTATTTAATTTTTGACGTTTATAACGTAAAGAAGGTAAAAGATAAAAATTACATTCTGTCGATTTCAAAATTGTTTTTTAAAATAATTATTTGCAAAATTTTGCATAATAGATAGAATCAACGTTAAAGGAATATAATTTGATCAATACTCAATACGAATGAACTATATTTTTATTATTTATACTTTAAAATTGTATTCCGTAACATGTTGTTAAATGTTCAGTATTAGATAATCGGTTTGTTTAGTACGTTAAAATTTCAAGAAGTTAAAGATTTTGAACGTTAAACGAGTATTTGTCAATTATTTAACACGTTGTTAATAAAACTTTGTAGAAACGCTAATGCCAAGAATGTTAAACGTGTGAACGTTAAAATTTAATTATCAATCGATTTTTCTATAGATACATTTTTTATTTAAAACACACTATAAAATTGTTCCGAATAAAAATAATTATTAAAAAGAATTTCGATAAAATGAAAGCTGATTGATTTTTAATTAACAAGATTGATACATTTTTTTTTATTTACGTTTTCACGTATAGTGTTGCGATTAGTTCGTCGGCGACGAGGACGCTCAAATCGTTCGACGAAGCAAACTGCAAAGAAAAAAAAAATAAGGTACGAGAGGAATCAATTGTGCCACGAAAAAAAGCTATTCAAAAGCGAATTCTCTAGTGTTTTTACTCTTAGAATCGTCATTGTTGAACAGGTCATATTGGCTGTGGTCCGTCAATCGTGTCCGTAAAATGCGCTAAAGAACAATACAACCTTCCCTTTTTTTCTTTCATTGTATATCACTTTCGTTTGCCACTGTTTAACATCGGTCAAAAGAAATTGCACCGAAAAAAAACAACGATATTTGCTTGAAACTAACATTTCATCGATCTTTCAATTAAAAATGCTTTTATCGTCAATAAACAAATTTTTTAGTTCTGAACGAATATCTTTATTTAGGACTATTCTTTACCGAATTTTCTTTCAGTGCGTATAGTGTGCGAGCCGAATTACTGACGAAAAAAATACAAGTTTTGTATAGTAAAAAAAAATAAAGGAAATTTCGACGAAAAAAAAAACGAAGAAAATAATGAATTTGTTGATAGAGCCTTGAAACGAAAGTATATAACAAAACAAAGACTTGGAAGTTGGCGTTAAGGCCATTAACACATATATAGGTACAGATTTTAGTAGAATTATCGTTTGTCAATCGCCGATTTATCGCAAAGTCCTCTTTTGGCGCATTTTACGGACTGGAACACATGGATTTATGTGCTATCCAGAAGTATAATTATATTCGCTGAACGAGAAGCAGCAATTTTCCAATTTTTGTTAATTATCGCGCTTTTTTATTTTTCGTTATTCACGACCACCTTTCGTTTCCAATGAAAATTCAACATTCAACACACATATATATACATATACATATATATATATATATATATTTAACGCAAAACAAAAAATTATAAATGAAGTAGAGAGAAAAAAAGTAAAAATTGTACATTATTCGGTAAAACTGCGTTTCGTTCACACATACATAAAAAGAAAAGAGCTGCGTGTGTGTAAAATAATGCTGTAATCGCACAGGTGGCGCGAAACACGAATATATTATATATCATTTACAAAGGACCCGTTATTGATAAAAAAAAATAAAAATACACGAAGATTCGTTAATTTTCCTCGCGAATATTATAGTTGTAATAAACGCTTGTTTTAAATCTATACGTTTAATGAAAAGAAAGAAAGAAAGAAAGAAAGAAATAATAAAAAACCAAAGTGTCATGTATTTTTCTCGATGTTTACGTTTGAAAGATGCCAAATATCAAATTTAAAGTGTTCATAATAATGCGAAAAGGAAAATTTTAATCGAAGCAATATGTATCTCACACACACACCGGTATCATTTTTTTTCCCTTACATTCGTTGATTTACGTTTATAATTCTAGAGCAGGATTATCAGTGTAGCTGGTGCAGTAACGTTACGATTACAATATTACCTGGGCTTATTCGCCGAGCGAGTGGCTTCGATTAAACGTTTTATTATTCGTCTTCACAAACGGGAAAAAGAGAAGAAGAAGAAGAAGAAAAAAAATAGTGAAACCATACAATTATACGCATTTTTCACTTTGTACCTTGACGACGCGAATGAAAAGAAAAAACAATATGAATATGAAGTATATAATTGACGAAGAAAATTAATGAAAGAGAAAAAACAGAGACACACACACACAAACATAAGCTATTACCGAAATGTATTCGATGCAATGTGTATGTACCGCTATGTATCAATCGATCGGACGAAAGTAAAAGAAATTTCGAGGAAAGAGATAAATAAATTATCACTTGATATTGTGATAGGGTCAAACAAAAATTCGTAGACTGTTGGAGATTTAAAACAAAAAAAAAGGCATACCGATCGAAGATAAGTGAAAAAAAAAAAATTATAATAATTGACCGAGAGTTACACCGAGTATTGTTATTTATTGTAAATGTGTCAGATACGAGGTGCGTAAAACTGCGGGCTGCGACGAATAAATTGAGAATCTTTGATACTTCCATACCAATCGCAACGACGTGGAATGTTCACGCTTTTTCTAACCTTCGTGGTTCATATTTACTTTACTTTCCACATTATAGTCGACGTATAAAATTTATCAATTTTCAGCAATTATGAAATGAATTGACTGGTTGGCGTTCGTACACGTTATTGAATTGTTCATTATTCTCGTGCCGTCTCGATTAAAATTTCCTTGTACATATTGTAACGAAAAAAAAGTGTCGAAAACAAAAATGGACCAAGTGAAAGGCGTATATGAGGTGCACGTGTAAACCTGACCGAAGAGACTTAAAAGAAAAAACAACATGATAAAAATATTAAAAGAGAAAAAAAAACACGAGTAATACGAAAGATTATTTGCCAGTGTCGGTGACGTCGAGCACGGTTTAGAATCATGTATAATTACAGAATATAGTCATTATTAAATAATCGTAAGATTCGAACGATCGTGTAAGCATGCTTGTCGGAGGGATGAATATAGTATTGGTCATACTGCGCGATTAGCTATGCGAAATTTATATTTTTCGTATTTTCCATTTGTACCGCCGATTTAGTTTGACTGACTTTGCGACAAGTGAAAATTTTTTTTATAAAAACATGATTTTGTATACGTTTTTATACTTTAATTACTGATAATTTGATTTTTTGTTACATAATTTTAAGGAGACAAAATTAAAAAAAATTATTCTACAACTTAGAACTTTATTTTAATTAATTACGATTCTTCGTACTATAATTTTTTAGCATAATGCACTTATCAATTTGAATACGTAAATTAATTCACAAAATTATTTCAAACCGTTTAAAAATTCTGAAAAGCAGATAAATAACTTTTTCAATATATATTTTAAATATATATATTTTCTTCAAATTCGGTTACACCTAAATAAATTAGAATCACGATTTATTGTTATTTAGATGTTAGAATGTTAGATTAAGTAGTTCCCGATTGCTTTTATTAATTTAAATTTTCTCAATGAAGATATCGTAACGAATAGCCACGGTATACTAAAAATTATGGTACAGAGTTGTTACAATTGATTAAAAAAACTTATATTACAAAACTAATTAAGTTACTAATACTAACAATACAATTAATTAAAAAAATAAAGAAATACTTTAAGTAATCGTGGTAAATACTTATTCTTTTACTTTTAACTCAGGCTTGTCCTTAAATAAATATACATCAGATTTATTCTCTCAGCCGAAAGTGCAGAAGAAAAAAATTCATTTATCTATACAAAGCAAACGATTGATTATAAAATAAGTGTAACCTTCAAATTTCGAAGCTTGCGCGCATTTACGGCCTTTAGATAGATCGCCGTGATTTCTAGCGTCGAGACGGAACGTGAAAAAAATAAATATATTCAATTGACAAACAAGGGGCAAAGAGAACTAAATTTTTATTATTTCCGGAAAGTATAAGACTATGTAAAATATGACAAAAAAAAGAGTGAAAGATAAAGTAATAATATAATAAAGCGAATATTCCACAGCGTTAGCTATAGGTATTATTTTTCTGTATCCCTGTATCTATACGAAAAAAGTACTATACATATAACGTTTAAAGAGAGAGCGAGAGCGAGAGAGAGAGAGAGAGAGAGAGAGAGAGAGAGAGAGGAAGAGAGAAAGAAACCTGCGAAATGAATGTCGATGAACTGGAGCAACATTTTACGAGTATATAAAGTACTCTTAATTATATTGAATAAAATTAAATTGAACAAAAGTGAACGATTACTTTGCCGCTTTGTTTATCATCTGGTAATATCCGGGAAATAAAAAAAATTGAGGTCTTCGACTATGATTATCATTACCTAATCATAACGATACATTGTACTTGTCGCTGTTATATACATATAAAATTAATAAATAAATAAATACATATATATGTATATATAAATGTATATGTATACATATATATATATATGTGTGTATGTATATTTATATATGTATGTATGTATATATACATATACATGAAACACAATATATTAATTTAATAATATTAAAAAGAAAATTGTGTATTTATTGAAAAAAACAGACAAACAAATAATAACAAGCAAGAACAAGAAGCAAGTACCTTTATAAAAAAAAAAATTGCGTCGTTAATGATTTTTCTATCGTATAACAATTATGTGCATGTATGAATAAAATGAATTTGATATAAAAAGAAGAAAAAAGAAATTTTTGCATTTTTTTGTTTAATAAATTATTGTTTACTTTATTACGTATCGTTAAAGCTATGAAACGTTCGTTTTCTTGATACATTTAACATAAAATGGGGGTTTTTTTCGTTGTATGCGAGTCGATCGATTGTTTTGTACTTATAGACGATCGATTATTAGTTATCGAAGCACGTAATGTAAATTTTGTAAAATAAAAATAAAGTAATAATACAATTTGGTGGTATAAAAATTATATATACGTGTACGCATGCTCGTTTGAACACACATGCTATTCGTAATAAATAGCGAAAACCATACCGATCGCGTAGAAAGTTGGTTTTTCGATTACGTACGTGGAATAAGCGTCTCTTTTCGGATCCCACAATCTCCCGTTGGATGTTACAACCGATTGATCTGCATTCTCAATGATGGTTATCGCTACCAAATATTTAACACTGCGAACATTTTAATTTTCATTTGATAAGTGTTCGTGATTTTCTTTTCTTTTCGTTACAGTGGTGCATGGTGTATCGTACATGGTTTTAATAAATGTAAATATAAATTGAATACAATACAACTGATCGGTAGTAGAGATTGACATAATTATTTATTTGGATAAAAATTTCAGAATTTATTAATTGATAAAAAATTAATAACAAAGGGATAGATTACATACGTTTTTCGTAGTTTTTACTTGATGCATAAATCGTAGCCTATATCATAATGTTGATTTTTTTTCTTTATAGTTTCGGATACGTTCATTCACATATGACGTTGGGAAAATTGACCTATCTAATTTCATAGTCAAGCAATTTCATTTCAATAAAAATACACGAAAAAATAGTCAATTTTAATCATTTTTTGTGCTATTTTTCGTACATTTTTATTCATATAAAATTTTTAGAACATCTATGGCAATATAAAATAACAAATAATATAGGGTTAAACTGTAAAATACAATAACCATTTCGCTCTTAAGCAGAAAGAATTTGAAAAATTATAACACTTTTTAATTAGATAGATCAATTTTTTCAACGTCATAGGCAAGAATGTATCCAAAACTATACAAAAAAAATTAGACATTATAATATAGGCTGTGATTTATTCATCAAGCAATAACCACAAAAATCGAAAATAATTTTTGTCCATTTGGGTGTTTTCAAATGCCCAAACTTCTACTAGAAATGCCCAAGGAAGCAAAGTATATACATAGGGTTCCATAATCAATTTATATTAATAAAATAATAAAAAAAATTTGAAACTCTGTATTATATTGTATTTGATTAGACTTTTCAAAATCGGTAGAAAATAATATTATGTTTTTCTTTTGATTGTCAGAATAGAAAAAAGAAAATCGTAGTGTTAATATATGAAAATAGGAATGTAATCACCGATCGTAATTAGTTTTATAAAGCCAATCTCGAATATCCGCTGCGATATTCCGACAAAGTTCAACGCACGTTTGAGAATTGTATTTTATGTTATCAAGGGCATCCGTCATCGTTTTTGCAAGAATGTAGTCGGAATCTTCACATAAAAATGGTAAGTGCGGCTCCAATCTATAGCTGTTCTGATACTTTGGTACCTAAAACTCTCATAATTAAACGTAAAGTCAAATTATTTACATTATTTGAATTATATAATTATAAATATAGTTAATAATGAAAACCCAAAACAAATTGCTCTTCATTTGAGTATTATCTATTACTGTGCTAAATTTCATTAAGAAATATCAATGCGTCCAAAAGTGGCATTGGAAAGAAATGTAACTGTTAAATAATTACGTGACATAAAATTAAATTTTTCAGCTATTTTTGAATGCATCAATATTTTGTTTCGAACTTTACTCACAAGGGGAGTATACACACTCCGGGAAACGGATCTTAATCTAACGTTGAGATATCTTTCATAATATCTAATAATATTTTCAATGAAAATTACAACACAATTTAATCGCTTATAACTCTGAAACAAATAGAGATAGACACTCAAATCAAAAACCAAAAGAAAGTTGAGTTTATGTAGATACAATTTGAAAAAAAGAAGCTTAAATTGCTCTTTTTGCAAGAGCAAAGTTACGAAGAAAATAAGAAATAAAAGAAATTTTGACCAATATTTAATATGAAATTTTTATTGTTTCTTTTAGCCTGAAATTCTTTATTTTATTTTTAACTTCAATTCCTTTAATTACAAAAGATATACCAAAATTAGAATAAGATCCGTTTCCCGGAGGTCAAATGCTCCCCTTGTCACTGGTAGATGCTGAATTCGCAAACTAAGGAATGATTAAAAAATTTAAATATTTGTTTAAAAATTATCCTAACTTTAAAAAAGTAAGATTTTTCATTTATTTCATAATTAGCTACTTTGACAGCTATTTATTTCAAAATCAATTAATTGTCAGTATTTAATAATAAATGTAACTTTTGTCCCGGATTTGATTTTATGGAGCCTATCGATGGATACAGACAACTGCACTGACTCATCGCTTTTTCAAATCGTACTTTCATCCCGAAGACATAGAATTGGGCAGTATAAAAACAAGGAACGTTAAATATTATAAAAAAAAAATTGATATGATAATAACAATTATATCCATTTAGTTTACAAAACTCTTAATAGAACATTCTCCAGCATATAGTAAAATACACGTGGATCTATTGCAATTCAATTGATTTTGTCATAATAATTTAAAATGATTTAAAATAATAATAGAAAAATCAAAACAATGAAAATTGTGTAACGAAGCATTTTTTACGAATTAAAATGCTGTACAATTTTTTTCGGGATTTTATATAAAATTTGCAATAAAAGTTTATTACTTTCAAGGGTACGTCATACTCGTTATGTTAATATCCGTATTATATGTAACTACAGAGTTGTTTACTTGTTTAAATAAGAATTAGTTTTAAGAATTATATTTATAAGTATTAAAACTTTCAACTCAAGACGATTAGTGGAATAATTTATAAATTTTAGCCGCTCTCTACTGGTTATTAATAATTTATTGAATTAATATAATCTTGTAAACTACTTCGATCGCCTTGAAATTAATTACAATCATGTATTCTAGCAAAAGGTAATGTTCTTGTGATTTCACTTAAACTTTTAAAAAATATTAATATTTGTAAAACTAGCATGCGTTCTCTGTACGGTAAACGACTCGAGTGGTAATTTATAACAAATGTAATATCCCCTTCATCTCATATAATGTAAATTAACAGATTTTGAGACAAGTAGCTGAAAAAAATAGGTAATTTTATCAAAATTTCATTTTCTAAGATTAGGGTGACTTTTAAACCAATTATTTTTATCACCTAAAATTTTTGTATTCTGGAAATTATTTCCAATTTGTCTTTCCAACTTTAAAATATAATGAATTTTAAAATGATGATCGATTGCGTTTAAGTGAAATAATCTACACGTGTAATCTACATATAGACACATAATTTGAAATAATAATTACCTTAAAACCCCTGCCACTCATTCGCCATTGTATACTTTGCCTGGCTTGGGATAGACTACTCAAACTTTGTCCACTTCTGCTTGATCGACGTCGTTCATCTTTCGATAATTTAACACCAGCGACTGAAATGATCATTCATCAACGACATCAAACGTTCAGTTACGGATTATTTAATATAAATATATAAATAATTATATTTTATTTGAAGGTTACGTATTTTATATAAATCTAACATTTAGACTTTCTCGTATCGACACTCATAGTTTGTTGTCAATTTAAAAATTTTTACAAACAAGGTGAACAAATTTGTTACATATATACATCACGAGGTAAATAATTGATCGTATAAAAGGTTAGAAAATAAATGACATATTGATATAGATTTACAAATTTGTGTCTATAGATGCTTCCGGGTTATATTACTTATATATATGCAATTACATGAAATTGTCGAATGTTATTATATAAAGATAATAAATATCCGATTGAATTTCATTTTTAAAAGAACAAATATATTTTAATAATTTAAATATTTCGTTAGTATATGTATAGCTGAAAAGCTATATTATTTGAATTATTAACATTAATGTTTATGCGATCGGTATTTTTTAATATTTTTTAAATCTATATTTGATAGGTATTAATATATACAATATTCGGGTAGAAAAAAACATTTATTTTTACATTTTCCGTGTTTTCACGGGATATGAACCCCAAAAATTAAAAAATGATTAATTTTTTATTAAACGAGGAATTCAATTGTGTCTTATTCGTTATTTACCCCCCAAAATAGTGACGTTTTTTTTCGACCAATCGATGAAAAATTACATAAAATATAATAATCGATATTTATTTTATTAGAGTAACATTATTTATAATTTTTTGATACATAAATTTATTAAAAAAAAATTTTACATTATAATTTAATTTAAATAATTAATTTTAATGAGAACCTCTCTATATTCGGAATGTTAAATTGTTTAAGAAAAACCAAGTTGTACATTGAATATGTCTAAATTTTGGTAATTTATCACCAATTTTCAAGAAAAGCCACAGTGCATCGAATTTTCCTGAATTTTTGATAATTTATAATGAATTTTAAAGAAAATCACCCGATATATTCGTATTTTTGAATTATAAAGAAAAACAAAATGACATGAAATTTTCTTGAATTTTGAAATTCGGAGGAAATAATAAAAAGCTATTATTTGTATTTTGACAGAGGTATTAGAGGTAAATAAATTTTTACTAATTCTATTTAAACGTCAACCTACAGATATAGATATAAAGACATTGTTGTAGTTGATGCTATTGTTTATACATCTACATGTAAATGTGAGACTCATCTAATCAACACAAAGAAATAATGTTCCCTCACTTTAGAGTTACTTGTGCAGTAGGGTTAACATGTCCTGCTAAATTATATAATATAGAATAAATTGACTTTGCTAGAAAAATAAAAGCATCCAGTGAAAGTTTTACAACAGCTAGATCAATGTTAATAAGATATTGGGTATAAGGTCAAGCACTGTCCAGTATACTGGTGATACTAAGGTCTTGTGAGGTCTTTATACATGACAATTAGTTTTTAAGTTTTATTTCAGATTTAAGCTGTAAAATTAAGTTTTTTGCCACCCTATGTATAGATATATTAATTTTATCTCTATAAGATTTTACTGCATTTTTACTTGCAAAAAAAATTAAATAAAAAAAATCTCACATTATTTTGCATTGTCGCGCGCATATGATAAGTATACTATCGAGCTGCTCGAGTTTCGAATTTACGATTCGAGGAATGAAAGCACGTGGCCCTTTAGCTTCATTACACAGAGTGCAGTATATGTTGTTACATCGCGTAGTTTCAGTTTGGCGCTCGTCACGCCTCGTCATCATCGTGGGTTTCTCTCGTACGCGGTGGGCTGCGACTGCGCGTCACTGGTCGCACGCGTGACGCGACTCGCGAGTGAGTTTCGAGGTTCTTTCTCTCCGGTGCGGCAACTCGATCTCCCAACATGGCGAAGAAATCTTCGTCCGACAAAAGCCCGCAAAGCGAGGATGCCGGTAAAACCAGCGAAGAATCCGGCCACACGGAAGACGAGCCGAATTTCAGCGATCCCGAAGATTTTGTCGACGATGCCCCCGACGAAGGTAATTCGCAACTTATTTTTACTCGTAAATCGTGCGTCACCGCGTGCTCGGCGTTACGCCGCCGCATATGGATGTGTATTCCTTTATTATTCTCTTTTTACTCCCATCGATATTGGATTTTTTCATAGGACCTTCGGTATTCCCGATTTTTATTTTATTTTTATCTTTCCTTCGATAGACCAGGGGTTATTTACTTCCTTAGCCGCGAGGGTTGACGTTATGTTTATGTTTTGAGAGAGAATCGACGATTCGAGGTTAGGATTAGGTTATGATATATAACCTTTTTTCCTTATTGCTCTCGTGAGTAACTCTATCTATGTGGGTTGCACGGTCGACGAGATTATTTTGAATATAGCTAGACTTTAATTATCGTTGATTCAAACTTGTGTTTACTGCGGAAATGTACGTTTTTTTAAATCTCTTCTGCTACCTATGACCCTCTCTTTACATTACACAAGACACACTTTACTCGTTCTTCTAGACTTTATTAAGAATTATATATTATTATTTTTATTTATTATTTAGTATTATATGCAACTTTCTTTGATGTCTTTTACTCTTATTATTCTTTCATTCTGCGTTTCACTTTTTATATTTTTATGGATTATACATCAATGTAAAGAAAGAAATAGTAATGCTCAAATGCATCAAAAATGATTAATGCTTATTCCTTGTGTAAGACTAATTATATAGTGTAAGATAATTATTAACACATTCTCAAATTCATATATTCATGTATATGTATCCAACAAAGCAGAAGCTTATATTTCCTTTTGTATTTAATTATTTTTCTTATTGCAGAAATTGTGGGTGATATTCTGAAAACAAAACCATCTGAATCTGACGGTGTTGAGTCTGTTATTGTCATAGATGGTGTGCCTATTGTTGAACCAAAACGATTGGAAAAGCTTCAATCAGTAATTGAAAAAATTTATGGAAAATTTGGAACAATTGTAAACAAGTGTTATCCTCAAGATGAAAATGGAATGACTAAAGGGTAAATATTAAAATTATTAACAATAATAATAGGATGCTCATTTACTAATGAAATCTTTATATTTTTAGATATGTCTTCTTTGAGTATAGTAATCCTACCAGTGCTCTTAACGCTGTGAAACAAGCCAACAATTACAAGATCGATAAAATTCACACTTTTAAAGTAAATTTGTTTACTGATTTCAAAAAGTTTGATAACATTCCAAAAACCTGGGTACCACCAAAACCTCAACCGTTTAATGCTGCAACAGATTTGCACAGTTACTTACTTGATCCAGATGCGTACGATCAATATTGCATTGTAGCTGGTAGCGCTGGAAATACCATTGTCCAAATCTGGCAAAATTCTGCACCTGAACCTGTAGTTGTTGAAGATCGTCCTGTAAGTATATTCTTATGAAAAGTACAGTTTGTCACTTTATTTTATCACTTATTAATCAATTTTTGTTTTGTACTTTACAACATAACAAATAGAAAAATTAATTTTAATTTTAAATTCAGCGTTGGACAGATACCTATGTCAAATGGTCACCATTAGGTACATACCTCGCCACCTTCCACAAACTTGGAGTGGCTTTGTGGGGTGGACCAAACTTTACGCAACAAGTTAAATTCATTCAAAGAGGAGTTGAGTGTATTGACTTTTCGCCATGTGAACGCTACCTTGTTACGTATTCACCAAGAGCAGAGGCCAACGAAAAACGTTTGGTTATGTGGGACATCCTAACTGGTCAAGAAAAACGATCCTTCTTCCCTGAAGGTCCAAACGTCTGGCCAATATTCCGATGGTCTCACAATGACAAATACGTTGCTTACATGGGTGAGGATGTACTCAGCGTTTATGAAACTCCAGTATGTTTATTTTATTTAATTTATTAATAGAAATTAGACAAACGATTGTAATTGAAGAATTAGGGAATAAGTTATTCCATACAATTAATAATTAATTCTAAAATTTTAGTCATTTGGTCTACTGGACAAAAAAAGTATAAAGATACCAGGAATTAGGGATTTCAGTTGGTCTCCAACTGATAATATTATCGCTTTCTGGGTTCCCGAGGATAAGGACGTACCAGCTAGAGTTACTCTTATGGAAATACCGAGGTAATATTTACTAACCATTTTTAAATACCACAAATTGTGTACATTTCCTGCAAATACATTAATTTTTTTCAGTCGTAATGAAATTCGTAAGAATAACCTCTTCAACGTAGCTGACTGTAAAATATATTGGCAAAAATCCGGTGACTATTTGTGCGTGAAAGTCGATCGTTTCGCAAAGAAGAAGGAAAAAACTGAGCAGAAATATACGGTATACAATCATACTTGTTATTTTGTTTCATATCATTTCATTTTCATTTACAAAAGTGTAATTGTACCAATCTTTGATTTCATTCTTAATTTTACTTTAAATTATACATATAATTTATTGAGTTCTTTACAAGTTTTCTTTTTTCTTTTTTTTACATTATAAATAAAAAAATAAAAGCAATTAAAGAAACAAGAATTTTCATCGTACTAGGAGTGAAGAATTGGTACAGATACTCACTACCATCATCAAAACTGTCTACATAAATGCAGATAGTGTATCGCATAACTTCTGCAATTCTAGTTTTGGGACATCCATTCACAACAAAAAATAACAAATTGACAATATTTATTTATTCTGTATACTAATTGTTCAATCTAACTTTTCTAGGAGAGTTGTAAATTTCAAACGTTGCAACACTTTCAGGGAATGTCTTACAACTTTGAAATCTTCCATATGCGTGAAAAACTTACTCCCGTTGACAGCGTAGAAATAAAGGAACCTATTCACGCTTTCGCGTGGGAGCCAATCGGTAGCAAATTTGCTATTATTCATGGTGAAATACCTAGCGTCAATGTCAGTTTTTATGAAGTGCGTTGCGGACATGGTCCTGCGCTTCTCAGTAAGATCATTTTACATTACTAATGCAGAAATTTAATTTTATTTAGTTACCCAACAATTCAATATCGCCACTATATTTACACTTTAATTTGGTAAAAAATTGAAAACAACAATAACACACCAAATTAATTTGTATATTTTACTTTTAAGGAGGTGGCATACCCGGTAGGTTACCGACTGAGTAAACAAAGATAATTATTCTATTTATTTAAATAAATACGCACTTTTATGCAACACCCGAATACAAAAGCACTAGATAATTAAATATTAAGTCATTCTACAAAGTTTCAAGTCAATGCAACAAAGACACTCTAAAAAATTTCTGCATCGAAAATGTACGATTATCCCTGATTTTTCTGTGCAGAGATTTTTTAAGGTATATTTGCCGTATTTACTTGGAACTTTGTAGAATGGCATATTATTTAATTATCTAATGCTTCTGTATTAGGGTTTTGCATAAAAATGCGTATTTTTTTAATAAATGTAATAATTACCTTTTGTGGCTTGGTCGGTAATCCACCGCGTAAACCACCCCCTTTCTTTCAGTATTATCTATCACAGAACTAAATTTCTACCAAAAATATTGATAAATTGTCATTGGAAAGAAATTTGCTGCCAATGCCATTTACGTATGCAACAATTTTTTTATTGTTTGATTTTTAGCTGAGT
Organism: Theocolax elegans; assembly: GCA_026168455.1. NCBI lineage: Eukaryota > Metazoa > Arthropoda > Insecta > Hymenoptera > Cerocephalidae > Theocolax > Theocolax elegans. Next base: position 57,767,064 of record CM047431.1, read on the forward strand.
GACAGATCATACTTAAATAATGTCTTGATTTTACCTAATTTAACATATTTATTTAATTAAAATAATTTATTGTTTTCATTGACTCGCTTGGTAAAATTTGAGTATTATATTGTATCCCTTCATCGTAAGAAATGCGTGTATTTCTTGGTAACACCTTAGTAATATGTATTTTATTTCAGAAAAATTGGAGAAGAGAGCGTGCAATCACTTGTTTTGGTCACCATCGGGTCAGTTCATTGTTTTGGCTGGTCTCACAACAATGGCCGGAGCCTTGGAATTCATCGACACCAACGATTTTACAGTTATGAATTTGACGGACCACTACCAAACATCTGACGTTGAATGGGATCCGACAGGCCGGTATGTTTCAATTTAATAGCGATTATCCAAGAAAATCACAACCGCATAAATGATATATGACAGATAATTTTTATTTTTAGTTACGTAGTAACATCAGTTTCAATTTGGAAAACGAGTGTCGATAATGCTTATCACATCTGGACGTTCCAAGGTAGAATTTTAAAGAGGATTTCTGTTAATCAATTGAATCAATTTTTGTGGCGCCCTAGACCACCGACTTTACTCACCGCTGAGCAAATCAAGGAGATTAGGAAGAATCTTAAAAAATATTCGGCTCAGTTCGAGAGCAAGGATCGTCTTCGTCTAACACGAGCTTCTAAGGTAACATAAACGACATAATCAATCGAATAATTATTTAATTTAAGACGTATGTTTTCACATGTAAATAATATTAATAGCAAACAATTTTTTTATTTTATTATTTTTATCATTAATACGTGTAATGGAGATCTGTAATACCTCGTAAACAGTGTAAAAAAATATGTAATATGTAACAGACATTTATTGACAATTAATATAATTTTATTTTTGTAGGAATTGATTGAGAAACGTTGTGCATTGATGAAAGAATTTGAGGCTTACCGTGCTGAACGTATCGAACAATATAATCAGCAGAAGAAACGTCGTTTGGAATTACGTAGAAGTAAGTAAAGATTTATTCAAAACGAAACGTTATTGGTAATTTATTGCACTTGCTTTAGGCTTTATACAAAATTCTTGTTTTTTTTTTTGTAAAGCTGTCAGAAGCAATAAAAAGTTTTATTTCCGTGTTTACAACTATCAAATTCTTAATTATAATAACAAAAGCATAATAATGTTTACCAAGATCTGGGGACAATTGCCTGATACATTGGAACATTTTATTAATTTTAATTGCAAGTTTTAATTATTAAATATTTAATGTTTATTTATTAAATTAATTGTTTCGGCAATTACTCGACGTCGATTATATTTTTGAATATTTTGAAACAATTGTTTAAAGAACGGCGAATTTTTTATTAGTTGTGTCATCCCCTCGATGATTTTTAATTGTTTCATAAATTTAATTATTGTACATTATAATTTTTTCAGATATTGATACGGATGAATTGGATTCCGATACTAAGAATATGGATGAAGAAGTTATTGAATTTTTCGTCAAGGAAGAATCCTTCGTCATTGATGACAAATAAACTATCCAATTCAAACTATCATACGCAAATTGTTTTTTTTTATAAAAATAAATATAAATAATAATAAATTTTACAAAGAAAAAAACGAAAACAATCATCTGTACTTGCTGTGGAAAGGAGAAACTCAAGTTCTGCGTTAGACAAACGACACACCTACAAACACGTAACAAACATTAAAGTATTTTGAGGGTCAGTGCAGCCGGACTGTTAAAAAGAGAAAAAAAGGAAAACAAAGCGACCCTGTCGATTTCGAGACAGGAGATTAATAAATAAAAAAAATAAAATTGTATAGAAAATAATAATGGTAGTGGTAAACACCATACGGTTCGTTTTGTATTATTTTTACTATATCGGTTTTTACCACATACCATACAGGATATCACGGAAACATAAAAACAGATCGGATAATTTGTTGTTTTCAGATGTGAAATTTTCATTACTTATACAATATTATTTTATTCTGAAATAAATAAACAGTACCATCGATTCGAGAAGGCTTGTTATTAATTACACGTGAAATATCGCACACTTAATCTGAACCATTTTACGACAAGATATGCTGAAGCAGTAAAAATTATCCATCATCGTTGACATCCGGATGTCGTCGAAATCTTTACAGATTTCGCTTTGAAATTTAACGGGTTGGCTGAGTTGTCCAAATTGATCGACTCGATGAAAATAAGTTGAGAAAGTAGGATTTTCCATCTGCTCGGTGTACACTTGTAATATCAGTAAAATCAAGAAACTACCGTCCGGTAAATTAAAAATACGTATGTTGCGAATGAATTGCCTGTACGGTTGCGTGTTTATTACAACCGACCGTATGAATTCAAAATTTTCATTGTACATTTCGCAGCTGAGATCGTAAAAGGATATTCCACGACATCGATTGACATTGCCGAAACCAGTGGAATAGATGATCGAATTGTCCAGAATCTTCCGATGCTGAATCTAAAGACAACGATTAAGGGTTGATTACATCGACTAAAACTTAAATTTTCGTGCCAATATGTTACCAACCTAGGAGCGATTAATTTGGTTATAATTATCACTGGACGAAAAATTAAACAAAACCAAGAGTTCTTTCATTTTCATTCTACGTTTTTTTAATGAAAATACAAACACCCGAATGCAATTGAAAATAAACGGGTTCTAGAAATTTTATACCAATGTCGTTGGTCAAGGTTTTAATATTTCTGCTCGTCATATTTTATCTTATTTATTAATTTATTTATTTACTACACAATATGCAGTTAAAAAACGTATATCTTATAAGGACATATCTAATAATATCGTTAAACATATATAGGTCTGGTTATTAAAAAAAAATGGAATAGGTATGTACATAAAAACTTAAAAACTAACATTAAATCACGTAACATAATTAGCTAACATAGTAAAATAATTACAAGATATAATGTTTTAAACTCGGTTTGAAAGACAATTATATTTAATTGTATTAACATTTGCTGCTCTTAAAGTTAATAGATTTTTTGTCTGCTGAGAAATTCAGTTTTATTGTATAGAATGGTAGATTATTTTGTAACGGAGGCCAATGAATCCTAGTTTCGTTTACTTTGTCATCCAGCATTAATTGAGAAAAATAAACTAATCACTTTTCGTTTGGCAAAATATCAACGCGAAATTAAAATATTTAATTGATTTTAAGATCTCCTTAGCCCAGTATAATAAATATTATAAGACAAAAGTGTATTCTTAAGTAAAACGACCTTTTCATTCCAAATCTTTAGTCACATTTGAAAATTTTAACAACGAAAAATAAATGTGATCGTCTAAACATGTCTAAATGTCAAATATGGACTGTGTGCACTCTCTCTGCACTAACCTTCTAAATTAACTCTACGATATGTTTTTTAATTTTATAATATAAAAATATGAAGAAAGTCTGATTTTTAAACGAGTAATGGTGAACTAAAGCAAATTTAGTGAAAAAATTTCTTCCACTTTGATTGCTTGTAAGTCGTAAAGAAATGGAGATAGTTTAATTGTAGTTACAATAGAGGTAGTTTAATAATAATTTAAAATCTTTAAAAAATGAAGTTCAAATTGATCATTTTGAAGCATATCTAGTTACGAAAAATTTCAATATTTTTTTACTACTAAATTTTAGTTAAATTTTCATAAATTTCTTATTTTCTCTATAGCTTTGCTCTAAAATGACTGAATTGAGCTTCTTTTTTTAAATCATATTTGCTTAATCTCTCGTTAATCTCGGCTTTTTTTGGATTCTGGATCTACCTCTATTTCTTTATAATATTTATAAGAGTTATAAGCAATCAAATTGGAAGTAATTTTGTTTACAAAATTTACTTTAGTTAGCCATATTTTGGGAAAATTAACGCAATACGGTCTTTAAAATCTTATCTCATATTTTTATATTATGAACATATCCTAGAGTTTAGCTAAGATATTCGAAGGCCGAAGACCGTGACTTCGTGACCTACTCTAGTAAGTAACAATTCAATTTTCTAATATTTAATTTTTGGCGAGATTTGTGGTGTATAAATGTTCAAAGACCTCAAATTTGGAAAAAGCGGATCTTTTTAGTTAAGAACACGTTTTTTTATATGAGTTATTTAGTTGGTTTTACGTATATTTTCCAGATGAAAAATCAATGGACTGTAAAATGTCCGTTTGGCCGTTAAGTGAGTCAAAAGAAAAGATGATGTTAGCTTTATTTGGATAAATAAAAATGCTTGTAATACCTCCAAATCTTGGTTCAACTTGATCAAGATCGTTTGATTGCTCGTAATAACGGTGTAAAAGTAACCCATGGAAAAGTCTTTCTCGTCAATAGTATTTATAGACCAGGAGGTGGCATTGTCGTACCGTATCAACTCATTCACTTTGACCAATTGACCATCTCGGTTGTATCTCATCCTGCAACCATACCCCTCACTGCAATTGTCGTGTTTTGTCAGGAAGATGTCGAATTCACTCTCGCTTGTTGCAAAACCGATCGAGTTACGATCGGTTGATTTTAATTCGGTCACCACGGAATTAGTCTTGCACGTTTCAAAATTGATGATCAATGTGTGGAGTTTCTGCTTATTTGTCTCTGTAAAATCGGTATAATTTTATTAATTCAACTCGCTGTTGTATTACGATGTTATTGTGTGCGTGTACACGGAAATTGAAAGTAATTGCAAAACGAAAATAAAATAATTAAGTATAATAACCAACGTTTTCTTTTTATATATGTATAAATTATCAAATTGAAATGCGGCGTTATTCAAATGAAAAACACAGGTATAACAAGATAAAATTGCTCGCGTGAAGTAGAAGACTATATGTGCTGCTCCAATGCGTATGTTACGATTTTTTTTATAAACAAATTGAATGAAAACTAAATATCGTTTACATATTTATACAATTCTTGGTCCTTGTTCGTGATTGTAAATAAGAAAATTCCCATCAATCAATACGCTAGGATACCCAATAATTTATATATGTGTACAATATTTATGTACACAAAATAAACGATTATTTCTATTAATTTAAATTACTTTGTAAAATATTTGTAAAGTAATGTGCACTATTTTTGTGCACTAACATTATGTGTTTAATTCTTGGGTGTACAAATCAACCCTTGCCCTCTAAATTGGTAAATTAAATCTTAAAATCTACATTACCCAAAATGGACAATATAAGTGTTCCATCAGCCAGATTATCAAGATTAATGGGATACTTGGTATTGTCCATCGAGGAAAACGGCACTTCACAACGATAGTAACCGATCTTTTCAGTCTCCAATTTTATTTTCGGCTCGACGTATCCCGGAAACGTGACGTATATCAGTTGATCGAACGTTTTCGTGACCAACGGTCGAAATTTCGATTCCTGGACAATTAGAAAACGATCACTCGTAAACGTTGCGATACCTTCGATCGTATGAAGATTCATCAGGTTCGTTATTGTTATAATCGACGTTATAATCCACGTAGTGGTATACATGACTGCGAGCCAACAATTACGATCGATTTATCGCGCATTAGATCCACTATAGACAAAAAAATAACAGAAACCTAATAAAATATGTATCTCTGAAACTATAACTATGAAATTATCATTTTTATGATTTAAAAAATTCCTTTAAATTACTTAAAAACGCGTACCTACTCGTTCGGCAACTTGACTTACAAACGCGTTCAAATCACAATTTTCATTCGCCTCGTATACGAGAAATACACGGAGTCCGTTTCATAACAACTATATATCAAAGACGGAAGATTGAGTTATCGGTTCAACCGATAACCATTCGTATATGTACTTTGACAAACTAATGTGATACTTTTTATTTTCGCTTTTTTATTCTTTTGCTACCGTATAGACGATGACACACATTCCGAGTCGAAAAAAAAGTGTATACACCCGTACGTTATTTACGTAAATGTGGTGTAAATCAGTTGAATTGCAGGAATCTACCTTCAAAATCTAAAAAATTGTCGATAAATGGTTAAACTTGAAATTTGAACGTAAACCGTATGCGGTACCTAAGTAAAGTAAACAATTTCAAATTTAATAAAAATTAATAATCACTTTTCATCGGTAACGATTGGATGAAGCATCATATCGAGATTTGCGATTACTCAAAAATATGTACAAAAAATATTGTAATGACAAAATTTCTTTTAAATTTATGGAGTTCGAAAGATGGAACGTGTGAGATCATCGGTTTCATAATGGAGAATTGTGCATTCAAAACGATTTAAGTCTTGTATCCCATAAACAGTTAAAAATATTGTATACAATCCACAAAAAAATTAGATATATAGTTGTACAGATTTTTCGTCTAAAGGCGTACTTTGTTTAACGGCACATATGTCTAATGAACACTAGTAATTCATTTATTTAATTAGATTTACGATTATAATTTGGTTCACTGGGTTATTAAATAAGTTCACTTTTCTTCAAAATAAATAAAGAATGTTACACGTAAATTTACCCCAAAAATACAATTTAGGTGTTGCAAATACCTCAAAATATATTTCTAAAATATAAATAAATATAAATATATATATAAATTATTGTACCAAAACATAATTTACCAAAAAAAAAAACAAATTTTTCAGAAAAATTGCATTCTATATTGTAATTTTTTTCACATTATCTACTTACTTATAGGAAAAGCCATAGCCTTCAGATCACGCGGATCTTGGCATAACCCTGAGATATGTTTTGTAATATAAAAATATGAAGCAAGTCACGTTTTTAGATCCTAACGCGATAATTTCCCCAGGTATGGCTAACTACAGCAAATTTTATAAAAATATTACTTCCAACCTGATTGTTGATAACTCGGAAAAAATATATATATTTATATATATATATATATATGGATCTAAAATTGATTCAAATCAACGGTCCTAATATACATATACAGTAAAAAACTGTTGGTTAATTAGCAAGACAAACTAAAGCTAAAAAATGACATGTGATATTCAATATTTAATGATATATTGACATAAGTATTCTTGATTTTTTGCAGATTATTTGTTAATTCTGTATGTGACATATATTGTAAAATGTATACTTGTAGCTAATTTTATGATTGTTCCTAATGGGGTCACATATAGTTTGGAATGAAACTTACAATTTTCGTGATCTATTACTTCCTCATAGACGAAGCTTTGTTAAAGTAAAATTTTTCGACGCACTAAAAAGTTGTTATAAGTATGTTTTAACATGTCAGGGATTGGAAATCACGTGTTTTTAGAAAATGTCTGTATGGATGTTTGTGTTTATGTGTGTGTATGTACATATACTTATACCGCCGTATTTTCGAAGCTACTCGGTTAATATCGCACAGCTTGCGTATGTGAAATAAGTTTTCAAAAATATTGATAATATTATTAATTTTTTTTATTTGAACCAAATATACTTTATAGGGAATAAAAAAATCTACTCGATTATCAATTGACTAATTATCTCTATTATTTTTTCTGTTATTTAAAACAAATAATTTTTTTTTATATTTTGGAAATTAATCAGTCAAGTATGCTGAAAAAAGTTTATGATGAAGAAACCTTGTAATGGTTATATAAACTGTAAAAATTTCAAGTAATTATATCGATTAGTTTTGACTTAAAAAATAAAAATGTGAAAAAATTGGGGTTTTTATGTGGAACGTTTTCGGGAATAAAAAGGATTTAATCCATACTTGAAAATTTGGGAAAGAATAGTCTTTCTGGCAGTTTCGATTCTTACCAGACTTATTAATTAGCATTATATAATTTTGCATAAAATGTTTGAGTGCTCATATCACTGGGGCCTTATTCAGTAATTTTAACGCAATCGTTAGCAATGAATTAACGCCAAAATTTGTCGATAAAAGTCACTTAACGAACACATTTTGGCGTTAAATCGTACTTAGCGCTTGCATTAAAATTACTGAATAAGGCCCCTGGAAATAATTAATCAAATATATTGAAAAAATCGTAGAAATAGAACATAATAAATAACATTATGCTGTAAAATTTCAAAATCTTTCTATATTAGTTTTTATATATTTAAAGAAAAGAAAAAAGATAATTTTTTATATTTTTTAATTAATGCCATCTAAAATTTTCGATGTCAGTTGATGAAAATTTTTTTTTATTTAATTTAAAATTTATAACGTAAATTACTAGATATATAAGTTTCAATAAAAAATGAATAATATTTTTAAACATATTATAATATTTTGTTTTAAATACTTAAATAATCGACACGTCAATTTGAGGAAGCTACGTGCTAATTAATTGGTAGAGGTTTTTTTAATGCTCAGCTGTATTAGACAATATTTTTTGGAAAACTTTGTTAAACGTGCAGAAAAAAGGTATTTTGGTAAATTTACATTGGATTAGCCATTTTAGAGTTATAAAAGATTAGGAAATAAAGAAAATGTTAAAATTACTATTTTTTACTTAAAATATCTCTAAAACTATTAAGTTTTAGCCTCTAAAAATTTAAACCAATTCAAATTCAACATAATTTTATTTTGTCAATCTTACAAGTACACATTAATTGTATAACACTGTTTTGTCTATGTATTTGATTTGAGTAACTTGAGCGAAACTTTTTTATAAATTTAAAAACTGTTGCGTGCTTATAAAATTTACATTAATTTAATTGTATATATTTAACAAATATGACTAGATGTATGTTTTAAGTAGTTAAAGAAACAATATTGGAATGACTATATGTTGAACTATAGATAGATGTACAAAAAACATTTTTATACAATAGTTAAAATGTATGGATATAAATGTAACAAATATCTTAGAAAATATCAATATAAATATTAAAATTAGTAACTATCGTTATCTATAATAATTATAGTCTGTCACGAATATTCACAATATATCTAAGCTTCTTATTTAATTGTAAAAATTTGTTGTAACAAATATCTTTTAATCTAAATAGTGATTTAAAAAATTGTAATATTGTAAAATAGTCCAAAAAATAATATAAATCTAGCGATTATTAAATCGATCATTATAAATAATGATGTCAACGAATATTGATCCAAATACAAATTTATGTATAACAATCAGTCTTGATCAATGGGATGGCATCTTTGACGTTTGCCAAATTAATCTTTCTTCGTAAAACTGTATCACCACCCTTGGACAAATGACATTGGCTTCTTTAGCTGTAACAAGATCAGTTTCGTCTGTACCTTTCCTGTTGAATAAACATAATTATTAATTAAAACATTAACAAGATACTTTACTCCACTTCTATACACAGTACTTGCCATTTCATGAGAAACATCAGTTCCCCATTAGATTCTGTAGCTCCAATAATCTTGTCCGCTTCCAATTGTCTTTTAAAGCCGTGGGGCTTCTTACCATCGTTTTTTCTGTCTTTATTCATTTTAATTAACATCAATTGTTAGTTCTCTCTTGAATCACAGGAATTCCACGGTGTAGTTCATGTTCCAAATATAAGTGGAAATGCTGAAAATAAATAATTGGTTAATTTCCCAAGAAAATAAATTGTGTCGATGAACAACTGTAATAAGAAAAGAATAGGAAGCAGCAACAATAATCAGTGGTATGCATTAATTTTACTAATTATCTTAGTTCACGGCTTTACGCGCCCAAACGCATAAGCACACACGCGCGCACACGCACAGTTGTGACGAGACACACATAACACAGATAATTGTAGGTTATAAACTTATAACCATTAATTACCTAATTATGAAATGAAATAACCATTCCGGTAAACGGTGCAAGTAAAAGGACCCTCGAATATAAATAAACGAAAAAAAAACTAAACGGTACAATGTAAATGAAAGAAGAGAAGCATATACGGTGTTCCAGTGGAGCAGGATATTGTCATTGTTTAACAACAAAGATGTGTGCATGTGTGTACTACGTATAGATATGCGTGTGATGCGCGTGAGCTGTGTACAGTGTATGTACACGAAGTCGCGAACACGTATACACGATCGACACGTTCAAAGGATTTGTTTACTTCCGAAAAAACTTGGATTTAAATTTCTACCAAATGCAACGGATGTAGGTATACGTTCGATAAGACAGATACACTGAATATAATTGAGTAGACAAGCCAATTATACTGATTGACCTATTGTCCAATCGTACAGTTACCGCTAAATGCATATACGTATATATTATATGTATATACACACACTTATATACTTACCAATCTTACCATGCACTCGGCTCGGACGTCAGAGAAATTCGGAGTCGGGTATATAGATGTATAGTTGCAATTACTTATATTATAGTAATCAAAAGTAATTATGTTGTCGAACGTAAAGTGTAACGAAATAAACGATATGAGACAACAAAATGAAAACAAGGCAGTTGTGGAGTTTAATCGCAAACACTAGTTGCGCTTGCAACTGAAATATCGTGACGGGAGCTTCACCAAAGACCACACTTTTACCGGTGTTCGAAAAACATATGTATATATAGGTATACTTACGTACATCAGGAACACAATAGTATATTACCAACGCACATATACGTATGTGACGCTTCTTTCTCTTCTGCTTTGTATGTACATACGTGGTTTCACCTTCAAGGAGCTATACACCTTATATCTATAGATTTGTGAAAGGGAGGTCAAATTTAAGCAAATAAATCGATATAATCAAAATATCAAGGTGCTTTTTTAAAAAAACATTGGGTCCGTAACTTATCAAATTTATCATTCAAACGGTATAAGTTCACATTAAGAAAAAAACGAAAAAAAACTAAAAAAAAAAAATAATATACAGCATACCCTACGAGATATAAGAAATAATCGTATCTCGAGCTTCAAAAAAATAAAAAAAGTAAAAATAATAAATAAACGAAAGTTTGAATCAAATTGAAAATAACCGCGGTTACAACTAGTTACAATAATACCGACGCGCCCTCTTTCAATACGATTAGCGTAGTGGTACATCCGGTACAATCTCCGCCTCCATAAGTGTACGCGCCCCCCCCCCCCTAAAAATCGTCGAAAAATAATCGATATTAAGCGTCAGAGAGAGAGAGAGAGAGAGGGTGTCGCTGCTGCTGAGTGAGCCGGGATCATATCGGTTGTACAGTTGTAACTAACATTCTCCCTCAGTCGACTCTTGTCCTTCGACCGTGCAAGAGGATTATACGAATAATCGACGATTCGTCCGGTCCTCTTCTCGTCGAGTTCGAGACAGTGTCAATTTCTTACACGGGATAGATCGTAAAGGCTTCGAAACGCGGCGCTCTACGCAAGGTCGAAACGCATCATCTTCGAAGATGGTGAAAATGGATCACGATGTAAGTTTGCAATTTCATACCCGATCGATTTTTTCTTATTACTCTCTTTTTATACCTATCGAATTATATAATTGAAGCGTTCTCTATTATTCCGCCGTTTACCGATAAAGATAATTACGAGAAAACGGTATTTCACGTTTATTTGTTTATTTGAAGGTAGTTAACTTCGTTTTGCGCTCACGTCAATACGCGAAAGATATGTACGACAACTACGAGGATTATGTACCGCGCGAGCACGAGCAAAATGGCGGCACCGCGTCGCTTTGCCTTTCCTTTACAAATTATACAATGCCGGTATCGATTTCCGAATTTTTCGAAGATACGGTGTATCGTAATTTGATGTTCCTTAATTCGGTTTTTCATTCTTCTAATTACATTTATTATACGTTTAAAAACTTATCTTTAACATCAACGTACGTATGTACCGCTCGATGATATCCAATATTACTACGCGTATAAGTACGCATTAAAAATGTATGATCTATATCAACTTTTTTGTTCGATTCTCGTTTTTTTTTTTTCAATAAAAAAGAACATAACATCGTAAATACAAGCCTATAGTCTTTTACACTTATACGTTCACGTTAAGTCGGCGGCGGCGGCGGCGGCGTGGCCACGCTGCGCCATTTTTACTTTTCCTCTTTGTCATTCGACGGACTTAAATTTGTGAACCGTTATTATATCCTTCGTTTAAAATAAGAGACCTTGAATATTTACGGAGTTCGTGTTAATTTTTTTTCTCTCATTACACGTCATATTTTGGTTTTGGTTCTACATCAGATCAATTTCATTCATTTTCCCAATATTGACTTTGGGATAACGTTGTAAAAGACAATAACGATAACGAATAATCGATATTATGAACCAAATGAAAAATAAATTGCACTTTGAAAGACAAACAATTCAGATGAATAAAGTAACATTCACTTTTATTTTACATTTAACATTATCAAAGTAGAATATTCATTATTTTCAATTTTTAATTTGCAGGATGGCAAAAACGAGCCTGAGCATATAAGGAAGCTCTTCATCGGAGGTTTGGATTATCGTACTACCGATGATTCCCTTAAAAAGCATTTTGAACAATGGGGTGACATTGTTGATGTTGTTGTGATGAAAGATCCTAAGACTAAACGTTCAAGAGGCTTTGGATTCATCACTTATTCCAGAGCTCACATGGTTGACGATGCCCAAAATGCCAGGTAATTTATTCTTAAGAATTTTTTTTATTGCTCCAAGCCGTTGATAATTAATGAGAATATTTAATGTTATAGGCCGCATCGAGTTGATGGACGCATTGTTGAACCTAAACGTGCTGTTCCAAGGCAAGAAATTGGAAGACCAGAGGCTGGTGCTACTGTGAAGAAACTTTTTGTTGGAGGTTTGAAGGATGACCATGAAGAAGACGATTTAAGGTTATACTTCCAGAGTTTTGGAAACATCAATTCTGTTAGTATTGTCACGGATAAGGAATCTGGAAAGAAGCGAGGTTTTGGTTTTGTCGAATTCGATGACTATGATCCTGTAGATAAAATCTGTCTACAACGTAACCACCAAATACGTGGAAAGCATGTCGATGTTAAGAAGGTAATGTTTCGCATATACGAAAACACTTTAAGACAGCGACTTTCCAACGACGAGTAACGTTCGTCTAAAGTGACGGTTAATCGTTACTCGTTAGCTTAAGGGGATGTCGTACCTTCATTTAAAATACACACCAACATTAAATGATTTTTCAAGTTTATCATTCAATTTGCATATTTGTCCAATTGTATGTGTTAAGACACATTCTATGATGTGTAACAAATGTGAGTATGTTAAAATCTTTTGATACAATCAAAATTAAAACTGCATTTGAAAAATCAAATACAGTAATCTGTAATCTGTACGACATACCCTTAATGCAACAATTCTCTCAATTCCGGAGATTGGGTCTCCGACGACGAGTGCTGAGTACCTGAAAGCCTACGAAATATGGTGCTCCGTTTTAACTTTTATCAAAAATTTGTTTAGCTTCTGTAATTTTATGATTTTCAAAATTATGATTATTAACAAAATGGACTTGCCACAGATTATTGCAGGATGTTTTAAATCGAATAGGCACACATCTGAACATAATTTAAAAAAATTAATTTACAAAATATTTGCAAAAAATTGAAAAATTACATAAAAAATAGATAAATAATTTTTTAAATGAATATTTTGAGTACTTTCAGTAATTTGGTTTATTTAAGTGGTTGTGAATGATATGTAATAATTACTATTAAATTTTCTGAAAAAATTCCTGAGATATCCTGCGGTAAGTGCATTATGGTAAAAAATCATGGTATTATAAATTGATTAACATAGTTATGTGGCAAATAAATTTGCTAAAAAAAGTTTGATAAAAGATAATAATACAATTTGTTTAAAAAATTAGTAATTATTTTAATTTATTACATAATACATTATTAATTATTAATAATAAATTATTATTTCTTAATTTTAATTAAAATAAATGTAATAATTAATTCAATACATATATATATATATATATATATATATATATATAATGTATAAAATTACATAATTTCATTATTTTGATCTATCAATACTTATTTTTTCTCTATTCTTAATTTTAGTAACTTATATTCATTATATGAGTATTGTACGCACAGTTTTATAAAAAGACAAATGTGATAAGCAGATTAATAAACTGTGCTTATCAATGTTTTCAGGCTTTGAGCAGAGCGGAGATGGCTTCAGCGACGAGCGGTGGTGGTGGTGGTGGTGGTGGCAGCGGCGGCGGTGGCGGTAGTGGTGGTGGTAGCCGAGGAGGACAGTCGAGTGGTCGGGGACCACGTGGAAGTAATCAGGGTGGAGGTAACTGGGGTGGACGAGGAGGTGGCGGTGGTGGTGGTGGTGGTGATTGGAACCAAGGTGGTAACCAAGGTGGTTATGGAGGTGGTAATCAAGGTGGTTGGGGTAATAATGGTCCTTGGGAAAATCAAAATCAAGGTAAAGGTACATAACATGTCGACTTTCTACTTCATTTGCCAAATCTAGTGATTGACCTATGTTTGTTAATGTATTTCTACTTATAACTTACAAATAGGCGGTGGTGCTTGGGGTGGTAACCAAGGTGGTCAAGGTGGTTACAATAGTGGCGGTAACTGGAGCAATGACAATTTTGGAGGTGGTTATCAACAAGGCTACGGTGGCGGTCCAGTTAGAAATAACTTCAGCTCTAGCGGTCGGCCTGCTCCCTACGGTAGGGGTAGTATGGATTTAAAAATATTTTATACATTTCTTACACTTGGAAGGTTATGCAAAAATTGATGTATTACGTATTTCATAATTTGATTACTTCATTTACTTAAATTCATTAAATTTGATATTAAAAATTTGTTCCAACTTTTATATATTTTTATATTATATGTATTTTACTAAATTAACACTGTTCTCGTCATTTTTTGCGTATACCGAAATACCGAATTTTTTAATTTTACTCAAACATGATTGTTTATTTTTAGGTAGTGGCGGTGGTGGTGGTGGTGGCGGCGGCGGCGGCGGCGGTGGTGGTGGTGGTTACGGCGGTGGAAATCAAGGATATGGCGGTGGCTCTATGGGAGGTGGAATGGGTGGAGGAGGTGGCGGAAGAAGATATTGAATCAATCAATAAATTAATGCTCCCTCCCGCTCTCTCTTGCTCGGTATGCATATAAGTATATTGAAATTAAAATTTATTACAATTTTTAGAAAAGCCTTTTAAACAGAATAAACAATATACTGTTTATTCTTGTTAAATCTATTCTAAAAATTTTAATAAAATTTTGCTTAAATGGTAGAAAATATTTTTGCTACAGTTTTTACATATCTTTTTACATATATATTAACCAAATAATTAATTTTCATTCATACAATTATTATTTGTACAAACATTTAATATAATACTTGAAATGGAAAGTAGCAAAATGTCAGATTACCTTCACCAATTTTTATTACATTATTCACAATTATTTATGTTATAATCATCTTTTTCATTATTAACAATTCATGTTACACTTTTAATCATGTGTTAACATTAACAGCTTATTCATATACGTACATCAGCCAATACCAAGTATATTAAAGGATACTTGACTAAATTTTTATCACAGAAATTGTTCATTTTTCATTATTAAGTGGCGCGGTAGCGCCATAATGAAAGCATTCACATTAAATATTCATTTATATTCTTTATTTCCGCAGTAATAATATATGTATATATAAAACATCAAAATAGGACCTTTTGTATAGCACCTTATTAGATAATAGTCTATATTTTACAAAACCAAACCCCAAGATACTTTGAGGTAAAGAGAAGGTACAATGAACTGCACTTTCAACATTTTTAAAATTTTCCATAACACTACAATTTAAATAAAAACTAAGAAATGAATATAGTTATTATAATAGGTACAGATATTTTGTAGATAAGTTTTTGTTGATTTATTTGAATGATGAATTGGCAAAGCAACCATTCTACTGTTAGTGAATTTATTAATTCAAAATTTCATTACAACCACTTTGACTTACTTCAATGGATTTATTGTCTAATATAGATTAAAATTTTTTGATAAGAATGTAAAAACTTATATACATAAAATATAAAATAAACTCTGATACAGAATACTACAATGAAAATCTAAATCCCAATTAATATATATATATAATAGAGAAACTTTAGGATAGTTCTATTCAAGTTAATTATTTTATATACCTAAATCTAAATATAATATTAAATCATTAAATCTTAATCTATATTTAATTATAACAAACACATTTAGGTATTCGAAATTTCAAAGATGAAAATAGATCATGATAGTAAATGTATGTAATTGAAGTCTGTCGTAAAAAAAATATTGTATTACCGTTACTAATTGAAAGTTTTGTAACTTTTGAACCTCAGGTGAATCCCATTCTACTTGTCTTCTAAACGCATAGCAGTACCCATGGTACTGTATTAGTATTGGAGCAGGCAGGGATAAGCAGGCATACAGACTAGAAAATAACTCAGGCTAGCAAGACAGGAGAATCAAAGCAAAATGAAAGAAAGAAAGATACAGGAAATAACAAAACAGAAAAGTCAGGCAGAAATCCCGGCAGGCAGGACAATCAGGCTACAGGAATGCAGGAAGAGAAAATCTTTGTAGCTCACAGTTTAAGTGAGAGGAAGGGATGCATTTATTCGAATCAGAAATTGCGTATTTTTAAAAAGTTAGACTAACCAGAATAAGATAGTATGACAATTTTTATGTTATAAACAACAGCGAGTATGCATAGACCCCGATTCTTCTACATATCGTTTCATTGATCTTTCTTGCTTTGTTTTCTCGTTTTTTTCTTTTATCATAAACGAAAACCACCCAAATTTATGGTCAAAATTTTTTCATATCTTTGACAGCTTTAGATAATTTATTTAGTTGTTAATTGCAAACAAAAAGAAATATAACAAACGAAAATTATACCAGCAGTCTACATATGCATACATATATAAATATGTATATCAAGATTTTATAAAAAAAAAAAGTTACTCATTATAAGTTTTGTAAATTTATAAAAAATCATTGTCGCTATAATTTTGCCTTTATTCATTTAACATTGCTCATAGGATTGTTAAGAAAAACTTACTTTTCTTTGTATTTTTGATTTCTTAAAATTTAGATGATGAAATTATAGTTTTCGAAAATAACTAATCCAACAAGAAAGTCGAATTTGCCACATCTATTTTTAACAATCGAAAGTTTTTAAGTTGATAAAATAATCATTATATATTTCATAATTAACTTTTCTTAGACAAGTTTACCTTCCTGTATTTATATTTATGGCAATGTGAATAGTTATTTCAAACACTGTAGGAAGAAAAAATGCTTAGGATCACAACAGTCATGCTTCATTTGACCGCTGCGGGTAATAGTTTAAAGAATGTCATATAAAACAAAAAGACAAGGCGATGTAATATTTTAAAAACACGTAACTAGAAACATTAGAAAAATGATTAAAGTGAGATTAATATACGAGCAAAAGGTTAGCTCAGGTGTATCAGCATGTGTTTAGTTCTTATAGGTCACTTATTAATTGCATATATTAGACCAACAGTAAGTTATAGTACATTTAAAATTGTATTCAAATTATTTCAATAAATTTAAATGTGATCAATTTTTTTAACACATTGTTAATTGATTTATTGAGTTCTTTACAGACAGATGATAGTAATTTAACTTCTGACATCAAATGCGTTTTTTTTTAACCAAATAATTTAGTACTACGAAAAGTTAATTAATTAAAAGTAAAAAGGTAGCTTCTTTTACTACAAAACTGTGTACGATTTTATCTGTAAGCATCCCAAGAGCATTGATGCAATCTTATATGTAATTTCAGTATTAAATAATTTGTACATATACTTCACGATAAATAGAACAAAAAGACAGGAAATTATTCCAAAGCTTAGTTTGTTTTTATTTCATCTTTTCTTCAATTTTATATAATTAAGCCCATTAGAAAAAATCCTTATTTTTAAATATGAGGTAATAAAACGAAGACAGGCAGGTATAGCGGAGTAAAGGGACTCTAGCTAGCTTCCGAACAATAAGCAGGTAGGACAGTATTTTATGAATTTTCTTCTTACAAGTAGGTAGATTAAGAACAACATGGAATTTCTTATTATTTATTTTCCGATTATCTAATGTGGTAGCTGTGTATAGCCATTGATTTCCATTTGGTAATAAGCAAGCTCTTAACGATCAACCATATTTTACAATAAATTGATACCTATATGTAGTAGTAGTTTATCATCATTAATTTGCATTAAAAAAAAAAGAATTTAGTCATTTTTAGGTTGAATCTTTATTGGTCTCTTCACAGATTATTCAATAAAAAGTACAATTGCCATTTTAATTTTTTTTATAGATACACAATAGTAATCTTTGAATTAAAATTTTTTAATCATAAGAAAGACATTTAAATATTAATAACCCTAATAACCAAAATAGGATTATTGTTTAATTGCATTCATCATCCTAAACTTGGGATTTATTAAAAATAATGAAAGCAATGTTAAGAAGCTTAGGAACACATTTTGCTAACGTCATAATATAACTACTAATTTAGAAAGAGCTGATTTTTATTTTAGACATTTTTGATTGCTTAAAGTATTACTAAATGTACTCGAGCAGTTGAAAATTAATTGAAAACTCGATAAGCATCTTCATTTTTACCCCATTATCTTTGTATACAAGTATGTCCGTTAGAACATAACTTGCGCATATAAAATTAATTTTTTATACTAGGTCTCCTATACCTAGTAGATATATTTGTACAGATTTATCACCGTATAGATATTTATTTTGTAGATTGTTTAAAGTTTCTTTTTTTATTATTTTTTTTTTACATTAACTAACTGATGAACGAGAAATAAAAACACAAGAAACATTTTATTTTATCTCTATAATAATCTTTTGTATTTCGTTTCATTAATTTCTGGTTTACCATGCGGACTGAGATAGCCAGACATTCACGCTTGGCGACCTATACCTTTACTTGCGCAGTCCAATCGACCTCGGAGGTAAGTCAGCGTAAGTCATGTAAATTTATATATTTATTTTTTTACATTCATTTACTTATATTTATTTTCTTTTTAATTTATAAAGATTTGTAAATTATTTTACTATTATTTTTTACACCCATGAAATTCTGTGATATATATATATTTAAATTTATTAAATATCGTACGTTTTTATAAAAGTAAAGGGCACTACTTATATACTTTTATATAAAAATTTTACGCAATAAACAATTATTTTTCAGAAAATCAAATGTCTCGTGTTATTACACCTTATTATCTCCTATATCCTATTATCCCAATAATATAATAACAATAAGTAAGAAATAACGATTATAATTTAATTAGAATACTTAATTATAAAATTCACGAATGGCTGAAATGTAAGTTTTAAAAGTTTATTCCAAAACATTGGGCATCAATTTGGAAGGTTTTGTTTTGATGTCATTGTCAAGTAACAATTTTAATACTCTGAACATAGTTACAAAAAAGACACCGATTATCGTAAACCTAACCTATAAAAATAGCAGTCCAGTTCAGTTCAGTGTGTGTGTACTGTGTAGTCGTCGTGTCGTGGCGTGAATCGTGTGACGCTCTCCAGTATCGAATTTTCTTTTGTTTAGTAGAGATTTAAAAAGGAAAAAACATTCGTTTATAATTCGGTAGATAAACACGTTAATAAAATCATGCCTCTAGAAAATTTGGAAGAAGAAGGTCTCGAGAAAAATCCAAATCTCGAGTTAGCTCAAACGAAATTTCTTCTAAGCTTACCAGAGCACAAAAATGACGCGACTCTCAAGAATAAACTCCTTGATGCCATTAAAGCCGAAAGTGAGATTGCACTTTTTTAAATTTATATTATTTTTTTTAAATAACGATATTAGTTATTTATCAATTTTACTTATTTTATACGTTCATATTTTAATATTTTTTCAATGAGAAAGTTGTGTTTACATATATTTTTATTGAACTATGTAGAAAACTTTTACCTAACCTATTTATACTGTTATTTAAGATTTATTTTTAACTGCTTGGGCAGATTTTTTAATAAATATTTGACAAATGGAAAAAGGTTATAATATTTAACAGTTGAATGCGTAAAATCATATTAAGTGATTGAAATTAGAATGTAATTTCATTAAGACAGTATTTAAGATGTACCCATTTTAGATAATTAATTTTTTTTAAAAAGCGATTCCTTATATTTATTAGATATGGCACCATTTTACGAAGAAGTTTGTCGAGACCTTGACTGGCAAGTCGATGAAGTATTTCTAACTCAAATGAAAGATAAAAACAAAGAGCAACTAAAACAGTTTGACGATACTATAGAAGATGCCGAAAAGAATTTAGGAGAGATGGAAGTTAGAGAAGCAAACTTAAAGAAATCTGAACATCTTTGTAGAATTGGTGACAAGGAAGGAGCATTAGCAGCTTTTAAAAAGACTTACGATAAAACAGTGTCTCTTGGTCATAGATTAGACATTGTTTTTCATAATATAAGAATTGGTCTCTTTTATTTAGATCATGATCTTATAACTAAAAATATTGAAAAAGCTGAAGCGTCAGTAAAATATTTAAATACATCTTTGATTGCATCATTTAAGTACCATTAAATTGATTTATATTGTTTTATTGCAGACTTATAGAAGAAGGTGGAGATTGGGACAGGAGAAATCGTTTAAAAGTTTATCAGGGTACTTATTGCATAGCTGTTCGCGATTTCAAAGAGGCTGCTAATTTCTTTCTTGATACTATAAGCACATTCACAAGTTACGAACTTATGGATTACAATACTTTTGTTCGATACACAGTTTATTTAAGTATGATAAGCTTACCTCGTAATGAATTGAGAGATAAAATTATAAAAGGTTCCGAAATATTGGAAACATTACACAGCAATCCAGATTGTAAAGAATATTTATTTTCTTTATATAACTGCCATTACGCGGACTTCTTTAAGAACCTTGGTAAAAAATGATAGATTATTGAAAATTATGTTTTAAAAATATAAAAAATAAAATAATGTAGTAAAAACGATTGTTTCTTCTTTTTTCAGCACACGTTGAAGGATTACTGCGTAGAGATTTCCTAATTTTTCCACATTACCGTTATTATGTTAGAGAAATGAGAATTCTTGCTTACACGCAACTTCTTGAGTCTTACAGATCTCTTACGCTTCAGTACATGGCAGAAGCTTTTGGAGTAACGGTTGAATACATTGACCAGTAAGTTTCTTTTGTTAATTATACAACTTATGTTCTTAAAAACATCTAAAAAATAAATGTTTACTTTGCAGAGAATTATCACGATATATCGCAGCAGGTCGTTTACATTGTAAGGTCGATCGTGTGGGCGAAGTAGTCGAAACTAACAGACCTGATAGTAAAAATTGGCAATATCAAGCTATGGTTAAACAAGGTGATCTACTCCTGAACCGAGTACAAAAATTATCACGTGTGATTAACATTTAAATAATGAAAAAGTTTTTGTAAGATATATATATATAAAAAAGAAAAAAAGAAAACGTGATTTCATGTAAAACAATGTTGAACATTATTTTATATCTTAAGCGAATCGCTTGATAAAAGGGGCAACAATTCCGATTAATTTATTGTAAAACAAGCGTCGTTTTCATAAAAATCAGCACTACTGTTAATACTACTTATCATTTTGATAGAAAATATATTAAATTTTATCCGAAAAAAAAGGTATTACTTATCATTGTTATAATTTATTTATTTATTAAATTCATTGGTTTTCCCGATTACACTTTTAAATTACGAAATTAATAACATAAGTGTGCGCATTTTTAAGGGGCACACTTATCCCAAAATAGTAAATCTTTAACAATTTTTTTTAAAAAGGGAGATTGATATATTAAACCAATTGATATCAGTATTAACGAGATATGAATCTCAAAAAACAGAAAGATTATTTATTTTTTATTAAACAAGGAATTCAATTTATCGAAAAAAATATTCCTTTGAAGATAATCTGAATTTCTTTAAATGTTTTTATCGATAAATCAGCAAGATTTTTGTGCAAAAGAAAATCGTTGTTTTATAGCTATACATTACCGAAAAAAATGGTTATTTACATACAATTAATTATTTCGTAAAAATCTTTCAATCACAATATTCTATTTGTTTAGAACAGTATCTGTTATCCTTTTTTTTCAGATTTTTCGTATACATTTAGGTATCAAAATTTTTGAGTTTTTCTTAATAAGTCCAGCATGCAATTTGGGTGTCACATCATATTTCAGTTAAATAATAAGATTAATCTGAAACTGACCTATTCCTAAATATTTTAATTAAGAAGGAAATGAAACATTTTTTAAATAAGTAAATTTTACAAGGTGGTACTCATACACTTTAATAAATGGAACATTTAACAATTAAACATATAAAAAATAAAAAGAAACTTCTATAAGTTAATAAAGAAAGATTATTTTGTTTTGCATTTTAATTAAAAATAAATTTATTTTTTAACCATTTGCAAAAAAATTCCCATTTATAAATTAAAATATAAAATTGTTTATTCAAACGATCGACAATGTATAATACAAGTACCTGCACATTTTTGGTGGGTGGGGGTAGGGGGGGGGGGTCGACCGATACAACATGAAAGAAAGAGAGAGAGAGAGAGAGAGAGAGGTTGCGTGTAATAGGCGAGCGAGCGAGCCGAGCGATTGTATTAAGGTAGGGCCAGCCAGCAGCACCAGCAGGAGGCGTATGTGCGTGTGTAACAGACAAAAAATACACTCGCGGAATAAGTATATATAAATCAGCAAAGGTTCTATCAAACAAATTGTACTCAAAGTGAACAGATCACGGATAAACGACACGCTTCTTAATTTGCAATTATTCTTGTATATACGCAATATAAACTTATGCATATATACTTATATACATATATACACACAAACACATATATATATATATATATATATAACTCGTGGAGTATAAAAGAGAACGAAAAAAAAGTTACACTCTCGCATACCTAACCTCGAAGAAGGAAGAAAAAGAGGAAAATATATATATATACATACATATTCATCTTGGCTGCAGAGGGTACAAGAAAAAAGGAAATCGAAAGTTATCGTATTCATCGATGTTAGTAGCGAAGCCACTTTCGATAACCATCCCGTTGAACGATACTTATTTGAGTGAGTATTAGAAAAAAAGAAAAAAAAACTAGTTGTTAATTATGTACATCTATGCATATATGTATATATATATACAGTATTGTAACAATCAACGAATATAAATACGTGTACCTATAATACGCATACTTCATAAAGTTATAAAGGGGAGTATACGTGGCTGCAGTATATATTTTTTTGTATTATTTGTTCTTTTCCGGAAGGTGTATAATAATAAACACCACACCCTATATAGAAACGTTCTTCGAACGTCATACTTATCTCAATCCCCTCGATCGCATATATTAAATTTGTATAGAAAGAAAAAGGTATAAGGTAAAACGAACGAATAATATACACATCTTTTTCTTCCTGTATACGCGGGTTACTCTCTGTCTCTCCCTCTCTCTCGTGCGCGCGAATAAACTATATCTATCTATGCGCCTCTCAGGCTGGCCTTGCCCTTTCATTCGCTAATGGAGAAAAATATTTTTCATTTTGGAAGAGGAGGTATATCGTATATAGTCCAACCAGGTACCAGATAGCTCGGAAACTCGAGATCTTATTATTAATAACCATTTACTCGTCGTATATATACGTATATATAAATATATATATACACATATAGATATATACTTTATATCGAGAGGGTAATACATTTTAATTTGTTAAATTTATGTGTTACACGTAAATGTAGAGAGAACATTAGGATAAATACGAGGTGTGCAATATATCGTTGGAGCGGAGTCGAGAAGGCGCGCACATTATTATGCATTGATGAACCTAACCTCGATCCTAACCAACATCAACGAGAGGGATCAACCGAGTCGTTACGTTGAGACGGGATATATTACCGATCGACTTAGTTCTTTCAATTTATCCAGTAACGTTCGTCACACCGAATCCTTGGTACGTATATTTTATTCGCTTATTCGCCCCTTCGCGCGTCTCCACGGTACTTTAATTCAATTATGCGTTGAAATGGCTAATTACTTGGGTACACCTTGTCCCCATTATTTCGCACTTTTTAACTTACTTTTCACCATCGATACTCTCCATTATTACACCTGTCTACATATATTTACTTATTCAGTGCTTATACATTCTTCATATTTTATTTCATATCTGATCAATATTGTATCAATTATACAACTAAACAAAGGGTTAACATTCCTTTTCTAAATTATCCCTTTCTGTATTTCTTCATTTTCCTCAATAATTTTTCACATTCATTTTATCTCAACAACTTCATGAAATTTAATAAACAAATTACTTTGTAAATTTCTAAAGTTGATTCATTCTTATTTTTCTTTTTTTTTTTTTTTTTTTTTTTGGTTTAACATTTCTGCACGTTGCACATTATTCTTGTTGCTTAGAAACAATGTTTGGGTGTTATTACTTATTAAACACATTAAAAAAAGTTTTTCAAAATTTTTAGTGCAGCACTCAGCGTTATCCGTCTGGTAATCGCAAAAATTAAATATAATTATTATAAACAATGCATCAAGATGGATTAATACAAAAATATTGAAAAATAATGGAAGTGTTAAAATTTTTGATGCAACACCTTCCAATCCTCTTTTTGGTTAAGGTTAAAAATTATTTTTTACATACCTTGGTTATAACAAAGAAAATCTATTATTTTTATTTACATTATATATTCAGACATGTGCTGCGCTTGTGTATCAACACTTTTATAAATTTTATTTGTATTAGAATAATAATTATTGATATAAACCTCACTAAAAATATAGACAACTAGGTGTGTCTATTGTTCTATTGTGGGATATTAAAATTTTGTTTTAGTAGAGTATAAAATAGTAATACATATCATTTTAACTCAATAAAAGAAAGATCATAAGTAACATATTCAATTTACATATAATTGTAATAATCAATTTAGATATACTTATTATCAACCTTCAATTTAGGTTATATAATTAAAGTATAGAAAAGAGCAAGATATAGTTAAAATACTTTTGTAGATATTAAGTTTTTAAGGATATGGATGTAGTTTGATTGAGATATAATTATTTAATTATAGGCAGCCTGGCAAGAAGATTCTGTAAGAGAAGCGGCTCAGGAGGGTTCAGGAAGACAGTTTGATAACGATACGCCTAGATATTCTGGTGAAGGCACTCAAGAACAAAGCGCGTCCGAAGAAACATTAGGCCTAGGAGAAAGAGGGATGCCTCGTACTAAACGGAGAGCACCCTCAAGTACAAATAATCACTCAACTTCCGAAATGCCTCCAAGTGCCCCAGAAGATATGCCAAGACATCCTTCCAAGCGTCTGAGACACACATCTGGGTTAGTATATTTTCTAATAAATCGCATTTGCTAACATTTCAAAAACATAGATCAAGAAAAAATTAAAGTAACTAGTGAGTTATTTCTAAAAATCAATTTTTATTATTTTGATGGTAAAAAATTCCTATTATAGCTACTGTACGCGCGTGTGTACCAGTTGCGTAAACAAATAAAAATACTTATAAGTGTTTGTCTTTAAAGTTTTATCAATAACGAAGATCGGAACGAGCGCATTGGTGGTCAACTCGCAGTTCCGTCAATTGCGAGACTGCGATTATTTTCTAACAACGATATAAGTACATATACGTAGAATAACTTTTCGCAATCCGATCGATCCTAATTTGTGCGTAATTAACTTGGTTTGTCAAATAGTAAACCTCAAAATTCGATGAACCGAATATCGGTGGTTATTCATATTTCTCTCTTTTTTTTCTTTTGCACTGAATATCAACGTATCGGCAAGTGACTTTCTATTTAATTTAATATTACAATCTAACAATATTTTTTGGATTATTACGTTTCGATAAGTTATGCAACGTGGTTTAAACTTGAAAGAAACATTGAATTATAAGAATATTTAAGATAAAAATGAAACCAGCAGTCAATTATGTCAATCAATAATTTTTAACAATTCTATTTTCAACATTGTTTCGCGTAGATATAGTTTCGAATTATTATTCTTACTGAGTACAGTTTTATGTAAGGCTAATCACCTTGAACGAAATTGTAAGTTTTGTTACGTTCCGTTACACGGGTTTTTATTCGAATTATTAAATGACAGATTAATAAGGAAAAGTAATAATGTTAATTTAATATTTAATTTAACTTTATTTTTAACATTTTTAAACGCAATTGAACTATCGCGTATGGTATACCTTATTAAGAAATATAAGGTTAAAATCCATTTGTAAAATGATAGTTGTACCTTAATAAACTTGATGATATGTAATAAGAGAAAAAATTAAAAAAAGATAAGCGTAGACAGTTGAACGCGAACGTGAACGCGATCTCGAGGAAGTCTCGAAGAAACATCCGAAAAGGGGAGGTCAGCCGCGACGGGTTATTTTTAAACTCTCGCGAGAGAGACGTACCACACTCAGTTCTCAGTTTTGTCTCCTTGGTGGAGGTGGTGAAACTCTCACTGGTGCATGGAAGAGGATAGGTCCGTACACCCCAATCATTTTATTTTTATATATAACCAATTTTTTTTATTGTAAAAGTTTATATATGTTCTTCAAAATAGGGGAAAATCGTAAAGAAAAATACTCAACCAAGTATGCACACGTATGATTATTGTTACAGCGCAAGACGACACGGTAAATCCGAAGATGGATCGAACGGTCAGAGTTTCTCGCAGAAACGGTGCGTCAGCTGGTTTCGCGAGTATACAACGGCTGACGAACCCGACACACTTGGGCCAGACGGTATGGAGAAATTTTGCGAGGATATCGGTGTTGAGCCAGAAAATGTCGTGATGCTCGTTCTTGCTTATAAGATGAATGCTAGGCAAATGGGATTCTTCACCATGACAGAATGGCTCAAAGGTCTTACGGATTTACAATGTGACTCGATATCGAAACTCCAGCACAAGATGGATCACCTCAGGAATCTCTTAAATGAACAACATACTTTCAAGGGCATCTACAGATACGCCTACGATTTTGCTAGGGTATATTATCACTTCTCAAGGAGAGAATTCAAACTCCAAGAAACGATTTTGCTTGAAACTGTGAAATATCATTCAGGTTTTGCCTCATAGGGATAGGGACAAAGGTATCCACAATACCTTAGAGTCTAATATAAATAGAAATAACTTATGTTATTAACACCTTTCAATCCCCAATCAAAAACGAAAAGAAACCTCAAATCAAGAGCTTTGGTACTAACTTTGATTAGCTCAAATTGTTCAATATTTCAAAAGTTGAGTTTTAGAAATGTAAAAACAAAATATGATAGAAAATCAATTGAAACGTTTGTTTTATATTATTATAATTTTTTTAAAATAAATATATCGAACTGTAAAAACTACTAAAACAAACCAATGTTGAAAAAATAGATTTTTATGTCAGGTTTTGTTCCGTTTTTAAGAATGGTTCTAGGTCGAATAGAACTGTTGTAGTTATTTCCATTGACGTTACGTCCACTGTTCTCTAGATTTGTCAGAAGAGGTCGTATAACTTAATCCCTAAAACCCACGAGACAAAACCATGAAACATGAATCTCTTTATTTGGACCAAATAATCATATTCCACGGTTTCAAACAAATTCGTTTCCGAAATGTTGAGTCCTCTTCTTATCAGTTTAAATCATAGTTTCTTTTTTTCATATTATGTATATGGTTAGCACTCTAAAGATGGGGATCACTAAATAAAAATATATAATGTTACATGAATTTTTTTGGGCATAAAAACTTTGGCAACTCTCTTAAAAATGATGCTAGATATAATTTAAACAAAGCCAATCAAAACTTTTTTAGAAAAAGCTTCAATTTTTATTGTATGAAATTTTATCCTTGTTAGGTACAGACATTTTAAAGTAACCTTAATATAATTTTCTTAATTTAATCTATTTATTTTAACTTTTTGTTTATTAAGTGAATTAAAAATTCGTAAAGATATAATTTCCAAGCTGGGTTGTTTTTTTATTTTAATGCATATTGATTATATACCAAGTGTGAGTGAAAGTTTAACTCTTGATGAACAATGTCGCTAATTGTAGGTATTTAATTTTATAATTGCATTTTTACTTGTTGTCTAATAGGATAAAGATCAACGCAGCATGGATATGGAAACAGCGCGAGTAATGCTGCAGTTACTTTTAGGCAAACACTGGCCGCTTTTCTCTCAGTTCGCCAAATTCTTGGATCAGTCCAAGTACAAAGTTATCAACAAGGATCAGTGGTTCAACATTCTGGAATTCTCAAGGACAATTAGTGACGATCTTTCGAATTACGACCTTGATGGAGCATGTAAGCTTGAATTACATCTATATTAAACGTGTATCGCACATAAAATTTTAAATAATTTTTTAATTCAGGGCCGGTGATGCTCGATGAATTCGTCGAATGGCTCAAGGCTCAACAGCAGGGAGACGCCGGACTTCGAATGGACACGAGAATCAGCTGAAACGACCCGATGAAAATGTACTAATTCGTTGTGTCAAGGTTCCCACCTGACCGAAGAATCGGCCCCTTCGCTTCCCAAACAATTCCTCCGACATCGTTTACTTGTTTTCAATTGCTAAATTTTCTTTCCTCTTTGAATATACAAACTCACAAACTTACACACATTCACACACACACACGCAAATATGACTAAAGAACAAAGAAAATTCTTCAATTTCTGAGGTTTTATTTATATTAGTTCAATTATTTTATTACGATGAATCCATCACGACTTAAAGATTAAGTAGATTCATTTAGTCTTATGGTTAGTTAGCTTTAAAAGAAAAATAAAAAAATTATAATATCGCGATCGACTGTGTTTAGAATTGCGCTTTGTGATAACGAATTTAGAATATTTATACATGTGACTATCTGTTATAAATGCTATTTATCGTTTAGAAATGTCATCAAAATTTGTTCTCTAAAGAAATTAGAACTTTGCAAAGCATTTCTTTTAAATGAGATTGGTATAAAACATTTTCAACAAAATTATATTTTCAACTAATAACATTACTCTTATGTTTATTCTCTAAAAATATAAACATATATATATGTATCAGTCGAATTTTGTCATTAACGCATTAACATATAGAAAAGAGATAGATAGATTATGAATAATTTTCTTCGTAAAAATGTTTTGCAATTGACGTAGAATCTGTTACATTACATTTTCTTACCTGCGAGCGAGTGTAAAATCTTAAACCATCTCGCATTTCACTGTATACTCTGTAACGACGATTCACTGATTTCTGAAATTTAGATATCTATTTTGATAGATGGTACGGAAGGACAAATACCGTCTACAAACTCGGAACTGAAAGTGTAAGGTGTATTCGTTTATACAAATACAAGTTTAACAGATGCTCGGTAAGCCATTTGATAGGAAGAAAGAAATTTTGATCCAAAAGTTAAGAAAAATGACTATTAAACTTTTTCTTAGGCTTTTGAGGCACCTATTAGTTTTTAAGATTAATTATTCAATACGAGTCACAGACGTCACATCACGATTTCTTGGGATCGAGAATTTCCAAAAATCAAAAGGATGAAGAAATATTAATTAATAGAAGATCGATTTTTGGGATAAACAATTATGTCTACAATTATAAATTGCGAATATTTGTTGAAGTCGAAGGTGAAGAAAATTAATTTTATTTCGATATTATGATGTTCAGCTGTCGCAGCACAATGCACTAGTTTCTCGTGTTGATATTAACTTATTACTTTTAATTAAATTTAAATACAACTGCATAGGTGTTCTAATG
Organism: Theocolax elegans; assembly: GCA_026168455.1. Lineage (NCBI taxonomy): Eukaryota > Metazoa > Arthropoda > Insecta > Hymenoptera > Cerocephalidae > Theocolax > Theocolax elegans. The sequence continues at coordinate 57,796,842 of CM047431.1, forward strand.
TGTATTTTACATTAGTTAAAATAATACAAAATATATTAACTTGTATTTATTTGACTAATGTCAATTTATACAATTAATTGATTTGTAACAATTTTTTGCTCTTCTTTTCCGTTGTTTCTGTTAATTATTTATAATTAAAATATCTACCTATGAATTTTGTATGTATTACTAGGAATTAAATATGAAAACAGCAATGTAGATTTTAGAATTCTTACAGTAATTTATTACATTAAGTACCTTTATTTAAAATTTGATTTAACTGAACTTGAAACAATGATTAATTATACTATATATTAAGGAATATTTTTTACAATAAAATAGAGCTGGACACCATAAAATCACATCACTTAGACCAGAGTTTTGGAGCGTACTAATAATTTTTAATGAAATTTGTATTATATGTAATTAAATAAATTATTTTAAATTTGTAGAAATTTTTTTTAAATCTATCAAAAGTACTTTTTCTAATCATTTACATAACAAGCAGGATGTGTAGTTATAGTACTATACTGTAAATTTTAAGGTAGTTTCATAAAATTAATAAACAAACATTTTGAACTCTAAAACTTTGGTTAATATTGAAATTGTATAATTTATCTGCGCATGTACACTTGAATAATCAATTCACCTGATACTGTATATTAACTAATTATTAAATTAAGATTGACTTCCGAGATTTTCATTCGACGTTGATTTTTTTATATATGTATGTACACCGAAAGAAACAGCGGTCAACGAAGATTTCGGAACTGCGGGCACGGATCCTTTGTGAGAAAAATAATAATGTAAAAATGGCCTCTCCAAAGTTCAAGACCAGAGGCGTCGTGTTTTTGCAAAAGTCAACTGTTGCATGCAGCGGTAGTGTCATTCAATATAATTAAATAAAATGATCTTATAAAATTATTGAAGTAGTCTTTTTTTACCATAAATTATTTTTGTTATTCTATTAATTTATAAGTATATTTTATTTACAATATCTGTCAGCTTTCATTTTACTCCGTCTGTCAAGCATAGTTTCATGGAAACTTCCATCTTCTTTTGCTCTTTTTAGCTCTGTAATTTTATCTTTACTGATTCTTAATTTTTTATCTTGAAACTTTTGGAATTTTCGTCTGCAAATTTCCGTCAAATATATATATATTATTTTTTACAGAGTCACTAGATATCATTCTTTTTAAAATAACGTTTTTATTTGATATACTTACACATAATTAACTTCAACTTCTTGTATAGTACCTTGTTCTTCTTTTGGAACATCCTTGGTGGGATCATCCACTTGCTGAATCATACTTCTTATGTTTACATATTCATTTGGTCCAGCAGTTGATTTCATGCATACAATATCATCGTCATCGGAAACGGATATAAAGCATCCTGTATTACCTAAAATTGCTAATTTGCCATCCTAGAAGATATAAATTTATGTATAATATACTTTCATTATTATAAAATTTTCTAAAATTATATGAACTTTATTCAATTAAATGTATAATAAGTATCATACTTGAAAGATTGGTTCCCATTGCTCCATTGCACCTACAGCATCGCTTCTACCTACTACCAATCCTTTCTTATCGACTCCAATATATTTTCCATAACCAGACTTTAAAGCAACTTTTGTATCATTCACAGGAAAGGCCGTTAAAATTTCCTCTGGCTCGGGTCCTTCACCTTCACTGTGTGGTGCTCCAAGAGTAAATAAACCATTATCTAATGCTTTCATATATGTCAAGTTACCAAATTCAATGGTAACAGTCCCAGTAATTTCCGAAATACACAAAGTTTTCCACCAACCACCTGTAAGAATACATTTTTATTACTGTTAACACTGCATGACATAACAATTATTTTAAAATCATTAACTATCACTTGTACAAAAATAAGTACATCTTAACTTGAAGTATGTGCGGAATATATATTAAATGTATAATGTACAAGTAACAATCAGCATACTATAAACAAAAATATATAGTATTGTAGGTTATATATAATAATTTTACCATGTTTAATAGTATCTTCGTCTCTCTCATTACTGACTTGTTCGTCTTTACCCTGTTTCTTATGTTTTCTCTTTCTCGATCTAACAACAATTAAGCAATAAATAAATTAATAGACAAATCTTTTATTACATTATTTATTTTACCACTATATAAATTTACTTGTGCTTCTCTCCTTTGAGGACTAATTTTTTGGTTCTTACTTTATCGTACTCTGACATTTTAATCTAATTGATTAATTTCGATTTTAACGAACGATAATCCTACACCATTTAATTTTCTCTCCGGCAAAATAAACACTATCCAATTTATGGTGTGTTACGATTCAACTAAAAGTCTGTTTACAAAAGTGACAACTGTGCTTCATTATACAAATGGGTGCATACAAATTGAGTTAACTAAGAAAAAGATTTGATATAAACATACAGCACAATTTTCTTTACTATTTATTTCGTGGAAAATTAAATAAGAATATTTTTACCCTATCCATAATAATTTATTAATTTTAAACAAAACTTAAAAAAAATAAATATGTGTTTGTTGCGAATGTACGTTTGACTGCGACCAATGCTGCTCCCCCACACGGCTTCGCGGAGAAACTATTTCAATGATTTGTATTTTATATATTATTATTAGTCCAGTGAAAATAGGTCTGAAATCGACTTGTCACAGAAATGGCTGAATTTTTGATATTTGGTAAATCGAGGTCGGAGAAAATGATTCTGAAATTTGCAGCTTCCTAGGTCCAGGGGTTCTATGCGAAATAAGCGTTTAAAAGTTATTTTAAATTATATCTCAATAACCGTTGGGTCTACAGCAAAACGACTAGTGCCAAATGAAAGAACGTAAAATTTACCATCGGAAACGATTTTTTATTCGATTTTTGTAAGTGTAAAATTTTGAAATAATAAAAGAAAAAGGCATAAAATTCATCCGAATAAGGAGTAGTGGGGAAGCGCAGACGACATGGCCGCCGCTCCCCCCACCCGTGGCTCTAAGCGCAATACGAGCGAGGCAACTTTGATTGTTTCGTGTTACCTCACGGGCAACGTCGAGAATTTTTTTGGGCGCTTTAAATACTGCAAGTGTAAACATAGCGGCAGGATTTGGATAAATGGGCATTTTTATATTTTATGCAGTGTCAACTTATTAGAAAGATGTTTTCCTCTATACAAAATCAATTATGTTTTTCTTATATGTTTCTCGATTATAGTGTATTACTATAGTATGGAAAAATTTGAGTAATTTCTAATATTTAATTACTTAAAACAAATTTTTAATAACACCCATTACTAATCCCAATTATTAAATGTTGCCTGTTAAAGGTATGTAATACCCAAATTTTAGAGATCTATATAACTTAGGAAATCCCAAAAATTTTAAAACCTAATTTATATAAGAATAAATCTGAAAAGAATCATAGATACTGCACAAAACAATTGAATAGCGTGATAGAGAGATTTTTAAGAAATAATTAATTATCAATTAATTATACGTAGATAACCATTTTTGGTCGGTAATATATAGCTTATTCACGGCTGCCTAAAAATCTCGCTGGTTTATCAATAAAAAAATTTGAAAAAATTCACAGTATATCTTCAAAGGAAACACAACATTGTTACAGAAATTTTTTTTCGATCAATTGAAGTTCTTCTTTAATAAAAATAAATCATTTTTCTGTTTGTTTTGAGTTCACATCCCCTTAATGTGCAATGCAACGTTTTTTTTATTGAAATAATTTTGCAAATTAATATACAAATAATTTATATATATATTGTATAATATATTGTAGTGTACAGAAATGTATTGAAAGTAATTAATTAAAAGTAAAATTTTTCGGTTTGTTAAAAACATTAGCAATATATTTTAAGCTGTTTATAGAGTTTATATAGCATAAGGTTTTCTTTTTTTCAATTTCCTAATATGGGAAAAATTTTTTTTTGGTAAAATATATATTTGTTGTCGTTTAATATCATTTTCAGATTCATAAAAACTTTATTTTTGAAATTTTTACATGTTATTAATCATGCTAAATGTATATACTTTACAGAAATTAAAAAAAACCTCTCCTCTTGATTATGATTTTTAAATGTATTAGTTTCAAGTTATTTTAAAAAAATGATTAACTTTGAAACTAATCATTGGAATAAGTAACGAGAGTTGGGCAAGCACTCGTCCGCAAGTTTACGTCGAATAATTTACAAGAATAAAATTAAAATTGCTACATAAAAATAAAAAGAAATAAAACGATGTTTAAGCCTGAAAGCAATTTCACAAAATATTCGACGAAAAGTATTCAACAAATACTTTTTGTAATTTGTCGGATACTTTTCGTCGAATAGTGGTATTTGATAAGAAGTATTCAACGAATCCTTTGAATTAAATACTTTTATTTTATTTCTTCTATCAATCGAATATAAATCTATTTTCAAAACAAAAATGTTCAATACTTGGTTTTAATTGAAAAAAGATTTTTTGTTTGATTAAAAAAAAACTAATGGGTCAAATATTGTTAAAAAAATTCATAGTAATGGAACATAATAAGGTCTAAATTATGTAAAAAATACAGAACATCGAATGGCACTTGAAGAAATATTATAATTTAAAAGGCTTTTTGAAAATTTTTATTTTGTGTTGAAGTATTTGCTAAATGTTAATATCTAAATGCTATGTACTTTTTAGTACATTATTCTTGGAAAATGCATTAACCTGCATAGAAAAGATGAACTTTGAAATTAGATGATTAATACTTTTTATTTTTTTAAATCATGTTATTCCAATTTATTATATTGTCAAAAATATTTTAGAAATTTTTTTAATTAATAATAATTTTACATCTCTAATTAGTGTAAGACATAAATAATTTTAAATAAGCTGGATAAATTAAATTTTATTTAGAAGACAATTACAGCTACATTAGTCAGTAATTCCAATTCTTATAGAAACAGCCTACTTTGATGTTTCGTTTATCATTTTTTGCATCGATGAGTATTTTATGAGTATTTTTTCATGAATATTTTATTTTGTTGCAAAATATATTTTTATATCTAAAAATATGGTACCATTATGTTTTTTATATCTAAGAGCAATATTTTTCAAAATTTTCTTACGTTTAAATCAGATATATCTTTTTTCTTTGATCGTGGTTGTAATTTTGAACTCTTATTCTAAAATAATTTAAAATTTTTCGTTAAAAAATAGACAGCCTAATTTATTTTTTGACTGATAACATGCGAAAGCCATTGAAAACTCACTAAAAACTCACGACTTTTCGAAGTTGATCGACTAACAAAAGATAAATATACTAAATAAAAGTATACACAATTTTATATTTTATCATACTTTTATATGTATGTTTTCAATTTTGAGCCAAATAATGGTTTTGACTAATATCAAACTCCTCAATTTCTAACTAAGGAGCAATCTTAGGTTCTTAATACCTATAACTATAAAGTGTATAATTATTTACACTTAAAATTAATGTCCGCATTTTGTTACTTACCGAAAAAAATTATCTTTACAGTTTTTAACTAAAGTATAAAATCGAATATTCACATTTATTTTACAAGCATTTTAATATTTTCACTAATTAGAAGTGCAATCATTACATATTAAGTCTTTCAAATCATCATAATTTATTTAACACTTTAAGAATTAAGTATAATTTTTCATTTAAAAGTATAATTACAGATATTTAAGCTTTTCAAAAATGTAATTTTATGCCTTATTTCATCTAAAGTGTAACTTTGCCAATATACACTCATTATACCGACAATATTTAACATTATATGATTTAAATTCTGGCTTTTTATAAATTTTACTGCTGTACATTATTATTTACAACTTATTTTTCTCCATCCTCTGCCTATTACAAATCTTTGTCTCTCATACTAAATCTTTCTACTCTGCACCTTTAATATATATTTATACTATTCCTAATTATTTATTCAATATATTTTCTGTATAGAGTGAATGTTAGTGCAAAGTGATGCTTAATAAAATCGGTCACTTATACTTGTTTTTATCATATTAACGTGTAATTATAGAAAGAATATCACAACATTAACATGATTATATTAATTTAAAATTTATATAACACGTTAAATCTAAAGTTGATCATTATTTAAGGACATTTCGGACTCAAACATGGATCTATTATACCCTTTATAACCCAAAAGATTTGTTCAAAAAGTTATTTAAAACTTTAAAAACATTCACCATGAGAGTTTTAAACATTTGGAAGTGCCTTACGATTCGATTTTTAATAAGAAATAATTCCTTTTTAATTGTAATCGAATAAGCAATGTTGTATCGATAATTAATTGGAAAAAATGGCAATATTTTCAACCCAAATATCATACTGAAATTCTTAACCAAATATTTTGACAAAATTCATGACCATTTTTTAAAAATTGATTCCCATTACCTTAAGAAAAATTAAGAACATTGTTATTTTAAAGACCGAAACCACTGAACACAAAACTTTAATAAAATATTTTGTATCATTACAAGGTAACTATTTATAATTCTTTAGAAAGGTATGTCCAAATGCATTATCACAAAAAGCATTTATTATCTTTGAGCTAATTAATAATGCTAATTGCTAAAAGGAGTTAATTATATTTTAACAAAAATCATCTTTTTAAATAATACCACGTATATAGCTGCAAATCAAACTTGTATAAGGCATAATATTTATAAGTTTTACAAAAAATCAAAATATGATAAATTATTTGTATATTAATTTGCAAAATTATTTCAATAAATAAAAACGTTGCATTGCACATTAAGGGGATGTGAACTCAAAACAAACAGAAAAATGATTTATTTTTATTAAAGAAGAACTTCAATTGATCGAAAAAAAATTTCTGTAACAATGTTGTGTTTCCTTTGAAGATATACTGTGAATTTTTTCAAATTTTTTTATTGATAAACCAGCGAGATTTTTAGGCAGCCGTGAATAAGCTATATATTACCGACCAAAAATGGTTATCTACGTATAATTAATTGATAATTAATTATTTCTTAAAAATCTCTCTATCACGCTATTCAATTGTTTTGTGCAGTATCTATGATTCTTTTCAGATTTATTCTTATATAAATTAGGTTTTAAAATTTTTGGGATTTCCTAAGTTATATAGATCTCTAAAATTTGGGTATTACATACCTTTAACAGGCAACATTTAATAATTGGGATTAGTAATGGGTGTTATTAAAAATTTGTTTTAAGTAATTAAATATTAGAAATTACTCAAATTTTTCCATACTATAGTAATACACTATAATCGAGAAACATATAAGAAAAACATAATTGATTTTGTATAGAGGAAAACATCTTTCTAATAAGTTGACACTGCATAAAATATAAAAATGCCCATTTATCCAAATCCTGCCGCTATGTTTACACTTGCAGTATTTAAAGCGCCCAAAAAAATTCTCGACGTTGCCCGTGAGGTAACACGAAACAATCAAAGTTGCCTCGCTCGTATTGCGCTTAGAGCCACGGGTGGGGGGAGCGGCGGCCATGTCGTCTGCGCTTCCCCACTACTCCTTATTCGGATGAATTTTATGCCTTTTTCTTTTATTATTTCAAAATTTTACACTTACAAAAATCGAATAAAAAATCGTTTCCGATGGTAAATTTTACGTTCTTTCATTTGGCACTAGTCGTTTTGCTGTAGACCCAACGGTTATTGAGATATAATTTAAAATAACTTTTAAACGCTTATTTCGCATAGAACCCCTGGACCTAGGAAGCTGCAAATTTCAGAATCATTTTCTCCGACCTCGATTTACCAAATATCAAAAATTCAGCCATTTCTGTGACAAGTCGATTTCAGACCTATAACAAAATAGCACCTATCCTAGCGAAAATATTAAAAATAAGACAACGTGAGAAACAGTAAAAAAATATTACTCAAGTTTTGTTAAATTATATTACTATTTTATATACATTTTTCTAATTTTCATCTAATAACTTTATTATTTTTATTTATCCAGATTTTACTAATTTGTATAGTAAAAGTTAAAAAAAAAATAAAAAAACTTATCATTTGCAAGAAAAAGTAGAGAAAAGTAATTGAACATAGGTACTTATGTAGGTAAGTAAACATAAAATGACATATGTAATGTGATATGTAAAAGAAAGTAAGACAAAGTATAAATAGAATGTAAATAAATGTTATAAATCATAAAAATGGTAGAAAAACAAAAAATGTCTAAAATCTGTTCATGCAGTTTTTAATTTTCACTATAAAATACTTAATACTACAGAAACTTTTTTTCTTTGTTTTGAATTTTTTTTCGTAGGTAGTTCAAATAAATTTAAACTATATCACAAGATATTTTATTTAATTTATTGTTAAATAGTCATTACTTGAAAGCACAGCTTTCTGTTTATATTCGGCAGTTATTAATTGACAAATTGTTTTTTACAAAATGCTTGCAAGGAACTATACTTGCAGTTTATTGAATAATGATAGTAATATGGGAAAAGGTAATTCTTTAATTTATTGAATAAATTATTACCAAATTTACATTACAATTTACATACACTTCACATTGAACGCTCTTTTTATAGTAAGATTTATATGTAATGAAACAAATAAATAAACTTACAATTGATTTATGATCAAATATAAAGTTGAGACAAAGAGTGTAATACTCATTTCTTTTCAGAAAAAATAACTAGTGCAAAGTAAATTTAACAAATTAAAATATTCAAGGTGGAGATATATTGATGTACATTGCATTGCAAATGGAAAAGGAAACAATTAGTATTCTTTTGGACGTATGTGATAATGCCAGTATAAAAAAAATAATCAAGACAATATATCTCTACCAGGAACAATTGTCTTGGGGTAACAAATAGCGACTTTGATCTTGATACAGCCAGAAAACAATTATTCAGTTTATTTTATGCGTTGCATTCCTTATAAATGAGAAAATGATTCTAATAATAATTAACCATGATTATTTACAGTAAAAGAGATAAATTGCACATTTCACTCTATAAATATTTTAAAACTATTTGAAGTACTCACAGTTGACTTTCTATCTTTGTATTGACTATTTTAACTTAATATGACATTTGATGAAAAATAGGAATCTAAAATTTACAGACTACATTAGATAATATACAACACGTATGATGTTACAACATTGCTTTAATTTGTAAAGTGTTGTTGAAAAAGTTAAACGATGAATAGATGTACCTTTTACATTAATTTGATCATGTTTTACTTTAACCGACGATGAAATAAATAGAAAAGAATGCAGTTGTTGGTATAAAAATAGTGCATAAAAACATTTCTAAACGCTGTATGGTACTATAAATACAAAACGAGTTTGGTACAACTCGTATAAAAATTATATTAGAAACACATAAAAAAAGTAAATAATAAATAATTGCTATTAAAATTTGAAATGAATAAAAGTCACTAATTGCAAAGTTATATATATGAGTATATTATGAGATTAAAAATGTGTATGAGAGAATAAATAAAAAATAAAATCAATTGAAATGTAAAGATAAAATATTTTGATATACACGTATTATCTTTGCGTAAAGAAAAGTACGAAAAATATTGTTCGATAAAATCAACATTTTAGTCATTTTTTTATCAAAGTTTCAATACTGACTATATCCTTAAATAAATAAAAAACACTATATAAATAGTTAATAGTAATTGTACGAGAATCCAAAGATCGATTGGGATTAAATCAACGATTCTTTTTAGATTTCAAGTGAATCGATTTAGCGGGAAAGCAAATGTTAAGAATCTTGATGAGGAAGATTTTGAGAAGATAATACGCCAAGACGAAAATTAATAAGATAAATCCGTAGACGTCTAAGAGATGAACTTGCCACCAAGGCATATCGACGATAGGTGATCTCAAAGCATGTTTACCGTGCCGAGAAATATATTCGATCCAAAATATCGCTGTATCCATTGGCTTCAATGGTCGATCGACGAAGAGCTTCGATAATTTCGTCGTTTTCTCCCTATACGCATGATTAATCAATCCATTATTTAATTGTGAAAGTGATAAAAAAGAAAAATAGAATAAAATTATATACTCACGCGTAGGAAGGATTGTGCAAAATTTCTTGAACAGCCGAAGTAAATGAGTGTTCGGTGATAGTATCAAGGGAAACGAAAACTTCGATTCCTCTCTTTACGTTGGCGTGGACCGTTTGATGTTGATCGCCGAAAATGGGTACACCGATCATAGGTACACCGCAATACAACGATTCCAACGAACTCATCAAGCCCCCGTGAGTTACGAATGCTTTCACATTTTTATGCTCTGAAAATAATAACGTTTATTTACATTATCTTTCGTGCACGCGACCAAATAATTTATACGAAAAAGAAAGACTCACTTAATACTTGTATCTGATCGAACCAAGATTTGGTCATTACGTTCTCGGGAAGACCAGGTGGCAGTTCTTCGGGTTTGGCTATTTTTAAAAGTACTCGGACCGGTGCGAGTTTGCGGAAACTCGCGTAAAATACTTGGAGTACCCGTCTTGGGAAGGTTTCGATCCTGACCATCGAACCGAAAGAAAAGTAGACGCAACCGTCTTTGCTCTCGTCCAGCCACTTTTTCACATCCTATAGTTGAACAAAATGTTGCGTATGCGGATGGCGTATATACATATATAAATACGTAAATTTACGGGGATGTCCAGCCCAATAAATAATTCAATATAAATATAAACTATTTGTTTAAAAAATAAACGTTTTAATTACATCGAAATTTAAGGATATAACCATTTAAATTTATAATTATGTGGTGGAGAAGTCGTATGGTTTACTCTACCGAGATTTAACAATTTTTATAACAATCTTCCATATATCAATCGTATAGATTACAACTGTTAGGAAAAGACAAAATGTCCATACGTAATATTATAATGAATAAACGCGGGGCCAGTGAATTATCTAATTGGGTGTCACATCCCCTTGTGATGAAAATATTATAATTACATCGGGTAATGTAGCATTGTCGTCTACGATATGAATCCCAGCAATTGGAACGATCGCTGGTGTATACGCCCGGATACCTTCCAACGATTGATGGGAATTAACCAAGAGTAGATCTATGTCTTTTGGAAACTCGAGTACACTTGGATAACCAGGACCGAAATATTTTTCAACGTACGCGTCTTGTTCGACGATCATGTAGTTGAACATTTGGACGAAAAGTTGGCTCATCACTGTGTTGGCAAGTCTTTGCCAAAAATTCATTTGGCCGGACGGTGAAGTTAAACCTAAACTCGGTGTCACCGCGGTGTTGAACGGATTTCCTAATGGTGCATTGTAATGATCGAATAGTCCGCTCGTCATCACCGACACCATTGGGATATTTAAGAAACGACCCCAAATTAATTGGCAATTGGATACGAATGCCTGTAAAATATTAAACAATCCAGTTAACGTTCTTTTTTTTTTTTTATCATGAAATATGAAGCTCGAAAACTTGGAAGTTTAAAGGATTGAATAATTCAATTTCAACTTTGTAAATATAATATTAAGTTTACATTCGTTACATTTACGTTACGTCGTAAGATTAATTAATTTGAACAATTTACACTTTTATTTTTTTAAAGATTAAAACGTAATACATTTACAATATTGTAATAAACTTTTAGTGCTTTTAATGCTTCAATTAACGTTGTATTTGTATTTTGAATACAATGTATTTTGAAAAATTTAAAAATACAGAAAATCATGGTTCCGGGAATGTTTGTACGCAAGGGGTGTGCTACTAGCAGGTCGAAGGTGAGCGACAAACAAAAGATCAAATTACCTGATATTTACGGTATTCTTTTTATTGGTCGTCTCGTAAATAATATCATCTATTACTAATTTTTTTGTATAGATTATATACCTAAGAAATATAAAAAATTGGATTTTTTATTTTGAGGGATACTCCCGACAAAAGCTTACAACGTTTGTAACTTGAATAAATGTTAATATAATAAATTAATGCGAATTCTAAATTTCAGAAAAAGTACACATTTGTTACATTTATTACACACTTTTCAAAAATGTAATTTTTATATTTTTAGATTTACTAAGAGTGTAAGTCCTTCAAATTAATCTGGTTGTGATTAAAATATTCCGATATTTGTAATTAACGAATAATATAATTCTTGTTCTTATTCTATATAAAGTTGAAAATAAACGTTTTCACTGTATTACCTCCAAATTTTACAATTTTTCATTGAGAATGTCGAAAATATGTATATTTTTTAGTAATGGATTTACAAGATGTTAAAATAAAAGAAGATTATCAATTATTTTGTTACACCTATACATTACGATCGTATAATTGTGTCTATTTACCTAAAAATAAGTGTACCAATATTATTTCAATTGAAAATTAAAAATGAATTTGAAATTAAAGTAAATGATGTTGCACAATTTTAAGATGAAATTGAAATGATATCGATAACTAAAAATATTATTTTAATTCTTATATATAAGATTGATTTTGAATTTGCATATTACTCTATGTTATTTAAGCCAATTTAATAATAGAATAAATAATAGTACGCACAAAGAAAAAGGTTTGATTAAATGACATCTATACTCTTTAGCAAAGGTGGGAGAAACTGTCAGAATAAGAAAAATTGTTATACCACATGGTAAAATTGAATACACGTAAGTAAATCAATTTTTGCTGAAAAATAAATTTCTAATAAATTTCACCATGTAGAAGAGCAATGTTTTCATATTCATATTCGGACAGTTTGTCCCATGGACTTTTCGAATATTTCAAATATTTTTCTTGGCGTATATACATGTTCGAGCGTAGGGCGACGTACCTCTGTAATGACAAGATCGTAAGGGGGATCTTTTGGTGGATTGTTGATAAGATTTTGAAACAATGGATGCCCCAACAATTCGCACATCGGGTTACTCACTTGATCGAGTACTTGACGTATGTTCAAAGCCTGATAAGATACGGCGACTTCGTAGGACATGTTGTTCGTTAAAATCGGCAAACTTCCATCGAGATTGAAATCTTTGATATTTGGTATCGGGCGTTTTTGCGGAAAGTGACTGTAAACGTCGACGTAGTGCCCTTTCGCGGCTAATCCTTTGATCAGTTGATCGCACAAAACGTGATGACTTTTTCCATTCAATGGAAATATCGCGAGGATTCTTAATTGACCATTCGCGTACCCGGTGCTCATCAGGCATATCGCTATCCACACGAGAATCGGTACGATCCTCATTTTCCTTTTGGTCTTCGAATCTTAAATTATTTATGACGATCGATCGATTTAACTATTGGAAATATAAGACAGACTGAAATGTCGTGCAGTACGCTATTCATTACGATAACAACGATTTTGCGACATTGAATTATTATCCAAGTTCAAGCGTCTTTACTTTACTGGTTTTCTGTAATTAACCATCAACACTTTGCGTGATAACATTTTTAAATACATGTATCTTTCGTGATAAAAATACCGAGCTTTTCTACACATTGAGAAACACGGTGTATTAATAATTAATGTATTTTAATAATTATACTATATATTGAACGCAACAAAATTTACGATAGTCGAAATATATCCTTCCGTTCTTACGCATTAGTCATTTTTAACTTATATCCCACTTTAATTTTCAGCGTATAATTGCTTATTTAGATAACACGGAAAAAATGTTTGATTAAAAATTATTATATACTTTCTTAAGTTTTTATCGTTTAAATGGATAAGAAAATGAGCAATTTCGACCACGATTATGCGTAAATATATATAGAAAATTATTGATAATACCTACAGCTCTACTTTAGAATATAAAGGGATGTCTGATTCAGAAAATAGGAATTCCTTATATTTTCTTACAAACAAAATAATAATTTTCGGGAAAATCCGTTACGACCGGATTTTGCGCATGCTTTAAACATTATATTCAGATTTTTAATTTACCGTATAACCTTATTCTATAGGTCTGAATTTCATAAATCTTTTTTACTCAAAATTACCGACTAACAATTTGTTTATTCAATTATTATTACAAATATGATGTTTTGTTTTCAAAAGTATTTTATCGTCACGACCTCACTTATATTCTAACCTGTCTGAATGAATTTTGTTTTGATTTTTAATTACATCTTTTAAAGGTAGAGTATGGTCACAAATGCTAAAAAATAAATTTTATTTTTATTTTAGAAATATGGTCTATATGTTATGTGGAATGTGCGTTAGCAATTGTTAAGATGAAAATCTTTTTTTTATAAAATTTTATTGAATAATTTTCAACGTGAGGTATTGGAACGAAATAGATATTATAAACTTTGAAGTTAAATATCTTAAAAACTATTTTTTATACCTTTAAAATCCTCCTTGTAGGACATATAATTTGCAACAAATGTAATATATTTTTCATTAAAAAATAGCAATAAAAATGTCACATTTAATTTTAAACAAAAATAGTTGTGAAATTTTATAACTAATACATATCTCAAGATGTGTGCAAAATTTCAGGAGGCTGCGATTAAAATTATCCTGCAAGGAGTATAAAAAATAGTTTTTAATTAAGATATTTAACGGGATGTCGGACCCGAATCACAGGGATCTACCCTTTCCAACCCAAAAATTCTAATGAAAAAAGTAAAATAAAAATTTGAAAAAATTTGTAATCATTATTCAAAACTTTTTTGAGATCCTGGAGCTCCGATTTTTCAAGATTATTTCGTTTTTCATGAATTATGCAGAAAAATACGAAGCGTCGGTAACGTAAATTTCGAAAAATAGGTACATTTTCCAACCCAAAAAAGTTGTTGCTATTATTAATAGAAAAATGGTAAAAAAATCACGAATAATCCTGAAAGCAAACTGAAGGACCTGGAGCTCTGCTTTTTTCGATAAATTAAATTCCTAACCATTAAAACTAATTAATAAACTTGCTATTTTTAGGGGTTAAATTTTATAATAAGTACCTCGTTTCACTGCCTTATGTTGAAAATTATTCAATACAATTTTATGAAAAATTGTTTACGCACATTCTACATAACATATAGAACATGTTTCTAAAATAAAAATAAAATTGATTGTTTCATCATTTTCGACGATAGTTTACCCTTAAATTCAATTGAAAAGTAGATCCCTATAAATTGTGTATAGACATTCCATTATCGTTATATAATTTATAAATGATTTAGATATTATAATGTTATACCAGAACTACTATGTAAATTGAACTGTCACGTTGTGCTCGGTAATCTAATAGAATTTTTTATGTAAACATAATGCATGTTTTAGCGGTTCTGTTTAATTCACTAATTAATCAAATGTGTTTATTGACAAAAGGATCTATCAATTTTTGAGAATTTAAATGTATCACTCGAGATAAATATTATATATATATATATATTTATATAAAACGAAATAAATATTTTAGCAAAAAATTGGATAAAATGTCAGAGTAAGAAATGATATGGTAAAATTTAATACAAATTGTAATACCCAAATTTCTTATCTTGACAGTTTCTCCCGTCTTAATTAAAGTTTATTAATTTTTAATCAAATATTTTTCGCCGCGTGTAAATCTGTTCCATTATTACGTAAAGAATTTCATCAATTTAAGATAAAACGCGGTTCAAGATAAACAAAGCTCCACGAACGTTAAAAATTAATATATACGTAACTACTGTCGTGTCAAAAATGTTTAAATTATTCGATCTATTGCGCATGTCGCATTGAAATATTTGTCATGTACCTGGCAATTGAAGAGCGTCGACGATCCGAACCGATCGATTGGAGATCTTCGTGTAGAATGAGAGGAACTAACCGCGGCAATCTTAAAGCTGGATGTTCAAGTCATTAGCTTTTATGCCACGCACGATGACTCGTTAAATATTTTTCATGGACTGACCTCAACACTGCGTTTGAAAGGATTACATCAGAATTTTTCATCATCATATGTGTACCTTTACGTACTAGTGACATCTCGTGGCTAATCTTTCTATATTATATGGATTCAAATTTCATATATTATTCTAATTACACTTCTGTCGGAAATATTTGCCGCGCAAACTTTGTTTATTTTTCTTTTTTACGGAAATTGTTGATAACCCAATAACCCCATTATTGTAAATACACTATGGACGTAATTCGTTGTAAAATAAGAAATATTGTTCACAAAATTAAACAACGTACTTATATTTTATTCACTTACATATTTACATTTGGAATATATCCATTTTTGTGTTTTGTTTATGTACACTATGTTACAAATACGTATTCATTATTGTACATTTCATCAATGACAAAATAACATTATATGACAAAGAATATACATATATAAATACACTTATCTATGTGTGTGTGTGTGTGTGTGTGTGTATGTGTTTAAAAATAATAGGAATCGCAATTTATCAAAAATATGTCTAACTTTTCTCGGTTTATCCTACCACATGCAGGTCTAATGTTTCTTTAGTTCTCTTTTTAGATCCTTATAAGGCACCAGTACAAAGTTTGCGTATGAAAAGTTTTATTTCTAGCAGGATAAACCAGTAAATATCAAATCATCGAAATTATAACAGATTTTTAGGCAATTATTCGCTAATTTATACCGAATTAGACAAATTTAGACTAACAAATGTTTGGTTTTTTACCTAGCAAATCCTTGGAGGTCCTGAAAATTATACATACAAATAAATAATTTCATTTATAATTATTTATATTAATAATTATAATACGTAATTTTATGAATATGCCTATTTTTATGTAATTTAAGGTTTTAAGTTTCGTATTTTTTAGCACCTGATTCGATAATAAAAATTTATTTATTTTTTTATTTAAAATTATTTAAAATTAAATAAATTTAGTAATAAATGAATTATTTAATTCTTATTTGTAATTACGAATGATCGATTTACGTAAAAATAAACGAATTCTTATAAAAATTAGTATCGAATGTTTACTCATAACGTTTCCCTTTTTTTAATCAATTGGTGATTGTTTCAAAGTAACGAGAAAGTCGATTCGACAATACTTTCATTCTGAAAAAACTCTAATATATTAAAAAGTTGTATAGAAGTGTAAATTAGATTAGTTTTAAGGAGATGTGAAAATACAAAATTGGAATCCCTATTTATTTTTTTTATTAACAATAGTATGGGTTTTTAAAAGTAGATCCCCATAATTTGGCTATCACATCTCCTTAATATATCTGACTCCGATACAAATTTTTTCATCACAAATCGACTAAATTATAATAATATTTGTATACTAGAGAAGTGTAGAAGGTTTTACGTTTTATTATTAATATTATTTCGCTTTGCCCAATCTTTGCGCAAAATGATGGGTCGTTTCACGTCGTGACTAGGCTGCTCAACAAGAAGAATGGATCTCTGCACTCCTTTGGGTTTTAATTCCTTAAATTTCCTTTGGCGCGCTCGATACCTCGCTTGTCGTATTCGATTGTACTCGCGCTTCTCTTCCTCGGTTCTTCGCATTCTCAATCGACTGTTCAATATCTCGTTCGTTATCCTTTCCGTAATTTCCGGCGGTTTTGCTGGATCTCCTTCAATTTCGATCGAACTTTCATTTTCTTCCGTCGATCGCGATATGTTCATACGCGTTGCGTACATAATATCTTCGTCCGGGTATGACTCTTGATGATACTGGAATAGATTTTGATCTTATAATGATGCATCTCACTTTAATTACGCGGGTATTTTTTATTTTCAACTCAAAAATATTTAGTTCAAAATTGAATGAGATTGTTATTTAATGATATTTAAGAAAATGACAGTTTATTGAAAACAAAGTGCGGCAATCAAATATATATACTCCTGATAATTGCGAATATTAAATTAACTGAACATCTGAACGAAATTCATAAACTTTATAAATGTAAAGATCAAAATGAATTTTAGGCATCTACACTTACTCAAATACTTACTTACTCAAAAATGGTAAAGCTTTTTAAAGAATTAATTTTGTTATTCTACACTTTCGGTAACATTCAAAAATATCTCTTTTATTGTACAATGTATTAAAGTATGATTTTATAATCCTCAAAAATTATTATTTATCAAATATATAATTTTGGTAATAATTATGACGATAAACTTTAAAAATAGATAAGTGCTTCATTATTATTAAAAATATAATGCCCACTTTATACAATATGGAATGCTAATTTTAATTTTGAATAATGCCGCAAGATAAAACATTTTTATACTTTGTATATTCAAAAAAAAAAAATTTATTTTTATCAAAAGTGTAAAATTTTTAATTGACGTTTAAGTACGTGACTCTTTTACACTTCTGACTATATTAGAAACATATGTTTTGATCACACTTGAAAAGTGTAAATGCTAATTAACCCGGATATTAATCTCGTAAAATGCTATATCTATATACATTTTACGAATAATTAAATCTTAATTGCCTACATCTGAAAAGTGTAACATATTTTTACTTCCAAATTGTACATTTTTGCATTCAGAGTGTACGTCAACTTTGAATATTATAGTATCCATAAGAATTATTGAAAAACTTTCAAAAAATTTTTTAGTTTACATTTAAAGCAACTTAATTGAAAAATAAATGTCTATACAACCAACTAGCAATTGAAGGATCACGAAACCTTGTGAGTAAAATGATTTTAAATATTAAGGACATGTGGGATTGAAAAAAATTGGGAAACTTATTTATTTTTGAATTAAAATTGAGTTGATTTTTTTCTAAAAATCTGTAACGCTCTTCTACTTGCTTTGAATAGATAATAACGTATAGTAAAGAATAGTACATATATTTATTTTCAAAAATTTTTATCACTAAATTTTCGAGATTTTCGTGCAACCGTAAGGATTAATTTTTCACCTAATCATTACCGATGAAAAGTGGTTATTAATTTTTAATTGATCTAAAATTAATTATTTAAAAAGAAACTTTCTCCGTCAGCTTCTTCTATATTACTCAAGCGTCACGTATGAATTTTGCCAGATTTTTAGTTCAGTAACGACAGAAAATTTTTGAGTTTTTAAAGTAGATACTAAGAAATTAAATTAATAATAATATTGAATATATTGAACTGAATGTTCATTTACCTATTAATTCAATAAACTTACGAACCCGCCTAAATACACTTGTAGTTCTTATAAAATAAAATATAAAGAAGTAAACTAATATTTTGTTATTGCATCTTTGTTAAAAATAAACAACATATAATCGATAATTCCAAGTGAAAAGATAAAGATCGATGTGATTAGATTAAAATAGTTGATATAAAAGCATGAAATTTTTCAGAGGACGGACCTAACGGAAATGAATGTGAAAAAGTCTAAGTGTTTATACCTTCATAAATAAACAAATTTCGAGTTGGAGTTGTTCCGCGCGCAATTCAAATATACCGCGTAAAATGTATGTTACCTACGATCGATAACCGCGCGCGCAAGTGCGATATTGTGACAGTTGTTCAAGAGGAAGCAAAGGTGCATATCCATGTATGTATGCGTATGAATATTGGTATACTCGAAAGACACAATGAAAAAATAATATATATTCGTACTTGCGAATGATTATACTCGGTGATCGTAACGTCATCGCTATTCGATCCACTGGAGCCGGGATTAGTATTGGTAATGGTGGTGGTACTGTTGGAGGGTAACGCGCGGGCGCGTGTATTCGTGTCTACAACGTAGAGAATACCGTTTGTGACGTTACTCCGGTTTGGACGTGATTCCGTAACGATCGTATTTTGTTCCAAGTTCGTCTGAGGAACGAGCCGAAGTACTTCCTCGTTTTCTCCGTGTCCCTCGTTGAATTCCTCGTGATCACGGTCTTCCTTTTCAATTTTAACCGAGAATATTGGGGATTCGGTGGACGTGCCCCGAGTCTCCCGAACGATTGTCGGGGAAGTCGAACGGTCTACCGGTTTCGAATCGAGGTGCGCTTGTATCACTTTCATCCGCGCCGTCACCGTGTTCAGGTTTCGAGCCAGATCAGCTGACAGTATCACCAAAGCTTTGAGCTCATCCTCCAATACTTTGCGGTCGGTCGACATGGTTATATGCAGTATTACACTTACGCTTTTGCGCGGTCGGTTGAGTCAGTCGACTCTCCGAGTCTTGACTCTCGAGTCCCCGAGTCCCGACGGATCTACAGTCTACACTGTTTCCCGCAAACTTTGCGCGTGCGCTCCACTCACTTCCGTCACGATCGTCGCGACCGCGTTCCGTAATTCCGTTTACCATATCTATATATATCTATCTATCTATCTATATATATATACATGATACAAGATGCAACAATCCAACAATCCAACAATGCATCGGTCGATACAGTTCGATACGTTATCGTTATGGACGTGTTACTCAAAAAATGGTTATACTTTTTTTTTCAAATTCTTTTAAACAATATATACCCAAACATTTTCCAGGTTTTTACATCGATAATTTCATTAGGATGTATGTGTTAAAAGTTTTATTTTTTTAAAACTTTATTATTAATAATTAATAAAGCTTTAAAATTATTATTTTTTTAAAACGAAAACGTCGAGCCCTCCCATACGTTTTAAGCCAACCATATGAATTTCCTTTAGATTCTTAATTCAATATTTTATACATCACTTTTTAATTGAAAGGTGTAGATTCCTGTAACCGACATCCTTATATATCAAGACCTCTGCGAATCACGTCTATTTTCAACATTTTTAATGTCACTATACTTATTTTTACCTATTACTCTTAAGATATTGATTTTCGTTATTAAAATAAAAAACATATTTTCAACTTGAGAAGAATAGATTCATTTATTTTAACGACTTATCAAATGAACTGTATTACTACCCGAGGATTATATTTTTTTATCCAAAATTTTTACAATATCATTGTTATTAACTTTCAAATAAATAATGTTAAATTTACTTATATGATATATTCGAATTTTGAATTTCCTTATTTATTACATATATAACGTATAAAATGTTTTTTTTTTCTATTTAAATGTACTTACTTCTATAGAATTTCTCAAGAAATTGATATGTCATTCTTTCACTTTTAAAGTAATATTACTTTATCCAAACATTCGCTTAATTAATCCAATTTTAATGAAAATTAAAGATTCCATAATAAACATTACTTATACTTTCATATTTTATACATACCTTGATTTAAAAAAATACTTAAATTATAAAATAAATGTATCATTGTAAAATAAACGTACTCGTTGTACTTTTTATTCGCACTATTTCTTTGAATGTTTAATCAAACTAAATATGTATTTACAAATTGTAAACAAATGAGAAAAATAATATTTAAACAAGTTGTGCGATGGGAAAAATTGTCTACTCTATTAGTTAAAAATGAATCTACGATCGATTTATTAATAATTCTAAAATACTTCCTTGTAAAAGACATTTATTTCCAGTAAACGATTTAAAAATCTATTTTACATTATGGATCATTTTTTTCTCGTTTTTTTTTTTTTCATTTTTATTTTCTGCTTTCTTTTCTTTATTTTTACAACGTGAGTAACGATATTGAAAAATCACATCTCGTATGAACGTTAGTGCAATGTTTCATATAAATGTAAATAAAAAAATAAAAAGTTCATTTCGGGAAGGGAGATGGGATCAACAATTTGTCGGAGGAAAACGAACTTTTTTTTTCAATGGAAAAATTTGAGTAAAAACGTGAAAGTGCGAGTGAAAGATTCGAGGTGAGTTATAGTAGTTAGTACAACGCAATAATGTTCGACGAATGTTATTTAATTATTATTATCTTAATGTGCACTGACGCGAGATGCGTAGAGGTATAAAATTACGGGAGGGTATATAGAAGACTGAATTAGATAACGAGAGAAAATCCATTTCGTTTTGAATGTTTAACGTCCGAGTTGAGGTAATGGACGCGCATTCGCATCTATACGACGTCCCTTAAGATAATTAAAATATTTTCACTTTTATTTCCATTATTTTTTTTTTTAATTTTAACGTTATACGCCGAGTAAAAGATGTTCTCTCGCGTGTGGAGTTAAAGGAGTCGACATACGCTTTTTGGTATTTTCATGGATTTTTTTTTATTCTTTATACGGACATCACACATTCATAGTGGAGTTTAGCATAATCCGGAACTAGAGTATAACACTCTTCGATTTCTTCATTTTTATGTATAAACAATGTACATTAAGTAACATTTGCCATGAGCAAACCGATCGGCCTCTTCCCCTCATCTTTTTTTCGCAGGTAATCTGTTATTTCATTTTACTCTTACTTTTTTATCGTTTTTTAATTTCATCTCTTATATCAAGTATACAATAAAGCTATACACATCTTATGTTCGGCATTAAAAATCCCTTTTTCTTTTATCTACTCGAGGGCCTGATCAACGATTACACCGACAAACGTTGTATGTATACGTGTTTGCGTATGAGTATGTTTATGAGTGTGTGTGTGTGTGTGTGTGTGTGCGCGCGCGTGTGCGCGTGTATGTGCGCGTGAGCGTGTATTTATTTATTTAGTTACGTAAACCTAAAAATGAAATATATACGTTTAATGAGCAATTACCGATATCATTTTTTATTCCCGCGTTCAACAAATTTTTAAAGCTGCTTTGCGTTCTTCTACGCTTTATCTTTTTATAATTCTTGTTTTTCTTTCACCACCCTTTTCTTACGAAAGTTTCGAAATATTTACAGCGACGTCGGACAAATTAAAGCGTGCGTTAAGCGAACCTCGCCTGACGATTCAGTCGGCCCAAATATATTTTTACAATACGAAAGTTTAAAGTGCGCACACCCTCGACCGACTGAATCGCGGTGAGACTGTACACAAAAAAGATAACGAATACATACGAAAATGAAGATGAAAAAGAAAAGGATCAGAAAGAAAGAGAAAACGAAAAAAAAAAAAAAAAACACAAGATTAAACAATTGACGTTTGTCAGTATAAGCATCGAGATAACGATAACGCGCATTTTACTCGCTCGTTAGCCCTCTCGAAAATCGGAAAGAGCCGTGTGTCTCTTCGTTTTACAACTAGAATCGAAATACTCGTAACTCTTATAAACGCTTAAAAATACGAGCGGCGTCCCCTGTGTCCGAGGCAAGGATGTCGGATATTCTCTCACGGTGCAGACAAACGAAAGATGAGCTCGCGTATACAATTATTTTAATTATTTGTATTTCGTGCGCCTAAAAGCCGCGGAGAGCGAAACAATTTTTAAATTTCGGAGCTCATTTCATCGACGATAGGTTTTATAAATACACGCGACGTTTAACGGACAGTGGATCTTTTATATTTTTTTTTTTTCTATTCTTTCTTTACGATATAGGAACTCTTTTTAGGTTTTATTTTTCTCTTTAAATTCCGAAGAAGACACCCTTTATTTGCTTTATTTGTTTTCATCGAGATAATCTGCATCCGTCACCCTTTCCTGACCACTCGGCCCTAGTGGACGAATCTTTTACGGCGTGTACACGTGTGTGTGTTTGTGTGTGTGTGTGTGTGTGTTTGTGTGTGTGTGGGTGTGTGTTGGTGTGGGTGGGTGGGCGTGTGGGTGTATTTACACATTTATTGAGAGAGAGAGAGGTCCAAACAATCGGTAATACGCAATTAAAATTTTAGTTTCCTTTTTCACGTAGGAAATTACAAAAAAGGAGGAAGTATCGCAAAAGCGTTTCCACTAGAGCGTAGTTTTAAAGGGTTGCACGCGCCATCTTCGTCAACATCGTTCACCTCGTCCTTCCCATTTTCTTCGTCACGTTAATATAGATATTTTTATCTTTTGTTTGTTTAATCCTTTTGACACAAAACACTTTCCTTAACGATCGAGCCGTTTTATACATACTTAGAAGTGTTAAGGTAGGTATAGAACAATCGGAGGTTTCGAAGCGATTAAAAAATATCGTTTACGAGCCACTCACGGCCCAAGCTCTTTCTTCAATATTCAAATCTCGGTACAATCAACAGCTAACGTTTCACATTTCGTGTATTTTACTTCTTTTTTTTTTACGCTTGCACCGGTATATACTTTACGATCTATCGTCCGTTCGGTAACGAATTGTCTTTTTTTTTTCTTCCGCTTTTTAAACTACGGATGAGTACTTAACACCGATGACATCTATTACAAACGTCTGCATCACGGTACGGGCTCTGAAAAACGTCTAGGAATTCGTTTTGGCTCGCTTTCATTCAATCAGTTTGCTTGAGGCCGATAGAACAAAAAGAAACATGTATTAATGCATATTTCGTAAATATATATTTATATATATATATATATAATATGTATAAAGACATCAGTTATTATGTATATCAACGACTTCATCTATACCCTGTGCAATCATTTTTTTTTATTTCTCGACACATCCTAAAGGTGGTTACTTTTTTTTAATCGTGTAGTTTATTCTCTCACTCACAGAATTTCACTTTCTCTCTCTCTCTCTCTCTCTCTCTCTCTCTCTCTCTCTCTCTCTCACTTGCTCGAAAAAAATTGGAGCTAGCTCTGTTTGTTGTTCTCGTTAATCAATATTTATATAGTATTCATATGTATAATTTTATATTTATATATGTATAAGATATATATATATATGTACGCATTTATATATATTTATCCATATATATATATTTATATTTATGTATAATCACGCCGATGCCTCATTTTACAGCGTTGCGTTTACAATTAGCGAATGAGGAGTGTGTCGATTTATGCCATGCATCGAATCACGTGTACAATCATTCTTTCGTAACGCGCCGAACGCAATAGAATATAATGAGGATATATAAACGTAACGGTTCATCTTCTACTTCATTTTTTTAATATATATATATATAATATATATATATATATGTAACGCGATTATAATTAATATTTTTACGGCGTTAACACAATAGTCGGTATCTTCGTTAATACGTTTCCATACGCACGGTCGTACCGATTACAACTGCAATAACGATAAATAAGAGTGACTTTGATCGATGTGAGTGCCATGTACAAGCACGAGGTCGATTCTGATTTTCTTTTTCTTTATTCTTTATTTCCTTTTTTTTTTTGCTTTGTTTCATGACTTGAATGCCCTGGCTTCCTTTGTAATACTATTGACGCAATTTTCGGTTATCGTGCAACCAAAATTATTTACCATTTTTTCGGTTTTATTTTATTTTAATTTGTTTTTTTAATTCCATTCGTGATTTAACCCTTTGTTTATCAATTTTTGCGCATGGCCAACGCGAGATACGTACATGGGTCTGTGTATGTGTACGAGTATATGCCGAATACAAAAAATTCGCGGGAATCAAGGTATCGAGCAAATTGGGTAACGCCATAAGGTTTAGTCTTAGAATGCAACGTACAAACGTATAAAAATATATATATACCCAATGGATCTTTCCGACTTTTCAGTTATAGTCAAAAGAAATTCCGACATACGTTGTATACAAAATTTGATTACTTGCGTTGTTGAAACAATTGCAACAATTTAAAACGATAAAATATTGCACAGAATGTCGATAAAAAATCTCAATCCTTAACGACGAAAAGATAATATTTAATTGCAACTTCATTATTTACATAATCGAATTCGCGCGCAATTTCAGTAAGCAGCACTGATGAACAAAGAGTTAAAAATTAACCAACACTGTGTATGTGTGTTTGTGTGTTTGTGTGTGAATGTGTGCGTGTCTGCCTGTATTACGTGTGTACGTGTGTATAAATTGAGGATGTCAATTTATTTTTATTTTAATATGATGATTTGAATGTGTAAATACTTAATAACAACTTACGGAAAAAAAGAATATCGTTAACTAATAAACCTAGATTATACATATATATATATATTTTTTAAGTCTGCTATTATTTGTCGTTAATAAACATATTGTTATGCTCACTATAAAAATGTACAACAACAATAATAATAATAATAATGATAATAATAATAATAATAATAATAATAATAATACAGAAGGCGAAGTATGCGTTTTACCTCATTTTTCACGTGGTGGCACGCATAACCTCGTTTACAAAACTCGTTTAAAAAGCTCGCGCGAATCTTTCGGACCGACGTTAAAAACCGTTTGTAAACAAAGTATTTTAACGGCGTGCAAAAATGTACAAGGGTAAAAAGTACGCATACGCCGCCTTCGAGCAAACAGCATCACGAGGGAGATGAACGTTTTGCAGCAGCAGCTACTGGAAAATAAACGTTATCCAAGATACAGTTATAATAATTCGCAAGGAAAAAAATACGATTTTGCGTTTTCGATCGAGCGTTTCACGCGTAAACTCAGTGTGATTTTACACGGCGCTTTAGGCGACGAAAATGCAAGGCGACGATCGACGAGAGTGTGTGCAAACAATTCGAAGACGCGGTAACAAATCGACGGATCGAAACGAGAGACGGACGCAGCTTTCGAGAAAATCACTCGGACGAGCTTCGACGGAGGGGGGGTTAACGACGAAACGCTCAAAAGTCACTTGCGCTGCCCCGTATTAGTATTCTATATTCTCTCTTCCTTTCTCTTTCTTTTTATTTCGTTTATTTCGTTTCATCCACATACACACATTCTCTCAATTCGCAGTCACGTTAATTTTTTTTATACACTCGGACTTATAATCTACGAAAAAAACGACGCATCAACTTTTATCGATTTTCTCCTCGCTGTAGGTATATATCCCATTGTGGTTTCCTTTCTTCTTTATTTTTGTGTTTAGTTTTAATTCGAGAGGTATTGCACGTGTAGTAGCGAACGCGCGCAGCGGAGGCCAGGGCCATCGTTGCCTAGTACGTTACGAACTATTGCACCGTCGCCGTGGCGAAATATACGTTTTGTTTTTCTTCTTGTCCAAGGACGCGACCGTCAGGCCGAATCTTTCGGATAGCAAAGTCGTTTTTCTTCGTTGTTCGAGCACCCGACGAAAAATGTTTGAACTAATAGCACCATGATATAAAAATTTAAGATAAGCGAAAGTAAAAATATAAAACTAGTAAATTAAAAAATAACACGTCTCCGAGAGAACAAAAAAGGAAATTTAACAAACGAACGTTCAGTCTTGGTTAACAATCCAAAGCGAATGAGCGATAAAACGTGCGCGATTTCGACGTGATTAGAAAATTTTAGTACGAAGCGTTCGTACGACTATGTTGTTGTATACAAAGTTAATAAAATATACATTTAGTTATCGATCTATCGTTGTTTCTCCGAGCTCGACCTACTCGACGACAAAAGAAAAAGAGAAGAATGAAAAATTTGACAGCTCGTTCTCGCGTCGCGACAAGAGTATTCGGGTGCACGAGAACGTTCGTACATATGAAAAAAAAAGTTTACTAGAAAAAGAGAAAAAACCGATTGAACCGCGTTATTTACAGAGGATATTGATCGTGAACCAAGTTCGGGTAAAATAAAAGATAGACTCGAAGGTAAAGCGAGACGGCAACGATAGAAAGAGGAAGTGGAAGTGACGAGGATGCGACGCGGTCGTTCCCAGACCGAGTCGAAATGGTGCGAAGCTCGTAAGAGTGGCGAACTGTATAGCTGGCGAACCGAGAGAAGAAAAGCGAGAGCGCGGCCGAAAAACTCGACGGCCGGTCTAAAACTTGGGCGCGTATTAGAGGAAAGCCATCGCTCGTGTCTCTGGTGCGGATCCCGGCTAGACCGACTATCATACGCCGTCGTAGGCGAGATCGACCGGTGCCGGTCTGGTAGAGCCGCCGGTCTGTTGGAGATACGAGGGTGGCGTCGAGGAGCCTCCAGGACTACCAGCCGATGGACCGGTGTAGCCTTGATACCCCGACTGACTTGATGGCGAAGGCGCCGAATACGAGTCGAAGGAGCTCGAGTACGAACTGTTGTACGGGTAACCGTTGCCTAAAGGGTGATGAAGGGACGGATGGTGATGGGAGCTCACGCCCGCGTAGCCCCGCTGCATCAGGCTGGACTCGAGGCCTCCGAAGATGTATCCGTTGCTCGAGCCGGACATCGGGACCGGGTAGTGCGGCCCCGGAATCACGTTCGGGTACGCGTTGTGAGGGTGGCTAGGAGTGTAATTGCTCGAGGCGAGGTTCTCCACCGAGTACGATTTACTCGGCTCGGGTTGTTGTCTGGTGCCCAGGTAACTGGGGTTCCCGTATCCGTCCCCGTACATCGAAGACTGAGGTGGGCTGTACCCGGGTGTGTTGCTCGGGTTACCCGGATTACCCGACCCGTATCCCGAGAGGTACGACTGGTGACCGCTGGCCTCGAGCTTGTCACCCAGCGAATCCTCGGCCATGCCTGGGTGACCGTGTCCGGGCTGCAGACGTTGACCACCGCTCTCGGCGATGCTCGGGATCTGGTCGACCAGGGACTCCAGGTCGCTCAGGCTCTTCGACGCCACGTCCTGGCCCGACGACCGTTTCATACCTGCACATCCGTGACGTACTACCTTTAGATCGTTTCTCAATTTGTCAAAAATAATGATCACGCTGGATCATGTGGATGAATATTAAAAATATGTATATATAAATGTATATACTGACCGTATTGCTCGTGAGGGTGAGGCGACATCGAGTGGGTCGGCGTATGCCGGTGACTGTGGGGAGGCGTCGGATGGGAGTGGTGCGAGTGCTCGTCCGTCGTCTGACTCATGGGAGTAGGGGCGTGCTGATGCTGCTGCTCCTGGTCGTGGTAGCCGAGGTACGCGGCGTACCCGGCGTGTCCGGGTGTCCCCGCAGGGCTCACGTGCTCCGGATTGTATCCGCCGGGCTGCTGAGAGGAGACGCCCCCGTCGAACGGATCCGAGCCGTGAGCGTCCATCGCACCCGGGGAAGTCATGGGCGAGGGTTCTCCCAAGTTGTTCTCCGAGGACATGCCCGTCGCAATTTCCGAGGAGAGGTCCGAGTGGCTGAACGACAGCGACATCGACTTGGGACTCTGGCTGTAATGCTGAAGGTGAACCGGACTCTGCTTCCCGTAGGGCCCATCGTAGTAGCTCGGCTCGTTCATCGGTTGGGGGTACGGTGCCATGTGTGAGAAGGGCTTTGGCGCCGACATCATCTGACCAGGGAAACACCCGCCGTACCCACCGTCGGACATGTGACCCATTTGATGGGCCAGAGGTTGCTGCTGTTGTTGTTGGTGCTGTTGTTGGAGCTGTTGTAGCTGTTGTAACTGTTGGGAGTGTTGCTGATGTTGCTGCGGATGGTGGAGGAGTTGCTGATGGTGCGGGTGATGGGAGTGTTGCTGATGCTGCTGATGCTCTCGTTCCTTGGCTTCGCGTTCCGCTTGCTTTTGTTGCTGGTGGATCTTTTTTGGTCGACCTCGCCGCTTCTTTATCACCTCGCCGTTCGCGTCGATCTTCTCGGGATCCGGGGCTGGTGCCTCTTCCGGATTCTTTATCTTCTTCGGTCGACCTCGTTTCTTCTTACCCGGTATCATACCCGGTTCCTGCTTTATCAGCATTCCTGCCGAACCGACAAACACATAAATTTATATCTTTTTTTGGAATTACACACTAGTTTAATTACAATCGTGCCATACTACAAATTTACTTTTTTAGATGATTAAATTTACATACAAATTAAAATACATTGCAATTGTAGTAAAAAATATAAGTAACTATGATTTGCGAAACCATACAGTTTTTTTTTCATCAAATATTAGGTTTTATTAATCGTTAAATCGAATCGAAGAAGGCCTTAGAACCTACTACCAATTTTAAGTGGATGTCATACTATTTGATGTCGTAGTACATATATTATTAAAATTATATACCGACTGAGAATTACTATGTTGCTTGTTTGCTAATTGCTTTAAATTTTTTTCAATTTTTTTAAAACAGTTAGCCTCGTTAATTAATGTACTTATCTATTGTGTAGCGGTAACAGCACACAAAATACGAATAATCTTTATATAAAAAAGACATGACCAAATATTCTAAAGCCAAAATAAATATTATATAAATGGGTTGTGTAGTGCGCATTCGCCTAAAATACTGAAGGTTACATTTGATTGTTGTTAGATTTACGCGCAAAATGTTCAAATTTCTATAACGAACGTCGTAATGAGAAAAAAAATTAATAAAAATTATTGTTTTAAATAAATAAGACAGCCTATTGTTTATACATTCATTCTAAATTTGCAAATGATCAATATTTAGATAAGCAAGCAAAGATGTAAGTGCACGGCTGATTAGCACAAGTTGAAAAAAAAGCTGTTGAGTAAATTTTGTTATTATATCCTAAACTAGGTATCATTAAAAGAAATGCTTAAAAAAATGACGGTTTCGTATTAGAATTTACAACACAAAATAGGTAGTATTCACATGCTTCGTTCTCAGTCGACGACTGACTCAAATAGTAATAAGTTTGACATCCTCTTAAAAACGCTTTTAAATCTTCGTTCGTTAGTTTTAAATATTTTAAATGTTGTATTGCAAATTTGTTGTTATCTTGCTCGTCGTTCCTCATTTATTAAGTAATTTGTTCAAGTACGTAGTGAATAAACAAAAAAAAAAAAACGTCGATGCGAGTAAATAAAAAATAGTGTAATGATCGCATACCATCGGAGTATCTGCCATCGGGATCGATGTAGT
Organism: Theocolax elegans; assembly: GCA_026168455.1. Lineage (NCBI taxonomy): Eukaryota > Metazoa > Arthropoda > Insecta > Hymenoptera > Cerocephalidae > Theocolax > Theocolax elegans. The sequence goes on from CM047431.1 coordinate 57,827,384, forward strand.
CGTCCGCGAATATAGGTTTCTTATCCTCAATCGCATCCAGCTCTCGTTTCTTGAGCTTCGAGTCGGCGAATACAATGTCCGATTCGTCGAGGTGTGAGATTGTCCCGTTCAGGTAATCTCGGAACTTTTTGAGGGCCGCGTAATAAGGGACCTTGTCAGCGGCGCGCGGCAACTGAGCGCACCGCGCGCTACTCGATGGCATCACCCACATGTACTGTAAACGTTCATTCGCATTTTTAGTATACAACGGTCAATACCATTTTAAATCCGGAATGGTTTTCATAATTATATAGCAGTTAATATTCTATTTGTGCATGGTGGAAAAAGTTTTAGTAAAAATGTGAATTTTACTGAATAATCAAGTTATACATAAACGATAAAAATGACTATGTTTCATATCAAAATGTGTTACGTACGCGTTAATAGCGTTGTTCAATAGCGTTGTAAATTCCTACTATACGATATAATCATTTTTATGATTTGACTAATATGTCTGTCGATTATATACTCAATGACATTATAATGAATTATAACAAAAATTTTGTATTAAAAATTAGAATAGTTGTTTCTATAATAAATAAATCACAGACTGACAAATTGAGAAAAATTATTATAGTTTATATTAAAATTTATAAAAGCTGTAGTAAACATTACAAGAATTATAGTAAATTATAAAACATAGTCACATTCCTCTATAGGATACATTTTTTATTGTAAAATATTGTAATGTCTGGAGTTAATAATAAATAAAATTTTTACTAGAAACTATAATGATTTTCCTGATTTTTGTCAGTCTACGATTTATTTACAGTGATAGTCAATTTTGAGAATAGTCAACACTCTATACAATATTTTTCTCCGTATATTAATGAGTGAGTTGGTTGCATAGCTTACTGTGTTTGTTCCTTCGACGAGGGTAGGTTGCCTTCCAAATCCAAATTCCTTTTTACCGGAGAAAACTTCGTAAATGAGTTTCCCGTTGAAAACCGCAATCTTAGGCTTATACTTTCGCAGCTTCTCTAAAAGTATGTGGCTTCCTGTCGATACCAAAATAAATACGATTAGTCGACAGTGTTACATTTCGGTTAAACGAGTTTCATTGCGGATTATACTAATATTAATAAATCGGGAATGATACGCTTAATTTGAAGTAAGCACGTGTCTATGTGTAACGCATCCTCTTTACCAATAGATTTATTATACGATTATCATGAATTTATGGAATTTAACCCATTGTAAGTGTTATTTTCTATGGATTAATAAATCGATCAATGGTATGAATATCTTTTGCTTTTTACCAAATTTTTTTTTTAAGTGAAGCGGGTCTGCGGGTATATGTGTATCGATGTAACAATGAAATAATAAATGAAACAAAGTTTTAAATCGAGTGGATGAGTATCGTACGAGTGATCGAGAGGTTCGTTTAGTCGAGGGCACTCTTTTTCGATATGTGCGTCATTCACCTGATAAGTTGACTCACTTTGATTTTTCCATTTCACAGACAAAAATATCAAAATTCGAAAGCGAAAGTACACGGTTTATACGAAGTTTCTCGCGTGTCGACAAAAAGAAATTGAGGATTATTTTCTAAATTTTTCACTGTTGACTTATTTACCAAGATAAGATTGGTAATATAGCAAGAAAATTGACTTAATCGAGTGCACGTTAAAAATTACGGCGATTGAAATACTCGAATTCATCACCGTAGAGTAATAATTATCTGTAGAAAAAGTGGCCACGACTTTCCAGACAATGCCGGTTTACATTTACGTTGAAATTATGCTACGAGGGGTTTTCGAGGTCAAGGATTACGAATCGGCTATCGATTTTTCACAATTTACAGTGGCAGAATCAATGTGACCGGCAATATGACAATTACAATGTTCTCTTGCATATCGTCGCCTCCGAATGAAAGGATACCAATGGAAAATTTGGTTGGAGGAAAAGGAATCTATTCAAAATTCGGTTGAAAGAAGAGTCAACTCAAAATTCAGTTGGAATAGGGGTTGATTCACGATCTCAAATAATATTTTCAGTTGTTGAATGAGAACGACTGTGACAATTACATTATATATCCGTATGACAACAGTTAAACATTTTAAAATAAAATAATGACGAATATCTACGTTTTTTGCAGCAACGCTAACTATGAATCTAAAATTCATTTCAGACTGATAAATTAAAAAAATTTCGGAAACTTTAAAATTATTTATCGAATTATTAATTATTGATAAACAAATAATTAAAAACAATTTGAAAAGGAGAATTTAAAAAACTTACCCAACGTATGATTTACAATCTTGAAAGTAATAAAATATAAAATTGCCAACTATTTTATTTTTAACAAAACATTATCAATGTATTAATATCTCCTTTTTATTTTTTGTTTCATTTTAAGCAATCAATTATTTCCTAGTAGAAATATGGCGATTTTAAATGGTTTGAGGTTAGGAATAGTCATGTTTTAGGTCATAACTAGCCATTTTCTATCGATCTTTCAGAAATGCCTAGTTTCTACTTCAAAAATCGTTTCCATTTCTACTAGGGTTGTTTATTCGTTATTTTACGAAAGTAACTATCCATTCTTTGTAATGCATAGATTGTTGGTACGTTGTAAAAATTTTAAAAATTAAGTATCCTAAAGGAGAGGGAGGGGTGGAGGGAGGGGGGGGGAGGATAAAAATTGAGTGTGTGAGTATACTTGAAATTAAATAAGAAGCGTTCATTAAAGGAAATAAAGAATTTTTATTTAAAAATGTGAATTTTGAATGGTAAATATACGTTTCAGCGTCGATCGTGCAAGAAAAAAAAAGGATAATGTTGTAACCACTTTTTCTTGAAGGGATTCTTGGTAAATAAGATATTCATTGGTATAGGAAATGAATGTTATAGAAGTAAGGGAGAGTGGATGAAACACCTGTTGTTCTCGCGAATCGAGGCAGTAAGCATCTACCGCGAATGCACGTGGAAAGAGAGAGAGAGAGAGAGAGAGAGAGAGAAGGAGGAAAGCCATCGAGGAAAGTTTGCTCAACGCTGCGGCGGCACAAGTTTCCTACGGTATGCCGAGGCGCAACCATCGACCCAAGGGAACATCTCTTCTTCTACCTCCTCTCCTTCTCTCTCTCTCTCTCTCTCTCTCTCTCTCTATCTTCGATCACCTCGAAACTTTCCTTCGAGTTTTAGGTGTGAACCGATCATTAAACGATGTACAGACGCAGAAAAAAAGAAAGGGTGAAAGTTATAATAATGGTTACGTACCTTCCTTGATCTCTTTCCGCGTGAGGTCGGCGCTACCTTTGGTGGCTCTTGCCACCATGTTCGTGAAACCGATCCCGAGGCGCAACAGTTTGTAGTCATCGTCGGCCGTCAACGGCTCGGGCGTCAGCCCGCTCAGGTGTAGACACTTCCCTGTAATCATAACGATAACTTCATTTTAGAAAATCTCAACTTTCCAATTGTTCGTTATGTAGTAACCAATTTTGAGGAGACATCGACCACCACAAAACTAAATTTTCTAATTTTTCTTTTAAAATAAATGCAAATGTGCATACATACGTAACCGTTATGTGGAAAAACATAAACTATCGTTCATTCGAATTTGAATTCATTTGTGTACGTTTTAGATTAAACTAGCGTCGAATTAGGCATCGAGAAATTTTGCATTCTTAAATGTTTATATCAATTTTCGTGAAAACGAGGTAAACGCTGCCACTTGCGTCATTATATGTAATACGTAAATCAATAATTAAACATTCGTTAATTGGATTGTTTCAAACATAGAATTAATGGTCACGAACGATATATGTTACGCTTGTGCGATCGGTGGCGTTTTCTTTGTTTACATACAAAAATCGTAAAATATTTTTTTATTGTATTATATTGATATATAATATAATATATAATATTTTGAATTCGTTTATATAGTATTTTGACCATTCGGGTTGGATGTACCCCAAAAATGTTACGAATTTTAAGGAAAAAAAAGAGATTATACGCAACCTTAGGTCGATAATAACACGATAATAATAAATTATACGTATACTGTGTGTAACACCGTAATACTAAAAAGTGAATAATAATGACCAAGTGTCAAAGACACAATACATCCAAATTAAATTGGAGGAACGTTATCGAGTATCATTTTTAAAATTCAATTCAATTTGAGTTTGAGTGTTTTATTTGAATAAATCATTTTTATTAATTTTTAATGATATACATAATATACAATTGATATTAATAAAGAGAGGGAGAGAAGGAGAGAGAGAGAGAGAGTGGAAACGAGTAATTGACCACTGGTAGTTCATTAGTAACATAAAAATCCCATTATAACGAAATGAATAAAATTAATAAATTAATGCACTCGGTTGAATTGTTTTATTAATTTGGTTAACGAGGCACTCGTGTAATTAGCAAAACGTGTGGAATAGCGGAAAAGGTTTAATCGGACTAAGCGGCTACAAGTGTTTATTGTCAGGATGAATCGCGATGATCGGAAAATAAAATAAACGCTATGCGTATTTCGAGCGGTCGCAAGCTCGAATAAGGGATGGGTTATAGGCCCTCTTCGGTGTCTCTTCTGTCTCCCTTTCTCCCATTTCCCATTCCCCGGGTAGGAAGAAAAGGGAAAGTCCGCGAAGGCGGCGCGGGTTTATTTATCGTTCGCGCGGCCAAGTTCGTTGTGTGTGTGTGGGTGTGGGTGTGTATAAACGTATACTTAGAGAGATATTTGAGGGGTGGGGGCGCGAGGATTTAAAACGGCACACTATTCCAGAGAGAAGAGAAAGAGAGTGAGGGGGTGGGGTGAGAGGGTAGAGGGAGGAACGGAAGAGGGGAAGACGGCGCCTTGCGCGCGGCCGCCACGAGGAGATCGAGATTTACGAGAGTCTCCGTCTCTCGGCCGCTAGGCGGCGACCTACTCTCTCTCTCTCTCTCTCTCTCTCTCGCTCTCCCTCGCTCTCCCTCCGCGACCTTGAGACCCCTACCACCACCAGCTAAGCGGAACTTGGGAACAAAGTTGCTTGGTGCACTCTCTCTCGGTGGACTCGATCCCTCTCGCTTTACGCGTGTATATACATCCACCCACTCACCCACCATCGGAGCTTGCGACGACGGACCAACTCGTAAGAGACGAGGGATGGGGCAAGGCGAACGCCCTCGATCGAACTAACTTTCCGCGAGTCGCGAGCTCGACCTTTCCAAGACGCCGCGACCTCCCGCCTAAACTTTATTGCGCTCTCGCGCTCTCGCGGCCGACCATCACCTTTCTTTTTTATTCTCCGTATACTGCCCTCCTTCCTTCCTTCCTTCCTTCCTCCCTTACTTCCTTTCTTCCTTTCTTCCCTCCTCCCCTTACACGTACCCACTATAATATTCCGTATTTACGAGATCCCCCCGATCGATCCCTCTTTCACTTCTAACGACTACCCCTTACTTTCCATTGCCCCCGTTCACCATCGATATAAATTATGCCAACGTACTTTCAACTAAATTTACATTTTTTATCCAACGCACCGGAGAGCTCCAGTTTCATATTTTCGATAAGTACTCTCTGATATTCGCTCCACTGAACACTGATTCATCTTTCGGCTGGACTACTCGCGCGTGCACGCGTTCTACACATTTCTTTCTTTTCCTAATTTCAAATCTACTTATTTTACTTTTCCAAACTACCAGTGACATTTGACGAGTATACCAAAATAAATATTGTCGAGGTTTCCTTTAAAATCTTATGGTTAACTTTAGGTTTATAATACCCTGCGCTATGTTTACACTTTCCAAACATTTTTTACGTAAATTTTAAGTTTACTTGTAGACTGTCCTCTTGATTTAACCAAATTTATCGATACGTTCGTACCATTACACTGAGAAAAATGGTACACATAAAAAAATGACTATATTGTTATAGTAACGTACACGGAGAAAAAAATGTTGTAGTAAAAATAACATTGTCGTTTAGTAATAGTGAGATAGACTCGACAAATAGTAATAATTGCTATTTTGTTATAGGAAAATGTTACTACACATCTATTAATATTTACTATATATCTCGTAAATTTTCCTATGAAAAATAGTAATTTTTATTATTTGTCAACTCTGTCTGTCCATTACTAAACAACATTGTCATTTTTACTACAACATTTTTTCTCCGCGTAGACGATTTCGTATCGTCCTTACAAAGAAACGGTCTCCTACCGAATGTAGGTAACGATGAAACAAGAGATTTCGCGTGTTAAAATAAAGTTAAAGATGAAATTTCTTTAGAAAAAAAAAAGGAGAGTGAAATTTACTCCGAGACTCGCAATTATAACGATCTAATTTCACCTACTTCTTTTTCTTACCTTCCTCGCTATCGATAATTTAAATGATTCCTTTATTTCTAATTAATTTCTATTGGCGGAAAATCGTTGGTGGAAACGTGTCGATAAAGAAAAAATACAATGTTTGGCGATATCGCGTGTCACGATCGATGAAAATTTTAATAAAGATTTACACGAAATAAAGATTAACGACGCCCTAGGCTACGCGTTGTACAATCTTGGTATAGGGAAGTGGTATCAACGTCGAGTTTGACCTCTCTTCGCGTGAACAATACCGTGGATACGAATATACGTACTTAATACTAATGGAATATATCGTAATTCGTTCGAGTTCCTCGAGCCCTATCGTATCGAAAAAATCCATTATTCCAACAAGATGAACATTTCGTCCCTTTAATTTATAGACGTGTTTTCTCTTGTTCTTTTCTTTCTCGCGCAACAAAAATAACCGCGTTATGTACGTGATTCGGAGACCGATTATCTCGGAAAAACAAAAATTAAATATTTTCTCGAGATAGGTGATTGCTGACTGGAGATGAAACCAAAATTTTCTACATAATTTAAATAATATTTTCAATGGGTGATAATTATATTAATATTTTTTAAATAATCCGTATATAAATATAGTAATTACCAAAGATTGTAATCGTATACCACCGGATTCGCACGAAATGCTCAAGATTTCACGAAGAAAATTCAAATTTGTATAGCTCCGACATTGACGATTGGTAATTCCCTTGAAAAATAATATTCTCGAGGTATATAATGTAAGTTGACGGTGTAGAGTGAAATAATGACGAATTTGATATTGAGTAACCGAGAGAGTATGTGCGTTCGCGGGAAGATCGTCGGAACTCCGAGAGTATAAGTAAATTAACGAAACGAGTTTATTAGAGGATCGCGTTCGCATAACCGAGCTCGATAATTCACTCGGGCTCGTATTATACGATCATCGTTCTCGGCTTCCCAAATCTTTGTTGGACTTTTGATGCACTTGATCAAACTAGTTTGATAGGCGCTTACGAGAGCGATTAATACGCGTTTTACGACGCGTCGCGAGCAACTATATATTCTCGATCGTGTTATACCTTTACTCTTCCTTTTGATTTCAACATAATCACGTCGATTTCCTCCCACTTATTATTAATCACTCGTGTAGATGATTCCTCATACTATGGATCGATCTAATTATCATTATTTTATATAATCATGTAAATTATTGAATTTAAATTTATCGAGTGAGTTTTATTATTTATATCATTACGATCACGACGTGCTAAAAGACGTTTGTTTTACTTATTTAATTATATACGGAGAGAAAAAGATATCAATGATTACTATCCTGGTTAGTAGTGATTAATATACGTGTCAAGTAATTGGGAACCATGATGCAAAAAGAAAGGAAAAAAGTACTTATATAAATACTAAGGTATTTCAGCATTCAGTGCTACGAATTACAAGTAGTAAGTCCAAAATTGTTTTATCGTTTCTGACTTACTAGTGGGGTATAGTAATCATTGCTATTTTTTTCTCTTCGTACATGTACACGTTCATAATCTTTTACGTAGCACAAATCTTTGCTCAAAGTCACTAGTACAACATCAAACGTCCTTCGTACCGAAAACAAAAAAAATATCACTATAATTTTGACGAAAGAGACGCTGTGTGTGCGTGTATGTACATATCACGTATAGCACTACGCGTATACTCTCCACACTATCGTTGAACACGAATTCAAAAGGTTAGCCAGTATATCGTCCGCATTGTCCATTCACCACTCGATTAATCATTTTGCGAACCATTATTTAACACTTATAACTCGATCGTGTTTCGCATAATGGAATAAACACGTTTCAATTGACTCTGCGACATTCCCACCTCCTCCTCGTCCTTCTCTTCCTCCTCCCTCTTTCTTTTCAATTACCAATTGTCAAAATTCGGAGAGTTCGTTTGTTGTTTTTTTTTTCTTTTTTCAAACGGAGTACTGACTACGAATTCAAATAAACGATATCGGTCTATTTGAAAAACCGTTGCTCGGCGGCGGTCAAGTCGCAGTGTAAAAGTAAAAAGACGAAGTTAGGTTTAGAACTGCACTCACGAGGAAAAACTAGGAGGCGCACCCACTCGTAAGAAAGAGGAAAAGAGAAGGCGAGATGAAGATATAAGTAGATAGCAGACCGTCGGTAGTTGGCTCTTCCCACTTTGGCGGTAAACTCGAGTCAACCAGCCGTTCTCGCTGCATCCGAGCCAGTAGTCCGCGGCCCGCGACCCCGGACGGGGTCACGCGCTACGGTATATCCCAACCCCCGGAGAGAGCGTACCAAAAAATCGATTCGTTCCGAAATGTTGTACATATATATATATATATATATATATGCATACGTGTGTCTGCGCGTGTGTGTGTGTGTGCATTTATACGTGTATATGCATGTGTGTATTTATATTTATTATATATATATATATAATATGTATGTGAGTGTGCGTGTGCGTGTGGGTGTGGGTGCGCGTATGTATGGAGAGACACGGACGTACACACACGTAGGCCAACCGCTGAAGGCTCGCTGTTCGCGTATTCGTACGTGCGTGTATATTTAAATGCGAGATTATAAAATGTACGTGTGCGCGCGCGTGTGTGTGTATACGGGATGAGTTTTAACCGAGCGAAATGGACCCGTCTTCCCGAAGAGTTGGATCGTGTCCAGTTCACCTCGACGAAAAAAAGAAAAGAAAAAATAGGTGACATTCCCATATATTCCCCGTGTGTGTTACCCCGTTAGATCGCGCACACTTTTGACGCGAGGCACTCGGTGGTGTCGCGGACGAGGCAAACCGTGACCGAAAGTTACGAGGAGACCGCGCGGGTCAACAGGAGTTGAGAAAAGTGTCGGAGACCTCGTGGCGTAGGTTCACTCGGACCGAAGGGAAAGGTTGAGTTGTCACTCGAACGAGGGTAACGTGGGTAACGCGGGTAACGTGGGATAACGTGGGATAACGTGGGATAACCAAGTAGGAGTGATTATACTGGTGTGCGTGTGCGAGTGTGGGTGTGCGAGTAGATACGAACTTTAAGAATCCTGGTGGTCGTGAGAGGAGGAGACGTTTGGATGGTCAGGAACGCTCGGGGCAGAAGTAGCCCTCGATCGGCATCGCGATCCACTGGAACACATCGACGCACGACAAAACAACTGACGACCCACATACTCCCGCGCGCTTCGTCTCGCTCTTTCTCTTTTTATCATCCCCTCTCTCACCCGCATTCGCTGCCACCCCTAAACCCCCTATCCACTACCCTGCTCCTCCTCCCCACCCCCAATCCCCATCCCCTTCCACCCCTTCCGCCACCCTACCACCATCCTACCACCATCCACCATCCTCGCTCTCCGGCTCTCTTTATACACGTGCGCGCATATCTGTAGACGCACACGCTCACGACCACTCGCCCCCACACCACCTCCCAGCCAGATACACGTACACACACCCGCACATGCACGCACGTTGAGTTATGTATAGACGTACGTGAGTCTACATATATAAATATACATATATATGTATATATATTTATATATATATATATATATATATATATACACATATATATACGTGTCGAGAGGGTGGTGTGGATCGTACATCCCGGTGGCCAAAGTAACGCGCGCAGAATGAACGAGCGAGCTAGCTAGAAAGAGAGAGAGAGAGAGAGTGAGAGAGAGAGAGAGAGAGAGAGAGCCAGGTCAAAATCGATGCAACCTGGCCGTTCCTGCAAGCGTACCCGGAGCAGAGAGAGAAAGAGAGAGAGAGAGAGAGGACCGCGCCTGGAAAATCAATTTTCATCCTTTTCCACCCTGGTAGTGCTTGTGCTTGTGCTGGTGGTGCTACTGCCACTGCTGCTGCTCGTGGTGCTGGTGCGGTGCGTTGCACGCAACGCACGGCTTTTCGAGCGAATTTCTATCTCTCTTGCACTTTGTGGGCGTTTGGATTTATATCCCGGCCAAGATTCTACATTGCTCCCGCGTTCCGGGTTAACCCCATCCGCGATTTTCGTTCGAGGGGATACATTTTTCAAAATGATCCTTTCTCCCCTCCCCCCCCCCAACCCCGCACCTCTCCCCTCGCCTCTTTTTTTTTATTTCCAGTTTAATTCGTATTTTTCGCTCGGTTTTTCTTTTTCGTATTTTTTCGATATATAAAGAGAAGGGTAACTTTTTTAAATATTTATATTACTCGGTTGACGACGGATCGTATAGATTATAATGAACGATAATCGCCCTCGTGCGAGGGATGACACTGCTCGTCAAGGATTCTTCGACCTCGTTTGAGATTTTCAACGAAACCGACACTTTGTCGATTATTCGACGACGATGTATTATTTGATTCTCAATGGAAAAAGAGACCGGATGGATACTTTTTCGTTGTAATTAATTTACTAATGATCCATTGAATAATTATAATTAAGTATTAGTTTTACGGCAATAAGTCGTTTCGGCGATACGATATATTTACACAACGCGTTACGGTAGTGTTGATTTCTAAACTGTAAGGCGATATAAAACCAATACCCCGTACTCGAGCTGGTGCGACAATTCAGTAGCGTACTACTAGATTCGTTACATAATTGGTATTCGCGTACTAATCTTCGATAATGCGCGCGCTCGTTATTTAATTTATCTACTCTTCCAATTTAACGACGTTAATTTACTTGACGAACATACCACCACATAGGTTATTTTTAAGATATATTAAGGAACAATTTCACGATATCCCGTTCAGTGGGTTATCGTTATCAATTGTTAACGACAATTCTACACTTCACTTATCGAAATTATTGCAAAATGATGCTTCATACTTATTTATAATAATCAGGGTAATGGATTCGTAGTTTTAAAAAAAAACAAACAAATATAATTAATATAATAATTTAGAGTTGTAGCACACGATAATCATTGATTGAAACTAATTTTTTACATAAATAGAAGTTTAACACAGAGGAAAAAAAGCACCAAGTCCTTTATTTATATAAATAATACCAAACCCTCGTACGGTGTTAAATTAACTCGATCACGCATGGGTTCGATGTACGAATAACAATTCGTTCAACTATCAAATCGCCATAATCTTTTGTCGAATGACCGATACTATCTTCAGCTCGACGTCGGAGCCATTAGTCACTAGAAACAAAAAAAATGGCCAACGAGGACCGCGCGAATTCGCGTAATCAATTCCTAGATACGTGCATATTTTTGTTGTTGTTGTCGTTGTCGTTGGCGTTGTCGTTGGCGTACCCCTGGTCGTTCGCGATCGTATGCTCGCTATTTTATCTAGATTAATTTTTCGTTTACCATTTCGCGAATCCATTTACCGTTATCTCGAAATCTTCGAGCCAGTCGATGTATCGCGCGCACCGTTGGTCGGGCGAACGCGAAAAAAAAAAACTGGTACGAAATAAAACGCGAACGCCATAAGTAACAAAGTAACGCGAAATTTGACCGAAATTGTTGGATGGTTGGTTTGAAATAAATATATAGGAAATTAGCAGGTGTCTCGAGAGGTGCGATGAAAGCGTTACCTAACGCGCGTCAAATTCTGAATATTAAATGTCCGTCGTAGGTAAATAAAATAAAAAAAGCACGATTGATTTAACCGTAACGAGCTGTCGATCATCGATACGAATTATGGTAGAGGTAGGAGGGAGCCGAATAGTACGAGAGAAGAAAGAGAAAAGAGTCAAGGCCGACGATAAGTCATAAAATAAAAGGAGGACTAAGGCTGTGTGTACGTATAAATCGGAAAGTTGAATTTGCCGGGCAGGAAAGCGAGTCCAAGTTGAAGAAAGTTTCGCGATCGCGCCCGCCGCATAAAAGTATGTATGTGTGTGTGTGCAGGGGGGATGGGGGGAGGGAGGTATATCTGTACGAGGGAGATAATGGGAGAGAGAGAGAGATGGAGAGAGAGGAGGTTCGCGACCCCCGCATCGGAATTCCAAGGTTAAGCGGTGCGCGCGGACTCGGAGAGATTCGAGGCGCGCAGCCCCGTTTCCACGAGGTAGATACGGAGGACGAGGAGCACGAGGAGCACGAGGCGGAGGAGGCTGACGCGGGGACGGCGGAACGGTGGAGGGTGGGTGAGGGGGGGATAGGGTAGCGGAGGGTAAGTATAATTAAGCAGCGCTCGATCGTCGATCGGTCGACCGGTCGATCGTTACTCGCGAGGGTTTCACGGACGCGGGGTCAAAAAACTTTGGAGGGTGGGCCCGAGCACGAGCACCGCCACCGAGTCACCAAGAGAGGAAGAGTGGAAGAGTGGAAGAGAGGAAGAGAGGAAGAGAGGAAGAGAGGGAGAAGGCAAGCTGGTATCGAGCGAGTCGAGGCGCGCAGGTCTCTCGCTCCCACCCCAGCTCGCTCCTCGCTCGCTTCCGCCCAGCCGGTTACCCGGCGCCCCGCTTCCGGCGCTCTCGCTCCCTCCATCCTCCGCGCTTCACCTCACCTCACTACCACCGCCACCGCCACCGCCACTCCGAGAGAGGGAGGGAGAGGGTGAGGGTGAGGGTGAGGGTGAGGGTGAGGGACGTACAGCCGGGGTTGGCTATACCAGGCGCACTCGGGGCGCCCTCTCGATGTCTCACCCACCCACCGTGTAGCTGGCAGCTCTCCCTCCCGGCTCCGAGCTCTTTCGCCTCTTCTACCCCACCCCCTACCTCTGCCCCTGCCACTGCTACTGCTGCTGCTGCTGCTGCTGCTGCTGCTGCTTCTGCTTTCAACGAGAGAGCTGAAAGAGGAGGAGGGCCACCACGGGGTGGAGGGAGGAGGTAGAGGATGGACGAGCGAGGTGCTACGACGACTGAGAGGAGGGAGTAGACTCTCTCTCTCTCTCTCTCTCTCTCTACTAGTCTACTTGGTCGAGGGCACCATCTACGAAGAGAAGGGAAGAGCAGAGAGGAGCAGAGAGGAGCAGAGAAGAGCAGAGAAGAGCAGAGAAGAGCAGAGAAGAGGGAGAAAGAGCTCTCGCATCCCCTTTGCGCGCGCGGACCCGTTTATCCGGCTTCGGGAGTCTTTCTCTCTAGAGCCGAGCTTTGCGACCCCTCGCTCCCTCTCACTCCCTGTGCTCCGGGTATTACGTGCAACCCGCGTCTCTATCTAGGTGAATGCACGCCAAGAGAGGAGGGTGCACGCTACCTTCCTTCCTTCCTTCCTTCCTTCCTACCTGCCAACCAACCAACCAACCAACCACTACTGCTGGTGCTGGTGCTGCTGCTACTACTACTACCATCACCAGTACTGGTGGCTCTACTAAGAAGAAGAGAATGTAGCTCTCTCGAGTGCGCATAGCCGCGTGCACACAGCCCTCGAGTGGAGAAGGTGCTTGGTGCCGCGACGCTTCCTCGTGGGCCCTCGAATCCTCTCCCTCTCCCTCGTCGTACCTTCGTACTGGCTTCTCGCCACCGATCGCGACACCTAATTGCTCGGGACTTTAGAGCACCTCTTTCTTCCGGTCTCTCGAGAACTCACCTCCTCTCTTTCCACGCACGCGTCGACTCTTATTAAAGAGTCCGAGCGTGTATGCATCGCGATCGACAACGTCACCTCGATCCATCGATTCGGGGAGCTCGTCACCCTGCTCGATATATGGTCAACCGAAAAACCAAACGATCGATATATTACACACCCACTTCGGTTCGCCCGGGCAAATTTATTTTTTATATTACTCGTTCATGCGGCAAGCGCGCTTTACCGGCAGTACCACGCTTGTAAACTCGTCTCGACCTCGATCATCTACCATTCTTTTGCTTCTTTCGGACGACGTGATTCCTGATCACTCGTATAGTTTATACTATTTAAATAACTTGATTTTGAGACGGGTACTTTACTCGATTACTTATAGTGTAATTTCTTTCATCGACGGCTCGAACACCTCTGCGTCGTTCGAATAACGTAAAAATAGATTATACCTTCGCTAACGGATGTAATTCCGCTATTTCTAAGTAAACAATGAATATTTCGAGTTTAAATTATTTTTTCAAATTACCCTTTTTCTTCCATCGATATTAAATATCCAAGTTTTTCAAATTACCGACACCGTTTTGTTTAAACAAAAAAAAAAAACGAAAGAACCAGTAAAGTACGCGCGGTGACTGCAATTACCTCGTATTTACCTATATGTATGCGTCTTTAATTTCTATTCGAATAATCTTATCTACGAATCTACGGACAAACCTGCGTTCGAACGACTGGTGTGCGAATACATCACAGTGTAATTACGATACTTTTATAACTCAATTCAATCAATTTTTAACGGAAAATAAAAAATTATAAAGAGGAAAAAAAAAACATAAACGCGATATATATATATAGATCGATAAACGATAATGTACGTAAGCTATCTTTGTACGTATAATTAATGACGTTACAGTGTTTTGTACACTACGATGCAATTGATTTGGTTACACCGATCAAAGATTTTTTTAGGCAATTAATTGACAAAAAAAAGGAATTTTATTAGTTTCGCGTTAATATTCACTTGTGACACATAAGGATACACGTATGACGAAAAAGCCGAATTTTATTATACGCTTCATCGAGCGATGTTAAAATGCACTTTTAGACTACGCGACAGAATATTGACCGATGATGCGATTTTAACCCAATGAAGCTTATTTGCCACCTCTCTCTCTCTCTCTCTCTCTCTCTCTCTCTATTTTAAATAACTTCATCTCGTGCCGTGTCGCGTCAATTAGGATTATAATGACTTTATAATTATATATTGCACAATGCATTTTACAACTATACAGTTGTACAAACGGAGGATGCTTGTAGGTTGTACGCATTTTATGGGTTTTGTAGAGCACGCTATACGTGTTTCACTGCGCAAGTAGATACGATCGTCTATGGTCGGACGTTTGCGCGTCAAAATAATGTTTTATCTTTTTTTTTTTTTCTTTTTCTTTTTCGCGTAACGCGTTATTCAATACGGTATGCAGATGTTAAATTATTTCGATTGGTGATTGTTTTAATCATTTAAATTTGTTACTTTGATTTACAGGAATTAACAACGGTAAAAAAAAAAGTGCAATTTTACACCTCTCACATTCGATGGGAAAGTATACGATTCGACCCGACTCGGATTTTTAAAAACGTAGCGTACCGAAAATATTATTCTAAAAGCGTCGTATTGGCACACCCAGTACTCAGCTAGTAATCTGACATTTGTGTATATTCTTTCACGAGGGGGTACGGATTATAATGACAATTTTTTGTTCCTACTCGTTGTTAAAGCTTTCGTTTATACATACACACACACACACACACACACACACACACATATATATATTATGGGTATGTGTGCGTGTGCATAGCTGCATTTTCTTGCAGGATTTAAGTTAAATTTTTATCACTGCACCGTGAACGAGAATAATTTGCGATTCCTTGTCTAAATATTGTTTGTCACGCATGTGCACGTTTTTTGTTATTAATCAAACTATTTCGTATTCCATTTAATAAGTAATTGAACAGATCTTTCTATTCTACTCATTTTTGTTCGGCCAGTGTCAACACTTTCTCGCATATTATATACGACCATTTATTAAAATAAGATACTAATTTTAATCTACTTTTGAGCTTGTAAACGCAATATTAAGGTTGAATATGTTTTTATACACGTAAATGTGTATTAAAAATAAACAAGTGTTAAATATAATAAAATTGCGTATATTTATGTAAATACTGAATACATAATAAAAATATCAGTTGTAAATCACAACTAAATCTACACACAGAGAGAAAAGAATTGAATAAAATAACCTAATGTATCTGGTTAGATGCTACTTATATAATTTTTTTCAAAATTTGATATACAAATTGATGATCACATTAAAATATTTAACATATCGAATAGTTATTTTTCCAAGACGAGATATGTTTTGTTTTACAAGTTTTACCATTACAATATTTACCTAGAATATTTAGATATTTTTGCAGAACAATTTTAAGTTTACTACTCGTAGAAAGCTGAAAAGATTATTCGTATGTTCAATGGTTGCAGTAATTAAATTAAGTGTTAATTTGAAAAGTAGCTCATACATGCTCATTAAATAATGACAGGAGAAAAGTGGCCTTTTTTACGTAAGTAATTTAGTTACGATTAACAAGGAGTATATCGGTCCTCCGAAAGCCAAAATTGATCAATGTACCTCGATGTGATTGATAAACCAGTACACCCGAAGGATAAAAATAAGAAGTAAGGTGAGGGTACGCGGTAGTTACGCAACGTTGTCTCGAAATCCCGTCCACCGAAGGTCAAGCCAAGTTCTGCAAGAGAGCAACCCCGCGCGAAACTTTTGCCAGTCACGTTTCGACTTTCGAAGGGAAGGAGAGAGAGAGAGAGAGAGAGAGTGAGAGAGGAAGAGAGAAAGAGGGGACTACAAGTCGAGAGAAGGGAGACGACCCAACCGGGGAATTGGGTCACCCGATGGCCGGGCAAAAAAAGTGAAGATAACGAGATTCCCGAGGAACTTGCCGTCGCCACGATTTTTCCGACTTTTTATTTTCCCCTCTCTTTCTCTCCTTTTCTTTTCTTACTTCTCTCGTTTTTGTTTCGGACACTTGGTGGGAAATTTCGGTCTCGCGCGAACACCCAGAGGTATACCTATACATTTTTTTTTTGATAATTAACGGGATTAATCATTGGGTTTTGTGCTTCGCGATACTTTTACGGATCAGTTCGACATACCTCAGATGTTGCATTTCTTTAAATATTGAAAGCTTACATTGTTGATCGCTCACGGCTTTTATACGATATTCCACTTTCCTATATATTTTCGATCGCGTTGAAATAAAATTTTACGATTCACGCGTGACACTACGGTCCAAAAACCTACAAATCCACCAATTAAGAAAACAAAACTTCGCGGGGTATACGAACGAACGCGGACATCGAGAGACCGTAATTTTTGCAGGGAGTACTTTTTTAACACATCGTACGTGTGTGTGTGTGAAACCATGGACCGCGTACATGCGTCGCAACTTGAAATTGCCAAATTTAAGATGTTAGTTGAACAACGCGCGGTACGTGTGTGTGTGTGACCCACTTGGTTAAAAATAGCTTGGTTCGACTTAAAAATCCGAAATCTCGTACCGAGCGAATCGAACAATTTTCGGTCTAGACTAAAATCCGTTTTGCTTCCACTTTTTAATTAAACCACCCACACCCCTCAATACAAAAATTAAAGACGCAGGGTATTAAAGTTATACTTTTTTATATCTCTACGTTTACAGTGATACGTATATAGATATTTCGTCGATTACGTTCGCGTACAAACAAGTAGGAGCGACGTTTCCATTTGACAAATATTATTATTTTGTTTATCCTGTATTTTAATTACGAGCGTCGTGTACAAACCATCGGCGCAGATATATATATATATATATATATATATATATACATATACACGTATAATATTTATATCCTGGTTCATTTGTCTTTTTTTCTTTTTTCAATAGCTCCATATGTACGTGTATAATTTTTGCTTTTGCGCTTTTGATATCCCATCTCTAGCGTATCGAATATTTCTCGGACGCCCATGTATGTGTCTTTTGCGTTTCGAGTGTACACGCAGAAAGAGAAGAAACGTATAGCGTCCCATGTGATTGTTAAAAATCGGTCGCGAACTCAGAGACAGATATAAAGAGAGAGAGAGAGATAAAAGTTTGCGGAGCGTAAGAATATAAAAGTTGTTTGAAACTCATAAATACCGGATGGTCTCGTCTTTTCTTTCTATTTTCGCTCGGTTTGCAGCGGGAAGGAAAAGAAACGCGCGGCGCGACCTTGAGAAGGAAAAACCGTTTGGCGGATGGGTGACCTACACCCTTCCCCTATATCGACTAAAAGATTTGATCGAGGTGTACGGATGCGCCTTTTCTTCTTCTTTTTTTTCCACATAGTTTGCAAAATGAAAATTCGCATCAGCCGAGAAAAAGCAAAGTTGAACAATTAAAATGCGGTTGAAGAAAAGAGAATTGTGCAAATGGTGGGAAAGTTACATCGTTCGGAAAGATCTAAACTTGGATATCGGGAAGTTTGGATAAATTTGCAACTTCCGGCCAGGGTAAAAGTTGAACAATTTTCATTGTTTGGTTATACGCTCGCGGATTCGAGATTGCGCAAAGACTCGAATTGCCGAGAGGTAACAAAAACACAAGTTTTCTGTATACCTCCTAAACTCGTCCCAAGGGGCAATTCCTAAAATGTTTGCGCTGGTGCTTCTATTACGGTTATCCGTAATCTTTCCAACGATAACAATATAGATATATATTTATAGGGAGGGAGAGAGAGAGTGAGAGATTTGTCGAAATGATCAATGGGCAAAAGATATTTCCAGTTACATCGACATATTATTTATTCAAAAAAAAAATCGTCCTTTGCGAATTATTTAGTACGTCTTATGATAATTTTTTAATTAACTACATAGAAAAAACTTTTTTATATCAGAATCTAAAATATTAATATATCGGTACTCAATTTTTACAATGAAAGATAATCCGTCTATATATAGTATATTAACATTAAGTAAGGTACCTATTTCTAAAGTAGATTTTTTAAATCAATTTAAGTAATTTATGTTTTACAATATATGAGTTATCGTTAGAGTTCATTTTTTAAATAATAAAATTGTTGTTTATTAAAACATCGTTAAGCTCTTTTACCCTTGAAATTGTTCTTGTAAAGTTTTTTCAAATATATAATTTGATATTTTAATTAAATGAGTGAATTTTATTAGTTACAAAGTTAGATTTGAGCTAAAAAAAATGTTTTGCGATTTAGGTTTAACAACTGTTTTACTAGTTTCAGATTGGAAGATCTTACTAACAATATGAACATTTTATATGATTCACCCGAAAGATATAGTACCGTTAGTTACATCCCCATAAAGTTTGTACTGGATATTTGTAAATGTTGAATGCTATAGAATTTTCGACAAATTTCTAAAGATTGTCGACTTATTTGTGTACAAACCTATATACCAAAACCTCCTATTCGGTCCTTTTTTTTTCTTTAAGCTGAATTTCGAAACTATCGGAACACATAATACTACTGTGTTACGTAGTAAAATTTAATAAAAATAGATATCAATGTTTATTACAAGCTGAGTACATTAATTTTCAATGTATATGGATCTCCATGTAAATATCAATGAGTTTATCAATATATAATCACTGGTCGCTCGTTATCTTATACGTTCGGATAATATTTACACAGAAATAAGAAGTGCAGATCGTTCGGCATAGGATTCCTATCCGTAAGCTCGACACATTGACCGCACATCTAATTGACAGTGTCAAAAGGAACGAGAAATTGCGTAACGCGGCTCAAGTTTGCCACTCGACTCGTTACGAGGAAGGTAAAATCGAAGCGATGCTCGCGTGCATTCGGTGGAAGAAAAGAAGGAGAATGAGCCAAGATTACGTAATCGTAAGAACGATTTGCAATCGCGTTTGCAATAACGAGGAGCGCGCACTTGACGATTACGGTGCGTCGTCGCTCGCACGGTACTAAACAAAAATAATGTGCGAATCGACTATCGAAGTCGACTGTTGAACGTACTTTTGACGAACCCTTCTCTCTCTCTCTCTTTCTCTTTTGCTGTTTCTGGTGCCTCGAAGTTGAGATGTCTGAAAATTTTTGAAAATTGTGGGCGAGAGAGTTGGAGAGTCGAAGGAGATAGTGCGATTGCGTCGTCGCGAAGGAACCTAGAGGTTCTTCGAATCCTCGAAAAGTAAGGTTTTAAAGCAGGAATTCTGTGCATGCAGGAGAGCTTTAAAGTCTCATCGGCCACGTCTGGATCCTCAAATTGGTACACAGCTCTAGCTTCCAGAGAACTAGCGGTACTACCGCTCGTACTAGTGGTACGTCTCTCTCTCTCTCTCTCTCTCTCTCTCTCTCTCTTCTCTCTCTTCTCTCTCTCACTCTCCTATCTCGCGAGTATTCCACCAGACTGGCTTTTCCTTCCAATCTCGAGAAGCTCGGTCTCGCTCGGTCTCCTCCTCCTCCTTTTACCTCGAAAATTCCTCTTTTTCTTTTTATCGCTCGGTCGGGCTCCCTCTTCCTCCACGTCTCTCCCCCTTCTTCATCCCGCCTCGTCCTTGTGCACGGTCTCTTTCACCCGGGGGTCTCGTTGAGTCTCTCTCTCCCGCTCTCTCTTCCTCTCGCTCTCTCGCTCTCTCGCTCTCGACAGCTCCGAACCAGCCAGCAGCCTCACCCTCCCCGTCCGGGTCTGCAGCCACCCGCGCATCCACCCCCTGCCAACGACCAAACCCGGCTCTCCTCCTCGCCTCTCCTCCCATTTCCAACCCACTAGCAGTTGCCGCAGCTCCCAACCTTTTTACCCGACCCTCGTCGTTTCTCCTCCTCCACCCGCCACCCCCTTTTTATCCCGGCACTCTCTCCTTCTCTCTCACTCTCTCTCTCTCTCTCTCTCTCTCTCTCACTCTACCTTCACGCGCACCACTCATTATAGTTTCCCACCCACACTCTCCCTCCCCCCCCCGGCACTTCCCTCTCTTTCTCGTTCTCTCTCTCTCTCTCTCTCTCTCTCTCTCACTCTCACCGCAGGCGCCCTCTGGAGCGAGCGCTACGTCGAGCATGACTCTCTTCCTCCCTCCCGCCCGCCCGGCTTCCCTCGCTCTGCGTTCCGTCCTCTTTGCCGGTGAACCCCACAGCACTAGCAGCAGCAGCAACACCACCAGCAACCAACCAACCAACCAACCCCATGCCATTTCTCACAGCGACGGCAACATCAGCAGCAGCACCACCACCAGCACTACAACCAGCAGCAGCAGCAGCAGCATCAGTATCAGCACACGTACGACCGCGTGAGCTCGCATACGTATGAGCTCTCGCGTGTACGAACCCCGGGAAAATCCTGGAAAATCCAGCGAGCGAACCTAACCTCGACGCAACAAAGTGCACGCACGGCTGTGTGCGTGTGTCGAGTGTATGTAGTACTCACACCACCCCATCGAGGAGAAGAGAGGCGAAGGGTTCGAATGGTCATTGGCGCGCAAAAATGTTTATTAAAACTCGATCGGAACTGCGCGAGCGAGCACCGCACCGCCGGATGTATATATGTAGATGCGTGCCGCGGCGCGTTAAAAATAGACCCGTGCAGCGCTTACGTGCGCCGATGGGTGGTGAGTATGGGAAGGCGCAGCCACCAACCTGACGGTGATGAGATGACCGTAAACCCCTCCTGCCCTGCCGTGCCCTGCCCTCCGCGTACCTGAACCTCTTACTTACCAGCCACTCTTTTACCAAGGTATTTTTCTATACACTCGATCAATCGTGGTTTCCTCGACCACCAACGTATACACTCGTTATCGCACTCATCTACTTATCTAGCTACTTTTATTTTCTTTATCTTGTCGGATCTATCGAAGAATGACGAAATTTCATGGTTTTTAAATGGAAGGAGAACACCTTGGTCATCGAATTTTCAGAAAACTATAGAAAGGGCAGGTTCTTCTCGTAAAGTATTTGTATACCAGTTTCGAGTAACTACCTTTCATCGATTTTTAATTAACGAATCGTAATACAATTGTATTACCGGTCGTTTACGCATTATTGCACCTTTTATTTCTATCAATTATTCCTCGTAATTGTCGTACAAAGAGGAGTGTATAAGAACAAGGGTTTTGCGCTTTCGTCATTACTATACACGAAAAAGCATATATACATATATAATTACGTTTAATATCGATACACATTTATTACATATCGTCTATACATATATATACATATATAAATTTGTATAAGATCGAGTTATTTCATATGCGGTTAGGTACGTATACGTGTGCGTGTAGGTAATTAATAGGTAGCCATAAATGGACGACACTTAATGTAAATATATAATCAATTACACGATTAATTGGACACGGTAACGTATGTAAACCATATTTAGTTTATTAACCTGTCATTCGCACGATATTTGAATTTTATCTGGACAATTGATTTAATTTACCATATTATTACAATTTGACGCTTGCTCCGTTATGGGTATCGTTCAACGATTTAACCTACTCCTCACCCACGATGCACCGTACACCCCCCCCCTCGTTTTCCTTTTTATATTACTCCTAATTCTTCCGTTGTCTTTTTCAACCTCCCAACCTAATAATCAACAATCGTTCCTTAACGTTTACTATGGCTCGCGAAGAATTTCGAATGTACTTGTTAATTTTGTCTTTTCTTTTAACGCACGCCTGTACAATCTAATATTTTTCTCTCTGTGTAATATATATCACTCCTAGATTCGAAAATTTTCAATCTTCGCGTTTGTCATTTTTAATCGGTATTTCATATAGTTTCGTGTAGCCTTACTGAGCACCTTAAAAAAGTATCCTTTATAAAGCGAAAAGGAAAGTAGGCGCGATCGTATACCGTAAATAAACGTATACATAACAACGTACACCTATTCTTATCCAGTCGTTGAAATTAAAAAAGTATAATTTAAAGCTCGTACAAGTTGGTTAAAGGAAGGACAAAGTTAATTCCACAGGTGTAATAAACCAAATATTTCGTCTTTAAATTTGGTCCACGGGGTAGGAGTGAATTAGTGAGCGCACCCACGCAAATCAAGCACACGATACCGGTAGCGGGTTAAACAAAAAAAAATGGTAGGAAAATTTAGAGGAGTCGTAAACGCTGATACATCATCCCGTACGTATAGACGATAAATTCATCGTATAGCCATAGCTATATACGTGTCGATTCATCGTTCCGACCACGCGCGCGTTGACCCTCGCGATGGATATTCCCTTCCGACCCATATTTTTCTCTCTCTCTCTCTCTCTCCCGCCGACCCACACGTACATTCCTCCATCACTGTGTATACCAACAGTGTATTTCGTCCCGTATATTTTTGTGTTTGCGCGTGTACGTGCGTGTTTTTTTCGTCCGCGTGGTTCATCGCCGAGAAATAAGCGACAACGATGGCCCGGGAAAGATAAACCGAGTCCAGGCTAATCGTCCCTCGTATTTCATTTCCCTTCCCCTCCCCCTACCTCCCTCCCTCTCTCTCTCTCTCTTTCTCACGAGCACTTTTTATCGTCGAGCCGATATTGCTCGCATCTATTTCGCGAGCCCGCGCATTCCAAACTTCACAGAGTGAAAGTGTATATCCCTCGGACTACTTTTTCCAACCTCCGAATTTTGTCAAAATGTATATATATAGTTTATTTTCCCTCAATAACCTTTTTTTAAATATCATCAAATTTACGCTGATAATTACATTCATGTCTAATTTACAATGGCTGAATCTTATCATCTGGATTGTATTAACATTTCTTAATTCTTCTTATTGTCATTATTTAGTATCGCGTTTAATTATTCTATTAGTAATAAGTGCACATTTCTTTAAAAAAATCTCTTCGTAACGCTTCTCTACTTACTCTATATGTTTAATAGTTTAATTATTATAAGTAATCGTAATTTTTTGGCAGCCACAAGTAAAATATTAATCAATAATTTGAAAAAAGTTTCTTCTACATCATTTAAGAATAATTACATTTCTTACTACTTTGGGTTTTTTAAGAGGACATTACGTTATTATTCAAGTAATTTACCGATAGAGAAATACCACGCAAATTAATGTTTCATATTATTAATGTAAGCAAAATCACGAAAATATTCAACAAGTTATAATTTTTCAAAAATCCAAATAATTAGTGAATAAGTTTGAGATAGTTTAACCCTTGCATGAGACATTGGGGTACAGCAATTACCCCAACATATTTCTAAGATAATTTTGTGCACTCAAAGTCGATATTATCGGGTATACAACGTTATCTCGCATTAACGATTTTTTTATAAAACCAATATTTTATTGAAACGTGATATTCAAAGAATTTAAAAAAAAAATTCTTATGTCATAATAGACAACTTTTAAGTTTTTATAACAATTTTGCGATTGGGGTACAAAAAACCCCAGTGTGTCAAGTACGTCACGCAGCGAAAGTGTGAAATGTAAGGGTTAAAAATTTTTAATTATTAGGACAGATCGACATAAATTAAAAAAAAATTATTATGACAAACTTAATTTGCACAATTATAAATTTCGTGATAACAAAGGGCAATGTTCTCGTGATTTTGCTTATATTTAATATAAAATATTAATTATTGTAAAAACAATACTTCTTAGTATGTAAATTACTCGTATGATAATATAACGAGTTTGACATGATTTTTACGCTTCGACTAGATCACATGTGTACCTACATTATAATTCAATTATTAACTTATAATTATCAATTATTAACTTATTTATGAACGATTTACATCAACTATATAGAATAAAATTTTAGATGAAAATAAGTTGTTCAAATCTTATCCATACCTCAATAAGTGCAATATATCCTTCTTTTTTTCAAGTTAGCTACTTCTACAAATATACATTTCAAAATTCATCAATTCTTACTACATAAATAATTTATTATAATTTACAAAATGATATAAAATTTAAAATACTGGAAATGTGTTTTAATAAATTTTAATGGCGTATTATAAATTTTAATATCATTCTGCAAGGATTCTTTTCAAGAGCTTAAAATAAAATATCATTCGTAGCGTAGACATTCACGTTGCAATGTAATTCACGAATACTACCCTTTTTTTTATTAACTGATTGCTGAACACGATGGATCTATACGAAATTTTCGGCAAAAGTTACGTTTAACGTTACATAGTGAAAATTGATGGATTTTGAGATAAATAATTGCGAAAGTAACTAATTTAGAATTACTTTCATCTCAAATTATCTCTATCACTGTAAAAATGTTTTTTTTTACTTTATAAAATGCTTCCAGCTTGTACTAAAATTTAGTGGATTTTAAAATGTTGATCCGATCGGTTAATGTGAAATCACCCGCATACATAAATTTGAAGGTTAATAACCGTTAATGGAATAATCGGACCTCGTAATCTAAAGATTGTTCATAAATAACAAACTAATGTATAATTGTTGAATCACTTAATAATAGGATTTAATATTCTTCTTTATTATTTATAAAGAATCTATGACCTTATTACGTATTAGATAGTTAGCATATTTTAATTATAATTTTCTAAAATAATTATACGCTATTATTTAAGTTTTATCAAAAAAAAAAAAAAGAAAAAAATGTAAAGTTAATATGTTAAAGGTAAACGTGACAAAATTCAAAATTTAAGCATTTAAAATATTCGCCCCTTATGTAGTAAATACTAAATTTACGATAGTCTGAAAAAGGGTAACTTAAATAGACTTGAAGAAACTCGGCACACAGCGAAAAATAAAACTTTAAATGTTTCGACCAGGCGTAACTCATCGCGACGTTATACTGAACGTTCTTCTCAAAATGGGGCTTCGATCATAATCTGACCCCACCACCGGTCACTTTTCGCAATGAATACGTTGTCGGAAAATGGTACTTTTTTTTGTTTATTTCAAGACAGTCAAAGAGACAAGAATATTTTTGTAACTCACTATGAGGGTGCACTCGACGAGTCCTTGCCTAGTGCGTATAAATTGTACTTTGAATAATATCAAATAAACGATCATTGTATAATATCCAGTACATCAAATTATTTTATCACATATTTGTTTTAATCTCAGTAAATATTAGTTTAATTATAT
Organism: Theocolax elegans; assembly: GCA_026168455.1. Taxonomy (NCBI): domain Eukaryota; kingdom Metazoa; phylum Arthropoda; class Insecta; order Hymenoptera; family Cerocephalidae; genus Theocolax; species Theocolax elegans. The sequence goes on from CM047431.1 coordinate 57,853,352, forward strand.
TAAGGTACCGATATGGAGGATAATAACAAATAAATAAATAACAAGTTATTTATTTAAATAGTTGTACTACGTGGTTCGTCTGCGTGGTTTGCAGAGCTCTCTAGGTACGTTCGACGATGCCTATCTAGGCGAGATTGTAACACAGTTCTCAGCGTCAATGTACCTGAATAGGTCTGCAAACCACGCAGACGAACCTCGTAGTACAACTGTTCAAATAAATAACTTGTTATTTATTTATTATTATCCTCAATATCGGTCCTTTAATGTGATCTACAATGGAGGATACAATTAAGGAACTGTTAGTTTAATCGTAATAATGTACGTTATATTTTATTTAACCACTCTATCAAAACAGTTGCTAAAAATAAAGGATTAATTGCGCGTTCGAAAGATCCACCAATTTACATATAGAAGTTTTCTCGATTGACGCTACCCAACCAAAGATTTATCGAATAACAACAACAAAAAATATCCATAGATTGAGCTAATGGAAGAAAAAAAGAGTAAAAAGCAAAACGTACTATTAACGTTGAAACGTTGCGTTTTTACAAAAAGAAAAATGGAACAAACGAACCGAAGTGTTAGGACAATATATATACATAAATGTGAAAATGTGAAAATGTAAAAATGTAAAAATGTTGCTAAAAAAGGTATATAAGCGTACAAAACGAATGGTCGAGGTTCTCGGAGGCCCTTTCTCTCGATGGTCGAGAAGGAGCGCAAACGAGGAGAGAATCCTCGGGCGTTCTCCGAGGTTGCGCAACGCCCCTCGTTAAGTAACTCGAGGAGCGCAAGACGAGCTCGCGCGAAGAGGTTAAAGAAAAAGGTAAGAAAAATTTCGCAATGTGTGTGCGCACGTATATGTATATATGGGTATATGTACGCATACTTACAAAAGTGATTGCCGGGGCCGGCGTAGTGGTGTCCCTTGTACGCGGCGAACAAGCCGGGATTGATGCCGATCTGCAAAATAAAAAGTATTTATATAATTGTGTACGTGAAAATGTGAATGCAATATATATAGTTATAGTATACATGTATAATAATTGTAATAATACGAAGGGTAAGGGCAAGGGGAGGGGTCGTGGGGGTAAGGTATATAGGTAGGCGACGGTGCGTCTTCCTCGTCGCAGGGGACGTGTGTGAATGCGAGCGTCGCGTCTCTAGAACGAACGTTCACCCCGCAAGGAAGACGAGGGTTGAGACAACTCGACTCGATGGAACTCGAGGTTTTTCTCGATCGAAGGGTAAAGAGATAGCGCGTATAGGGGGAACGAACGCGTGATCGAGCGTGCAGCCTCTCCTTTTCGGATGGTTAACGCCTTGCCAACTTTCCGATAAGACGTTCCACTAGTTTATTATACTATATACATATATATATTTATATATTTATATTTATAGCGATTCGCAGACCGTAAGTCGAAAGGTGTTGGATCGCGGATGAAGATAAGGAAATTCGCGAGACAATATCGAAGGCGCGGGGACCAGACGCTCCTCTCCTCGTAATCGCGATACTCGAGGGCGATTATGCAACTCGTGCACCGTCACCGCACGTACCTGTTGCGCAATTGTGTGTGCGCGCTCTCTCGCCTCTTCGTTCGTTCGTTCGTTCGTACGTACGTTCGTTCCTCGCTTTGGAGGTTAGGTAATTAACAACGCCGACGACGATGCCGACTAAGTCCAAGGATACCCACCGACCCGATCCTCCCGTTACCTCTCTCCCTCTCTCTTTCTGTTTATCCCTATCTCTCTCGCGGCTCCTGATCGTGAATTTATTTTATACTAACCAACCTCTCGAGTACCAAGCCATTTTTTTTATCAAAGGATTCTCATAATTTTTTGGAAGATAAATAAAAGAAAATAAAAAATATGGTAACAGCTTTATTTTCTTTCGGACAAAAATTAGAAATTATTAATTAAAAAATTGAGTCAATTTTTTATATATATAAGGTAGAAAGAATTAATATTAAGTAGCTACATTTTTTTAAAAGAAAGAAACAACAAATATTTAGTATATTAAAGATTTTAAAAAGAAATAAACCGATTTGAAGAGAAATCATAAATTTTATACAAAAATCAAAAACTTTTGCGAACATTAAAGATTTCTAAATTAAAACCAAAAGTATTCGAAAAAAATGAAAATAAGAAGCAGAAGATTAAAAAAAAAGAAAACTCGACAGTCACCAAGAGAAATATCAAAATTTAGTAAAATAAACACACACCAAAGGTTAACCGTTTGGATTTATCGTTGAATATGTTATCAAAGTAGAAGACGTACTCGAAAAAGTAGACTAATTATTTAGAGCGTATATGTAGACGCGTAATCCAAGATGTTTGGTACACGTAATAATCGATGTGAATCATAGACATATCACGAATTACGTAGACGAGACTCCACGCGTTTACGGACGTTCGAAAAAAGGAGAAAAAAAGAAGAAGAATGACTGATTAAAAACGACACTGACACGCTTACGAGTCATTCCCGACAATAGAGCATGTGTGTACGTGTGTGTCACACACACACACACACACACACGTATACACTCGAGAAATCGTGTCGGGCTAAAAGCTTAAAGAACATTTATTAAAATGAATCGAAAGCGAATCTCTTTAACCTAGTGAATCTTAATTAACGAGCAAAGTTCTATACTGGCTTAACTTTCGAGGGGCAATACACTCGACCGATGTTTCCGAAGTTTATAAAGTTGTTACGTCACCTCAGCTATACAGGCACGTATACATCCACACACCCGCACACCAACAGACACACATGCACAGGGTCGCACACTCGGTATTACATTAACACCTGTTTAGCTACCATTAATATTATATCGCCTCTTCGTCGTTTCTTCGTTCGCGTGTTAAAAATCGACATACGAGAAGGGTACAAAGTGAGTAAACAATTAAACGATCTCCTCGTCAAAGTATGCATGTCTATATATATATATATAAATATATATATATATATATGAATCGGAGTTGTAACTTTGCGAAATAAAAAGAAAAGTAGAGGTAATTACCACCTGTTGTCTCGAGTAAGTACAAACGGACGGTCAACTTTAAATTCAATTTAGGGATTACACAATGCCACAGGCACTGGTATAAAACGATATTCCGCTCTCCCTCTCTCTCTCTCTGTGCATGTGTGTGAGTGTGTGTGTGTGAATGTGTGACCGTAGCTGAAACGTAAATATTAGCATATACGCGACCAAGTAATTAGCGGTTGACCGTAAGTTTGTGCTACCGACGTTAGATTCCAGGCTCGAAATAATGTTTTTTATCGAATGCATTTTAGTAAATTACAGTGTCGAGGACGTATCGCATCGAGAAATTTTGTAAGATGGCTCGAAATAATGGCAAATGACAAGTGGTCCAGAAACCACGAGGGCACGATTGATTAACCGCGAGTGCGCGAACATTTTATTTTCTCGGGGCTTGTAAATAATTACGAGTCGCAAGACAGGGCAAACGTAGGATCTCGTCCTTCGATAAGAACAGAAAAGAACAAAATGAAAAAAAAAAGTAGTAAGGTGTATCGAAGAGAAGGAAGGGAAGGTAGGGAAGGTAGGGAAGGTAGATAGGGATGGGGGAAAAAATGGACGAGTCCGGAACCGCCCTTCCGCGTGCACGAAAAAAGGGTAGAGCGGTGCGGGCCGTGCGGGTACTTTTCGGGAATGCAATTGGGAGAAGAGAGAGAAGTAGGGATGAGAGTAAAGCGCGCACGCGAACACGGAGAGAGGGATAAAGGGAGAGCGAGAGAGAAAGAGAGAGAGAGAGAGAGAGAGAGCTCGAAAAGTTGACCCCGGGTAAAGAAGGAAAAAAGGGAAAAAGAAAGCACCGGGACGTAAATCGGGCGTGGGTTGTGCGCGCACCTCTCGATAACGGGTACTGCACCCTACGCGTCCCGGGTGATAAAAAAGAGAAACGAGAGAGTGAGTGAGTGAGAGAGAGAGAGAGAGAGAGAGGTTCGATCGATGGTCCCCCGTGCGGTCACCGAGCGAAACGAAACGAACGCGCGGGGCCCATAAAGTACGTATCGCATTAGCGCGTTAACGCCAATGCGTTAGCCGCTCGAGTGACGTTCAATGCCCCACTGGGAGGAGAGGGACGCTCCCAGAGAACGGAAGAGATGAAAGGGGACGCTCTTTCCCTTTCTCTTTCTCTTTCTCTCTTTCTCTCTTTCTCTCTTGCTCTCTTGCGCTCTCGCGCGCAAAAAGCTCATTTGTAACCGGGTGGAGAGGAAGTAAGGGGGAGGGGGACGGGTGAGAGCGGGGAAGGAGATGGAAGCAGCGGGGGTGGCGGGGGGGGGGGAGGTAAAAACGCGCTTTCGCTGATGGACGCAAACGCATCGATATCGACGCGCGCACGTACACGCGTATCTCTCTGCACTTCCTGTGTATACGTATACGAGCTGCTGACATCGACTCGAAATCAAACGGGTCTTCTCACGCGCCCCTCCCTCATTCCCCGCCGCCCTTATTCTTCTTCCTCCGATTACGCACAATCGAGTCCGAGTCTTCAAATTATTCTTTCGAGGCGCATCGGTTGCTTCGCGCCCTCTCTAATTCCTCAAAATCTACAATTCGTCTCATCCCGTTCCTTCGAATTAACGTTCAAACGTTCAAACGGTTATTTAACGTCCAATTAACTGTTCTATAACACGCCAAACGGCTGGTCAGACGGCTCTAATCAAAATTATAATTAGACACCGACGAATCCTCGGAAAAAGGTATAAAAACAAAATTAACGAGCGTATACGCGATGTATCCTTTGTAGGCGCGAAAGAAATCACGCGCGTACTTTGGTTTAGGTCAGGCAAAAAAAAAAAGCAATATTTGGACTGATATCCGGGCTCTCGCGTTAATGACCGAATCGTCGAGGGTATGGCTACGTACTCGCAACGGCGTCGGTATATCGAATGACAAATTTATAGTTGCCCGGCAGATTCTCTCGACTTAATTTACCGTTAAATCGGACAAAGGGTCCACCCGCCGTTTTTCCACTCTCGCCAATATCACGTCCTCACTCGATGCGGGCTGCACGCGCCCATCGCGCTTGCTTTTAACTCTTCATTTTAACTCTCCCCTCTCCTCGCCTATTCCTTTCTCTCTTTTTCTTTTCGAGGCATCGGTTTAATTCGTCGAGTTTTCCGCGTTCGTATATAATGAACCCGAAATACACCGAAAATTCAAGCGCGCTTTCCAAAAATCTTTTGCGACGAGCCCGTTTATTGGCTTTGTTCGACCTCGCGCGATTAATCAAAGGACCGCCTATGTGCGTTATTTCCCGTAATTTTGATACGTTACGAGTCTCTATACCTCGAGCAGTACGTGAAAATTATCATCCGCCTCCGTTCTTTCGGTTTATTTATTTATTTTTTTTTATTTTTTCCATTTTTTATAGAGAACGTATTACTGTATTTCTTTTTGAGATGTTTTTCCTCGTTAGACCAAACCGAAATGTGAATATACCTTCCATCTTGAGATGTTTGTTTGGCCGTTGGCGTGTTCGCACCAACGTCTTTCGGTTCATTAATTATTTTAACACGATGTGCATTTTTAATTGTACGAAAATAATTGACCGCTCGAGTGTGAAAAAGTGTATCTTGAATTCTCGTTAAAATTACAAATGTACCGTAAACCCGATGAATATTTCGTAAGAACATCGATGATTATGTGGTAGAAAAATTTGAATATCCGTAACGTCGTTAGCGCGATTCGTTAAAAAAAAGAATATTAAAAAAAATAGATATAATTTTATGTACAGCATCTTATTTGAAAAAATTAAAGCAAAATTTTAATTTGACAATTAAGATTGCATGTAGATACTAAATCCATGGTTAAATAGAATGCCGAATATGAATGTACCCATCAATTCGAATGACGATTATTGGTCGATATAGTGGTATCGTTATTACACTTGCTGGAATTCGCTTTGTCCTACCTAATAATACGAATGCTCGAGTAATTTTAGAAACCCGACGCGCCAATATATCAAGATTCGTCAGCCGCGGTGCGAAATGCACAGAGCAAAGGTTAATTGGCTAAAAAGGGGGGTAGTATTTGCACGCACGCGCGTATACGTGTGTGTGTGTGTGTGTGTGTCGCACAGCAATCGGTGAGACGTCGTCGTAATAAAACAGTCCCAGATGGAACACGGAGACACTCGCGCGAATGAAAGTACACGTCCCGAGGCAAGAAAAAACGTGGACAACTTGGAGATAGATGCACGTATAATATACACGCGCGTCGGTGCGTTGGTATGCGCGTGCGGGCATATCTCCTGAGTGCAAAGGGCACGGTTTCATAAAAGTCAAATTTGGGTATACGGTGTGCGCGCTCGCTCGCAATATGAGAGAAATATCAAAGCAAAGTCGCGCAATAAGAGCCGAGATTGAGCCTGGACTCGGAGATTGCGCGGTAAATTCAAAAATTCAATTCGCCAACCTTGGGTTTTCGTGTAAACTTTACCTCCTCTCTCGGTCTCTGGCCCTTTTTACACACACACACACACATACACACACCCGCCCTCCGGGGATATTTCGGGTTTTAACCTTATAGAATCCTTTCCTGCCCTTTTCTCAAACTTGTTGGAAAAGTTGCGTTCGAAGTGTGTATGTTTGTTTGTGTACATCATACATTTTCTAAAGGGAATTAAAGGGAAAAAATTTTAAAACACTAAATTTTACTTGGTATTAGTTATGAACTACCAGTTGCAAGTAGTCCTTGGACAGAAAACAAAATGGAGATAGAGGAGTACTAATCGGAAATTACATTTTCAACTTACAATTAAAATGCGAGTTTACTTGCAATACGTCCCGCGTAAAATTCAAAACTATGGGAAATGCATTGTCAGTATATTAGGAATACCTATTAGCAACACCTGGTACACGTTTTGGGCATTTAATTGGAAATATTGCGCTAAAATACTTTGCAAGTGGAATAATCCAATCCACGGAGTTTTTATTTCGAAACGAACCCTGTACCACTGCTTACTCTGATAGTTACTCGTTTCTATTAAATATATAAATTGTAGGTTTAACACTTATCAATCGGAAACACTTAGTACACTTACAATTTCGATCAACAACAACTTTAATTTCGCAAAAAAGTATCTTAGACTATTATAGTTTCTTTAGCATCAATACATATATGGTTACGACACATTGACTGTCAAAGGCGCAAGCCAGTGTTGAGCATGTAAAAAAATTTGTAGGTTTTTAGACTACAAAATTTAATTGAAATTTTCTATTTTCGGACATAAAAATATTTACAAAAGTCAGCATTTTAAGCCGGATTAGACCTTGAATTTCTCATTTTCACTTTTTTTTATAAACCAATGAATAAATTTTTTTAAAACCCTGTAAGTCAAGTACTTAGGCATCTTTCTTGACTAATAATTACCCACCAAAAATTGATTACCTAATTATTATTTAAAAAATGATTATTTCTTAAAAAATCAGAACATTATGCCCTCGCTTTTGTATTAAACTGTACCCATATGAACTTTGTGTAGATTATTTATTCAATATATCAGTTATAATTTTTGGGTTGAAAATTGCAGATTCCTGTAATTTGGGACCGACATCCCAATCATCGTTTATAATACGTATTGTCATAATTACAATATTTGTCCTTTAATTACACATTGCTTTACCATTTAGTTAGTACCGATATTTTTAAACAAATAAGAGTAAAAATTGAAATTGGCCTACCAATACCTGAAAGCTCTCATAAGCATCCTCGTCAGTCTGATCCGACTCCTTATCAAGATTGTTATCCTTATCCTGTCAGGATCTGATTAGCTCATAAGATAGTTTACTAGTAGGTTACACTAACAATGATAATTATTAACAAATTATTGAACGTTACATAAATTTATTGTAAATTTAAAAATTAATTGAAATATATTTCACTCTTATTACAATTGGACGAAATATTTTTGTCTTAAAGACTTTCATCGCTTTTTTCACTGTCGAAGATATATTTTGAAATTCTATTCACATACCTAGTTTCGTATACTGTCCCGATACCAGATCAGACTCCAATTACAGATAGGGATTGCCCGATTATATTTATTTTCGGGAGTAGTGGTTGATAACCTTTAACCTATATATTTAATTTATATTACAGGAACAAATGTATAACTCGATGGTAAAGTGCTCAGTTCGAAACCAAAACTCCGCGAGTTTTAAAACAATTAATTACTTCGTTTTATACTTTTACACTTGCAAATTAAGAGAGACATGCAATATTTCCAATATGTTGGCTATTGAATGACAATGATTTCGATTTTTAAATAGGGACACCAAATAGTTACAAATTCACATTGTCAATTCGTATTAACATTGTTGTTTGCCTTTGAAGGATACAGTACTCAGTCAAATCATAGTATTCCTTTTACTTTTATACGTATGTAGTATTCATGTATATATATATATAATTATATGAACTTACAATAATGATGTCGAGGTCGTTGGTCAGGTGATCCGGAAGTACACGCTTACTCACTTCCTCCTCGGGCATGCCGTCAAACCTGTCGTGCTTCTTCCTTTCCTTGTACGTTTTGGCTCGTTTCTTCGCTTCGGCCAACTCGGCTCTACAATTTTAAACAAAAGAAAATGCAAACCATTAAATGTACGCGTACAATTCGGGCTCACTCCCTTCACTTTTAATCCTCTTTAATGAAATGAATAAATCTCAAAATAATTTACACACCTTTTGAATAAATTACAACAAACAAAATCACAAAAACTTATAAGTTAAAATCTAATCAATTATTCAAATTTCCCGCGATTATAAATTATGGACTGAGAAGGAATATTTTTATCAAAAATTATTTATATTTAAATTTACTTTACTGGGGGGTACCAAAGTCGAGTTTTATCCTCCCTACTTTACCGGCCTCAAAAGTCACATAAAATTAGTTATAATTAAAAAAGGACAATAATTTACGCAAATGAACAGTTCCAATTTTGAAGGAAAAATATCGATTGGTTTTCGAAAAATCCTTTACCAAAATTTACGATAATTTCGTGCGATTTGAGGTTATACGCTCGTCTAATTAAAAGGCATGTCAAGATTTTTAGTAAGGGTTTTCTCCTAAACTAGTCAATATTTTTCGTTCAAATTTCAAAGACAGATAAATTATTAATAAAGAAAGGGTATTGTTCTCCTAGACTTACGTAAATTAACTTCCTTTCTTAATTATACCTATTTTTTTGTCATTTTCGAGATCGGTAGGTTTAAGGAGGATAAAACTTGTCTTTGGCACTCCGTTAAGGAAAACCTCGAGAATAGTGTGCTTAGACGTAATCTATAATTGGGCAAAATGTCGATTGGAGATTGGTGCAGTAGTAATAACAAGATTAATTATTTTAAGAATGTTTAAACGTAAATGCAGTGCAATTAATATGTATAAACAATTTCATTAATTATAACACCAATCATTTTGAAACTTTATAGAATCATAGACTGCGCCGTAACAAAGTGCAATGTTCCGTGATTTAATTAAATTTTAACATATAAATTACTAATTTGTGTAAAAATGTTACTTCTCAGTAGGTGAATGACGCTGATGGTATCACAACGAGTTTATCACCGTTCTAAAGAACTTTTTAAATTTGAAATTCAACTGACAAATATTTCGTATTGCCAATTTCGATCGACGACTAACCAAATTCAAAATGACAAGTTGAAAATTAACTTTTGAATTTAGGTTCGTCATTCAAAGTCCTCATTGCATCAGTGGAATAATAATATTTAAGTAAATATCATTGTGACTAGTGTACCTAATTTTCCGAGAATAAATGTGTCGAAAAATGTAGCATTCTTATCCAAAGTGAAAATATTATTTATAAGAAATCGAATAACTGTCGATTGCCCGTTCAAATTCCGATTAAAAAACAAAAGATGAGAGAGAGAGAGAGAGAGAGAAAAGTGTGCCAACGGAAGTAGGAACGTCATCGTCAGTTACGATATAAAAGATGCAATGCAAAATTTGTGTTCTCGCGTTCGAATTGACAAATCCATTCTACGTCTAATTTAATCCTCAAACTTATTTACATTGCAGAAAATTTAATTGTACATTTATCCCGTACTGGTGTTAAATTATTATTTTTCTCGCGCGTATATAAAACTATACGTTAAGAAGTGAGGGTGAATTTGTTGGAGAGAGAAAAAAAAAGAAACGATAAGAATGAGAAGAAAATAACTTACTCCTCTGGGGTAAGGATCATTTCGCACTTCTTCTTGCGTCCTCGTTTCTTAGGTTGGTGGGCGAGCTGGGGGTTGACGGCACCGTTCATCATCTGCAAGCTCATAGGATGCTGCGGTGGTGGCTGCTGTTGTTGCTGTTGTTGCTGCTGCTGTTGCTGCTGCTGGGGACACAGGGAGTTGGGTGGCGTTGGCGTGGGCGTACCGAGTCCCGGTTGAGCACCGCCGCACGCCATCACATCTGGATTGTCACCCGGGCTACTCGCTGTCCTTATACCGCTCATCGTCATTTCTTCGTCGACGAACGAGTATGGATCTACCGGTGTCTCACATTTTATCGACATCTAGACACGAACAACACATTTTTTAAAAAACATTAGTTTCCTTTTTTTATATAGACCGAGACTACCTCTCGTATATAGGCTTCTAAATATATTATTCATTTTATCTTTTACTTAACCTTTTTATTATTATCATTTATTGCATTCATTGGATGATAGAAAAAAAGTGTAATGTGTATGTATATACTATATTACATGTGCATTAACGGAGTGTCGGACCTACATTGCATAGATCTAAATATTTCAAATAAGGATACCATAAATTAAGTTCGTCATTTATCATTTAATTATAAAAGTAAGTCACTTTTTAGGAAAAAAGGCTTTTTTAATTGCTTCCACGATCATCTATAAATTTTTTTAATATATTTCATTACGAGACGGTCTAAAATTGTGGATAATCGCAAAATTCGATTTCATCCACAATCGGTACGAATGATCTTTATTTGCTAATTATTTGAGTTAAACCTTCTCCTATATTATTCATACATCACTTGCAAATTTTATTTAAATTTTTCATTTTTCCATTTAAGTGACAATGTTAGAATTATTTTTAAACATTGCGGTAAATAAATTAAAGAAAATTAAATAAAAAAATTAAACAAACTTGACAAGTGTAGATTAGGATTAGGGTTACTTTCTGAGATATACGGTTTCATTTTTTCTTTTGTTTATTCAGAAAAAAATTCTCATACTTCCGTACCCCGTAAAATATTAATTAAATTTTAAATAAATAAAAATATGAATCAAAGTGAACCGAAATTGACGTCGATAAATCGGAAACACTCGAGGATAACCAATAGTCAAATCAAAAATAAAAAAAAAGACAAAAAGAAACATCCCGTTGATTCGATAAAAGGTATTGATAAAGGAGATTATACCTACAATTATAGTATATAATTACAAGTTTGAAAAGTGTTTTCGCAATATCGTAAAGTTGTCAAGGGATGTAAAAGCGTTTTCGTCGTAAAACAAAGTCAATTATCCGACCGATATTTTGATTCGCGGAGTAAAGGAAATCAGCTTCGATATATATATATAAATACAGGTGGTGTCACATTGTGCGCATTAAATAATTATCGTTGCCGGGTCAATCGAATTTCAAAGCTAGGCTCGATGCCTCGATTTGAAAAAAAAGGAAAGAATAGAAAAAGGGAAAATAATAATTCATCGGAAGGTTGCATAGTAGCGGTACCGTATATATCGGAAATCAGTGGGAATAGAGTTAATTGGATAACCGCACGATCCGCGATCCGCGATCCGCGGATGTATGTGTGTATACGTAGGTATATATTGGAGTTTGTGCATCAATCGGCTAGGATAATGGGATACAGCGACATTAGTAATTCAATCGTAGTTACAATTACTCCAGATCGAGTGTCTTCACTTTCGCTTTAAAACATTTACGGGCAAACGCGGTTAACGCGGTTAAGCGTAAAACGACCTACGGTATATAACGAGACGACCGCACGTACACCCATATGCATATATATATATCGGTGTGGTCTTGGAAACTACTTGCCGATGATCGTCTTCCACGGATATTTCTCGTTGTTACGTACTTTTCAGAAACATCGTATCTTAAACTATATACGTAGAACTGCGTATCGTTGGTGTGTCCTACCGAATAAGTATATCTGTGTAGATCTACATCGATTGGGATGGACGTATCATCCATTTTCATGCATCTAACGATATCCAATTCTTATCTTCGTGAAAAGTAAGGTTACGTTACCGCTGCATTTAATTTTATATAGGTATATAGTTGTATAATTAAAATTGTTTTTTCTTCTCTATTCATTCGGTCGGTAAATATTTGAGTATTCCATCCCGTTGACACAGCTACCAATACTATTCCTGAGATAAAAGTTACATCAAAACCCTCGAAGACACACGAATGAAATAAAAAAAAATCGAAAAAAAGGTTAAGAATGAAACGTTTATAGTTGTCGATGGTTAAAGAGGTAAAAAAGAGGAAGAGAGGGGGAAGGGGGGGAGGGGAAGAGTATAGTACTCGGTGCGTTTATAGGACGGTTGCTCACGCGAGAGAAGCGCGCACCTGGCGATCTACACATCGAGGATGCGCGCACGTGCGCTCGTTAAAACCGATACGAGACATGCAAATTTCCAACTGCGAGTTGCGTAATTCTTTCGCGCTGACTTCTCCCTCTCCGGTTTTCTTGGCTACGCGATCTTCCAACGTTGGGGAAATATCGACTCGTTTTTCCTTTTTCTTTTTTCTTTCGATTTTTTTTTTCTCGAGATGAGATCGCGGTTTCCACTTGTCTTATTCCTCGTTACAGTCCCTCGGAAAACCGTATGTGCAACGTTTCTCGCATCGTTATCCCGAGCGTTCGAACTTAACCTTTCGACGGCTACATACTTAAGTAAAATGAAAATTTAGTTGTACGTTTGACCCACATCTATGCGAATATCGAGAATAATTAAAAAAAAAAAGGGAAATCCCGAATTCGACCTTCGTAACCAAGTTTATACCGATTAACAATGTTTTTTATTTTCATGACCACGAATGTTTCAATAATTTTTCTCATCGCGTATTCGCGGAAAGTTTTAAGGTTCACTCGTGATCACACTTGACGACGATTACGGCATTGTTTTCACGTAATTTGCATTCGTCGCCGATTGTACTATTTATTATCGTAAGTATCCGCGGTAAACGGTGCGTACTACAGGCAAATTAAAAATTTCATATTTTTTTTTCTTTTTCGTATACGAAACGATCCTCGCGACGTTTTAATCGTCATAGATAACTCTACCCAGTTCGGTGTACAATTAATAATAATACGTTATATTTTACTTTATATATATGTATATCGCCCGTAGACATAAAAATTAAAAATTTAACGATATAGCTTCAAATTCCCTTGTTTCTAAATCTTATCTCGGTAATTAAAATATTTCACGCCACAGTTGTATCGTATCATACTTTATCCTTATTCGGAACTTGTCTTACTGGTTTTCTTCATTTTTCTTTTTCTTTTTTGCTATCCGATATCGCGCACAATTTGCAATTACCACTACTAATGTTTGATACGTTTAAAACGCATCTACACATAATCCTCCTTTGTCTATCGCGGGGAATTTTCATTACGATTGCTGATTCTGGGAAACGTTCATCGTCTAATTTTCAATGTCGTTTATTTTTTTCTTTCTTGTTGTTGTTATTATTTCGAAATTTTGAAAAGAGAATGTAATTTTATTGTAATAAAACAATTCGGCGTTCCTTTTACGAAAAATAGCACGTTTTAATTTATGGAAAAGAGGGACCTGCATATTACCGAATGTAACTTTTGGTTAAAAATTGGTTTAACGTTGTAATTAACAAATCATTTTCAAGTTTACATTGCATTGTTTAGCATGACACGCGAGAAAAGATTCTGCGACTATTTACACCAAAGCTGTAATTATTCCAAAATTCTGATTTTTTTGGGTATTTGAAAAGTGCTAGTCTTTGTGCGGTTCGTCGAATTAATCGTGTTAACTGCTGGATAACCAATAAAGGTTAACCTAATATTTAAATATAAAACATTAATTAAAAAAAAAAACATACTCTTTGGTCAATAATTTCGTAAGCGGGTCGGAATTATATTTGACATCTTAATTTTTCTCGAATACGTAGCTAGGATATACCCCTGAAATTGCATCGCGACATACACGCGAATCGACGTTTATTTCGATTAAATTAACCGAAAACAACAAATTCTCGTCAATTATCGGTCTATAAACAGGCATACGTAATAGGTGCAGGATTAACCAACCTAAATTAGTTCGCCAAATTTAACATAAACGAATCATCGATATATACGAGGAGTGATTGTCATTAACGAAACGAACCACAGCGCGACAATGAAAATGTTTAAATAATAATAATAATAATAATAATAATAAGAAAGACGAAAGGTATAAGACTACCTCCATTGGTCTGAAGATCTTTGAAAGAGAATCCCCTCGAGCTAATCCGCTTACATGGAAATAAATCGCGACCACTTAACGAACGATTACAAGCCAATAAAATATTCAGAGAGAGAGAGAGAAAGAGAGGGAGAGAGCGAGAGAGAGAGAGAGAGCCTCTTATACCCCGAATATTCGAAAGAGGGGTAGGAAAGCCAGAAGAAAAGACTCGGAGGGGTTGGAAATCCAAGAGACCCGAAATTGCCCTGTAAAGCGCGCCGTAAATTTTCACCACCGTCCTCGTAAACCATATCTCTCTTTTCGCTCTCCTCCTTAACTTAGACGAGGGGTGGAAAGAAAGAAAAAAGAAATAAACCTACATAGGGTCAGAAGTGTCACCGATTCTCAAGTATAAACTTCACGGATTCCTCGTTTCATCGATCGAGATTTTTCATCCTTATTTTCTTCATCGATACAGGGAAATTACGAGCTATAGTTTGATGGTATCGAATGATTTGACAAAGCGAGTAAAAATAATTGCAAAAAAGAAAATATAAATAATTAAATTGGAAGTGTAATCGTAGAAAAAATTAATGCACGCGAGCGCTCTATCAAAATAGGTACATGCATCACATTTTTACGCTCGTTAAAATAATATTATTCTCTCGTGTTGTGCCTTCACTCCAACAAAAGATCTGCATATCTGTATACATATATGTGTATGTGGGTACGAGTGTATAATACATACGTATATACGTATACCGAGTATGTATCGAGTCGATTATCGAAACGTTACACGGATGCGCGCATTTCAAAGCGATCGGCTATTATTGAATCGGTAATCAATTGAATAACTCGGTATCGATGAATATTTGAAAAGAAAAAAGAAACCTAATAAATATGTAAAGGTTTGTATGAACGCTAACTAGTATAGGTTAATAAAAATAAAGTTAATCAAATATTTACACCTCCGCGAAATTTTAATGTACCAAAATTTTTTTATCGCGCAATATTATATTTAAACGAATATGTGCGAAATAATTATGTTTCGCAGACAAAAGCTGGTAGATAAAATTAGATTATTTAGAGATCTGTTTTAAATTATCTATATGAGGAATAGGTCGGTTTAAGGTAACTCTGATTCCCGAGTTGCATATATTGTCAATTAAATGAGCACGCGAAATATTTGTAAAAATACTGTTAATTCGCATAATTATATTGTTTGAAAAAATATAATTATAATTTTTTCATTTCCATGTAAGTATAACTTTTTCAAATGAAAATTAATGTACTTTGTAGATCAAAGGTATGTTAAAGCATGCGCATTATTTGAATGAATTCAAAAAACCGGCAACTATGTTTGTGGCCCAGACGCTGTATCTATATTGTTTACATAATATATCGACTATTAATATTTATTAATTATATTCATTTTGTTCGATAATTTCTACTTTTTTCACATGCTTTGAAACTATTATGCTAGTTTGTGAGTTTTTATTGTATCCAGTGTTTACGTATATAATCAATTTAAATTTGTGCAATTTTGTTGTTTAAAAACTTTCGTTGTTCAAAGTGAACGATCAGCCATGATTTCACGCGTACATTGGCATCCTCTTTAATGTATATAGATTTTATAATATTCTACAAATCTGTACACCGTTACACATTGTCTTTATTGAAAAAAACTACTATTGAAAAAAATATAATATAATTGACCTTGTCCGACGATAACAACGAACATACAGCCGATTCGACGGGAGAGGAAAAAAAATCAAAAATTTGGGATTTCGCTAGAGAAGGAGCGCATTGGAGCGATAGACGTAAAAGCAGCAGTAGGTCCGATAAGTGGGTCTTGGTTCGGGTAACCACGAGAGCCTGGTCAGGGATGATTCGTAGGACGAAGCAACGGAAAAAAGCAAGTGTAAAGCTCGGGAAGGCGGTGTGGATAGAGCGTGTGCGGAACACGAGCGAGGTCAGAGGATCGATCGCGCGCTAGTCGCACAGGCTGGTGAGTGGTTGTGGTGTGTGCGTGTCTGCGTGCGTGTGTGTGTGTGCTGAACAGAAAAGCTCTCTCCCTCTCTCTCTCGGAGTTGGTCCGAAGAGGGGTCGATGGCCATTATACGAGGAGAGGAAGGGGAGGAGGGGGGTATGCGGGGCTCACCTGGCCGAGGGTCGCCGCGGAGGAACCCGGCTGCTGGGGCTGGTGCGGCGTGGCCGAGATCGGCGTTAGAGGCGTATGGGGCGTATGGGGCGTGTGGGGCGTGTGCGGCGTCAGCGGCGTGTGGTACTGCTGGCTGCTGTCACCGCCGGTGCTTCGCATCTCGAGGTCCGGGCTCGTCTCGTACCCGTCGTCCCGTGCCTCTTGCTTCACCATCACGCCTGCAAAAGACATATTCCTCCGATATTACCGTTCATTCCATCCACAACTCTCTAACCTAGATACCTTTATAAACAACGCCAACTCGGTCTGATTAATAAATTACCACTTTCCTTTACCACCCGCCAAAGTTTATTTCATTTTTAGACACAAATGCGCGCCTACAATTTTTTCGATCTCCGAGAGAGATACTTAAATTCAACGAAAATGTCCCTAACTAACCAAAATTTCAGAATAGCAAGTCTGTATTAGTCGCGTTCACCTTTAAAGATACTCTCGAAACGTCTACGAGTGAGTGAATCGGTATCCATTCTAATCAAGGTAAATATGTCAAACTTGAAGAGTCAAGTCATGACAGCAAACGTAACCTCCTTTTTATTTTTCGAGGGAAATTTAACCCTTGTATAGATATGGATTTCATTTCTCAAATTCGAAGTAGCTATTTTACATAAAAGTAGGTAAAACCTGTTACTTATTTTTATTCGGGATGAAACCATTTTTCCCATTGTATTCATCCATAATTACAAGATCAAAAGGCGCGACGGCGCGTGACGCACGTATATAAAGACGCGTAAGCCATATAATACAGCTAACTAGCCCCTCGACTGTTATTTTCATAAATAATTCATTTTTTTTTAACTTTACAAAAATTACTTATAAAAATGACATTAAAATTTGTTTTAGCAAATCGGAACATGAAATTAAAAAATTTTACGTATATTTAAAATATTTTTTATTTAAGCAGTTTTAATCATTATTTAAGATTTTATGCCATTATATTTAAAATAATTGTATCAAAAGCAAAAGCACTATATGTAATTTACTTTTCATTTATTTATTTACGTTAATATCCGAATGACAGATTTGACGAAACTGAATGAAAATAAATTCCAGGTGTATATATATATATATATATATGGGGTATTCCACGCGAAGTGGTCCGATCAAAATTTTAAAATGCACCAAATTTTGGGTACACTTTGCAAATGTTTTTCAGAATACAGAAAAAAATTTTTAGGTACTGGAATCTATTTGCTCAAAAGTTATTCTAACTTCAAAAAGTGAATTTTTCCATATTTTTTTCAACACCAGCTGGGTTTACCGCTATATAACTCAAAATCTATCAACTTTTACTATAGAACATTATATGTAACATTCGTTGCTAATTATATCTAGAATTTATTCTTCTGGGTTAGAATTTCTAATCTCAAGGTCAATGTTACATAAACTACATGTCAATATTCAACTTGAAAAAAGTGCAAGTGCGCCATCTTTGATTTTTTCATCCAAAAGTCTAAAAGAAAGCTTGGAGCAATACCTTTCAAATGGTCTGTAGCATTTTTATGGCCTCCAATTCTGTAAAAAGTTATGACAATTTAAAGAAACACGAAATTTTTAAAAAATTTAAATGGGAATTACCATGTTAATTTTTGTGAATTTTTGTCTTTCTTTAAATTGTCATAACTTTTTACAGAATTGGAGGCCATAAAAATGCTACAGACCATTTGAAAGGTATTGCTCCAAGCTTTCTTTTAGACTTTTGGATGAAAAAATCAAAGGTGGCGCACTTGCACTTTTTTCAAGTTGAATATTGACATGTAGTTTATGTAACATTGACCTTGAGATTAGAAATTCTAACCCAGAAGAATAAATTCTAGATATAATTAGCAACGAATGTTACATATAATGTTCTATAGTAAAAGTTGATAGATTTTGAGTTATATAGCGGTAAACCCAGCTGGTGTTGAAAAAAATATGGAAAAATTCACTTTTGAAGTTAGAATAACTTTTGAGCAAATAGATTCCAGTACCTAAAAATTTTTTCTGTATTCTGAAAAACATTTGCAAAGTGTACCCAAAATTTGGTGCATTTTAAAATTTTGATCGGACCACTTCACGTGGAATACCCCATATATATATATATACACACATTGTATTAATCGAGTTTTTACGATGAAAAAAGATCGTTTGGCTAAAAGCAATTGCTAGCCTATTTTCATATACTTTTACCATTGTAGTCGTTGTAAGTTTCCCATACACGGAGAGAAAAGATTTAGGTAATTTTACGAAGCTTTCTGTAGATATTTACTAAAATTTTCATTAACGCGGTAACATACTGCCAAAACCCAAAAAATTACTAAACTTTTTGTCAATTTGTTACTGATCTTTCTATCAATTTTTACTGAAAGTCTACATTTTTAATAAAAGTTCAATAATTTTTATGCGTAGTATGTTACCGCGTTAAGTAACAATAAAAGTGAAATTTTAGAAAAATTTATACTGAAATATTTCTCTCTCCGTGTAGAGGCATCATTTCATAAATAAGATATTTGAACAACCCTCGTTTAAATACACACCCTCGCTACCGCTTAATAACCAACATACAGCCGATTCGACGGGAGAGGAAAAAAAATCAAAAATTTGGGATTTCGCTAGAGAAGGAGCGCATTGGAGCGATAGACGTAAAAGCAGCAGTAGGTCCGATAAGTGGGTCTTGGTTCGGGTAACCACGAGAGCCTGGTCAGGGATGATTCGTAGGACGAAGCAACGGAAAAAAAGCAAGTGTAAAGCTCGGGAAGGCGGTGTGGATAGAGCGTGTGCGGAACACGAGCGAGGTCAGAGGATCGATCGCGCGCTAGTCGCACAGGCTGGTGAGTGGTTGTGGTGTGTGCGTGTCTGCGTGCGTGTGTGTGTGTGCTGAACAGAAAAGCTCTCTCCCTCTCTCTCTCGGAGTTGGTCCGAAGAGGGGTCGATGGCCATTATACGAGGAGAGGAAGGGGAGGAGGGGGGTATGCGGGGCTCACCTGGCCGAGGGTCGCCGCGGAGGAACCCGGCTGCTGGGGCTGGTGCGGCGTGGCCGAGATCGGCGTTAGAGGCGTATGGGGCGTATGGGGCGTGTGGGGCGTGTGCGGCGTCAGCGGCGTGTGGTACTGCTGGCTGCTGTCACCGCCGGTGCTTCGCATCTCGAGGTCCGGGCTCGTCTCGTACCCGTCGTCCCGTGCCTCTTGCTTCACCATCACGCCTGCAAAAGACATATTCCTCCGATATTACCGTTCATTCCATCCACAACTCTCTAACCTAGATACCTTTATAAACAACGCCAACTCGGTCTGATTAATAAATTACCACTTTCCTTTACCACCCGCCAAAGTTTATTTCATTTTTAGACACAAATGCGCGCCTACAATTTTTTCGATCTCCGAGAGAGATACTTAAATTCAACGAAAATGTCCCTAACTAACCAAAATTTCAGAATAGCAAGTCTGTATTAGTCGCGTTCACCTTTAAAGATACTCTCGAAACGTCTACGAGTGAGTGAATCGGTATCCATTCTAATCAAGGTAAATGTCAAACTTGAAGAATCAAATCATGACAGCAAAAGTAACCTCCTTTTTATTTTTCGAGGGAAATTTAACCCTTGTATAGATATGGATTTCATTTCTCAAATTCGAAGTAGCTATTTTACATAAAAGTAGGTAAAACCTGTTACTTATTTTTATTCGGGATGAAACCATTTTTTCCCATTGTATTCATCCATAATTACAAGATCAAAAGGCGCGACGGCGCGTGACGCACGTATATAAAGACGCGTAAGCCATATAATACAGCTAACTAGCCCCTCGACTGTTATTTTCATAAATAATTCATTTTTTTTTTAACTTTACAAAAATTACTTATAAAAATGACATTAAAATTTGTTTTAGCAAATCGGAACATGAAATTAAAAAATTTTACGTATATTTAAAATATTTTTTATTTAAGCAGTTTTAATCATTATTTAAGATTTTATGCCATTATATTTAAAATAATTGTATCAAAAGCAAAAGCACTATATGTAATTTACTTTTCATTTATTTATTTACGTTAATATCCGAATGACAGATTTGACGAAACTGAATGAAAATAAATTCCAGGTGTATATATATATAGATATATATGGGGTATTCCACGCGAAGTGGTCCGATCAAAATTTTAAAATGCACCAAATTTTGGGTACACTTTGCAAATGTTTTTCAGAATACAGAAAAAAATTTTTAGGTACTGGAATCTATTTGCTCAAAAGTTATTCTAACTTCAAAAAGTGAATTTTTCCATATTTTTTTCAACACCAGCTGGGTTTACCGCTATATAACTCAAAATCTATCAACTTTTACTATAGAACATTATATGTAACATTCGTTGCTAATTATATCTAGAATTTATTCTTCTGGGTTAGAATTTCTAATCTCAAGGTCAATGTTACATAAACTACATGTCAATATTCAACTTGAAAAAAGTGCAAGTGCGCCATCTTTGATTTTTTCATCCAAAAGTCTAAAAGAAAGCTTGGAGCAATACCTTTCAAATGGTCTGTAGCATTTTTATGGCCTCCAATTCTGTAAAAAGTTATGACAATTTAAAGAAACACGAAATTTTTTAAAAAATTTAAATGGGAATTACCATGTTAATTTTTGTGAATTTTTTGTCTTTCTTTAAATTGTCATAACTTTTTACAGAATTGGAGGCCATAAAAATGCTACAGACCATTTGAAAGGTATTGCTCCAAGCTTTCTTTTAGACTTTTGGATGAAAAAATCAAAGGTGGCGCACTTGCACTTTTTTCAAGTTGAATATTGACATGTAGTTTATGTAACATTGACCTTGAGATTAGAAATTCTAACCCAGAAGAATAAATTCTAGATATAATTAGCAACGAATGTTACATATAATGTTCTATAGTAAAAGTTGATAGATTTTGAGTTATATAGCGGTAAACCCAGCTGGTGTTGAAAAAAATATGGAAAAATTCACTTTTTGAAGTTAGAATAACTTTTGAGCAAATAGATTCCAGTACCTAAAAATTTTTTTCTGTATTCTGAAAAACATTTGCAAAGTGTACCCAAAATTTGGTGCATTTTAAAATTTTGATCGGACCACTTCACGTGGAATACCCCATATATATATATATACACACATTGTATTAATCGAGTTTTTACGATGAAAAAAGATCGTTTGGCTAAAAGCAATTGCTAGCCTATTTTTCATATACTTTTACCATTGTAGTCGTTGTAAGTTTCCCATACACGGAGAGAAAAGATTTAGGTAATTTTACGAAGCTTTCTGTAGATATTTACTAAAATTTTCATTAACGCGGTAACATACTGCCAAAACCCAAAAAATTACTAAACTTTTTGTCAATTTGTTACTGATCTTTCTATCAATTTTTACTGAAAGTCTACTAATTTTTAATAAAAGTTCAATAATTTTTATGCGTAGTATGTTACCGCGTTAAGTAACAATAAAAGTGAAATTTTAGAAAAATTTATACTGAAATATTTCTCTCTCCGTGTAGAGGCATCATTTCATAAATAAGATATTTGAACAACCCTCGTTTAAATACACACCCTCGCTACCGCTTAATAACCAATAAACAGCCGTTCGATCCTAAAAGCTAAAGATAAAAACAAAAAAAAAGGTAATAACACCGATAATTGAATGTACCTTATTTTATTTGAGTTTCCTAAGCGTAATCGAGCGAATTTAAGAGAGAAGACAATCGCTGCGATCAACCGAGAGGAGGGCGCGTCTATACCGGCCACATGTTTAAAACACGGTAGCCGTAAGAAGTTTTACGGCACAGTAAAATTAGTTACCGACTTGGCAAGTCCTTTGTGGCGGATTTTAAATGCCAATAAAAAAATAAATACGTAAGAGCGTTCGAGTTACTTTGTATAAAGTATACATCCTCTCGCGATGATAAGCCTTTTCAGCGAGTTAATTAATTTTCTATAAACTAGATTGTGGGTCTCACCTGAGCAGTTCATCGTCGCGCCATTCGGTACGCCGTTTGACACGGGTGACGGATATGACCTGAAATCAAATAAAAATTGATTTGTCAGTATATACCTTATACGGTAATTTATTATTTAAATTCTTAAATAAGGTATATGCCCATACACTTAAACATGTAGACCCCCATATACGCCTTAATTACTCTACAGGGTGTGTAATTTAGGTTATTAGAGTATATACTCCACCCGGAGAGGAGGAAGTACATGTATATATATATAATCGATTCGACTACTTGTCCCTCGAATCGGTATATTGTAAAGATTGTCAACCTCGAAAATGCGGGAAAAAAAAAATAAGTAAAATTATTCGATATCATACGAAATCAATGTGTGTTTATAACGTCTAAAAACGTACAGGTATATGGGAGATTCCATGTGAAGTGATCCAGTTAAAAAATAGAATTTTGTTTTAATGTATGGAATCAGTAAAAAACTACTTGAATAGAGTGTAACTAAATTTTTAGACCTGAATTTCAATTAGTACCAGAGTTGTAGCCAATCAAAAAATCGAATTTTTTGAAAAAATTGACTTTCTGGCCATGTTTATCAGTTAATAACTCAAAATCTAACAATTTTTTCTTATATACATTAAATTTGAAAAAGTTTATTAATTTCAAGAAGAATCAGTTCAAATATTTCATTTATTTTATTTTAAAACTTTGAATATAGTTATAATCAATAAAAACCTTTATAGTAAAAAAAAGGGTTGTACGATCAAAAATATTTTATCCATCCAAGAATCTAATTCATCGATGATTAATTACCTTCAAAATGGTGCAAAGTTTGAGTGCGGCAGAGCATTTCAGACAAAGTTATGGTGTTTTTAGGCAAATTTCTTAAAAAAAGAGAGCGAAAGCATTTTTATGAAGAAAACAAACTAACCGTATACTTGCATTCAAACAATATGGCACTATTATTCCTCAATATTACTAAAATATACTATTTATTGTTAGTTACCGATACTTTTATTTAGTTGTTATTTAAGTCTGATACTTTTAGTTATACCTGTTATATAATTGGATTTATTGGAATTATAAAAAGTTTCAGGTATTTATCCAATTATATAACAGGTATAACTGCTTATACCTACTGTTTTGTGTTTGTAAGCAGCTTAGAGATTGAAAAGTATCAGTAACTAACATTAAATAGTATATTTTAGTAATATTGAGGAATAATAGTGCCATATTGTTTGAATGCAAGTATACGGTTAGTTTGTTTTCTTCATAAAAATGCTTTCGCTCTCTTTTTTTAAGAAATTTGCCTAAAAACACCATAACTTTGTCTGAAATGCTCTGCCGCACTCAAACTTTGCACCTTTTTGAAGGTAATTAATCATCGATGAATTAGATTCTTGGATGGATAAAATATTTTTGATCGTACAACCCTTTTTTTTACTATAAAGGTTTTTATTGATTATAACTATATTCAAAGTTTTAAAATAAAATAAATGAAATATTTGAACTGATTCTTCTTGAAATTAATAAACTTTTTCAAATTTAATGTATATAAGAAAAAATTGTTAGATTTTGAGTTATTAACTGATAAACATGGCCAAAAAGTCAATTTTTTCAAAAAATTCGATTTTTTGATTGGCTACAACTCTGGTACTAATTGAAATTCAGGTCTAAAAATTTAGTTACACTCTATTCAAGTAGTTTTTTACTGATTCCATACATTAAAACAAAATTCTATTTTTTAACTGGATCACTTCACATGGAATCTCCCATATGCATATACGCGAGTATATAGACGTACAAAGTTTCAAGTTGATAGGCTCGAATCTCGAGCGCGCGCCTGCGCAACAAACCTGTTGTACCTCAAATATTTAGTTTGGAGATAAAGTCTGCAAGTTAAACTTTTACAAGCTGCGTACAACTTTTACGAAACCGTCCAATACCCACAAACGCAGAGACGTACGTATACACACGACACGCGTGTTTCTATATATTTATGTTCATTTCAGCTTGCGAGGATCTTTGTTATAATAATTTAAGAGAGTGTATCGAACTTGTCACAGTACAATCATTTTAACATTTTATAATTCGTCACCGTGGTCATACATAAACGACCGCGCGCTCAAATATTTATAAGCAAGTTTAATAATCTATACTCTTTCGATTTGTTACGTAAAGTCGGTGCGGTGCATCGAATTAGCAAACGATTAAAGTAAAAGCGCGTTGTAAATCTATACATATTCATCCACTCTTTTTTTTTCTCTTTGAATCTCATTTTTGAGACGATGGCGATAATTAACCGTCGCGATATTCATTGTACGTACGTTAACGTCGTGGGCGGCGCGTGTACAGAGTGTCCGCGCCAATCAACGGCAAGTGGACCTACAATATTTCTATATACATGTATATTTGTATAAACATAATGTATACGTATATACATATATATATATAAATACATCGAAATAATAAATTTTCGCTTAGTTCTCGTGCATAAGTTACCTTCTTACCGAAAGTGAAAATAAATGAACGATGCACGTGAATGCGAGCAATATGCAACAGGTATATATAACACACGCATATACACACAGTGTGCCAGACTATGAGAATGTAAGCAGAATACTATTTTCACTTCCACTTAAAACGATCGCAACCTTTTGTTGTTTCCCCATTTTTTTTTTCTCCTTTTTTCGTTTTAGTGTGTTGTTTTGCGCGCGCGACTGTGCGCTCGATCCGCGAAAACAAATATTGCACGCGCGAACAATCCGTACAAATCAATGATCCTTTATCGCGTGAACTTGCCAATTTTCCTATTTTTTATTTTTTCATTTTTCAGGCGGCTGACTATTATTATCCAAGTCTTTTTATAAAAAAAACACACACAAATGGTATGTTTTTTCCGGTTAAAATGTCGCGCGTATCGTTCGGTAGTAACTTCGGGACGCGTTAATCCGTGACCAATTAAAATCTAATTGCGGTTAAATTATTTTCTTTTATCAAACGGTTCGTTCGAGTAGTTTTTAAATTTCGGAAAAATTCAAAAAATGCGCGCTTGTGCGCGAGGGATAATTAGGGCTATTGACGTATGGACGGAGAGGAGAAATAAAAATGGATGTAAAATGTTAGAATTTAGCGGTTGTACTTAGTATCAATCAAGTATATATAATATACATTGCGTATATATCGATACGACTATAAAACACGTTATTTACAGTGCAGCTATTCAAGATTATCGATTACGGAGGTGAACACTAATGAATATTTATCAAGCGATTTCTGTAATTCGTTATTTTATCGCTACACGCGAAGAAGGAAGCGAGTGGAAATGTTTTTTCTTTCCGAGACTATAGAAGAAGTTAGAAGCGTTTAGCAGACAAAGAGGAGACGCGGTGAAACGAGATGTAATTTTACACGGCACTTAATTGGTATTTAAATGTTAGGATACGACGAACGTTGACAATATATAATTATATATTGTAACCCCCCTGGTAGAAAATAACCCCGCACGTTTCATTGGTGAACGTGTTAATCGAATAAAAAGTTATCTGTGTATTGATACATAATAATTTTTTAAATAATAATAAATATTTATTACAATATAAAGAATTAACTGGTCAAGATTTTTGCAAGGGTCATATTTCTCGGATTTGGTGGATATTGAAAAGATGGTATTGGCCCTGTACTGGTATAAAGTGTTAAACTAACCGGTGGATATAATAAATAGTAAATTGTCACTTGTTCGCACTGCGTATTGCTATTTTGGCTAAAATATATAGACTGGTGCAACCTCCAGTTACATATACAGGAAAAAGTGAAATGAAAACTAATCAAGTAGGATATATATCTAAAGCGGTCAAGTAATTAGTTATAAGACCTTAGTAAATTTTCGTGTAAAATTTACTAATACCTTCGAGCAAATATTACCAATTATTAGTTCGCTTAATCTTAAAGTTGTAATTTCGGAACAATTTTTTACGGTAAATTGCAATAAATCTATATAAAATTTATAAAATATAAATCAATTAGTTATATTTTGTGACAAGTATATACGCAAGGTATCATACTTTTATTATCTTTAAAAATTTGAGAGTACTATTCGATTTACCCGTGCTATACAATTTTGCATCAGCGGTACAAATTATTGAAACAAAATAATTATAATTAATCTTTTAGTAAATAATAAGTAACATACACTTGCTTATATATTTTTAACAAAAAAATATACATATTGCACAATGTAGAAAATATAATGAAATTTTTTGTAAAATCTAGAATATTTTGTCATTAAAATAAATAGTATACAGTTAGGTAATGCAATTATGAAAGCAGAAATTTGAGAATTCAGTTAGCTGTATATAAGGTACACCCTTTAATATAATTTAGTTATTCTAATTGATACAAGCTCGATGATACTTATACACATCATTTGATTTTAAAGGTGTAATACATCAATTCAGTCTCTGCAGCGGTTGATTGTTTGCACTTGCACTCAACATTTAAAAATCTAGTTTAGTTCTTTAAAAACAAATAATTTCAGTACTCCGCGCCGGTCTCGATGGTAACATTGTCAAAAAACGTAAATATGGATTTTCGTCTGAATCCTTACGATGTTATCAAGGTAAGAAAGTAAACTTATTTTTCACACAAATTATTAAATTAATAAATAAATAGTGTCAGGCTATTGTATTTAACTAGTTTTAAAAAAGACACAGGTTAGAGCCCATATTAATTTAGTTTTTTTACTCATTTTAAAAAAAAAGTCATTATATCCATTCCGGGCAAGATGTCCGGGCAAGACGGTCATATGGCAATTATTCATTCATGAAGATTTCTATTGTTTAATTTGTTATGAGAAATATGTAGAGCCTCCCACTGAAGATTGGATTCAATGCAATCAGTGTAAAAGTGGACTCATGAAAATTGTTCACCATACAAAGGATATGGTAGTTATTTTTGCGAAGAATGCGACGATTAATGTACTATTTATAAAAAAAATTTTTCTTTTCTTTACTGTTAATGTTTCTATAAAAGTAATTTATATATTAATCTATTTTTGTTAGTAAATGATGTTTAAAAATATAAATATGTTCAAAATTCCTTATTTAACCAATTTTTATTGATTTTTCCTGAGGGTGTCCGTTTGCCCGGGCATTTTTGAAGGCCTCGAAATTTCACAATTTTTTCAACAATTTTTTATTATATGCTTAAGTTTAAATATATCGATATACTTGCACGTACTTCTTTGTTCTGATTCCTACTTTACGAAAAAATTTTATTGATCGTATATTTTGTTGTTTAGTCCATTTTTTATTCGTTTTTCCTTAAGGGGTCCGTCTTGCCCGGGCTTCCCCTACTTCAAAAAATACACTCACCGAAATTAAATGTATATTATTCAAATTCATAATCAATACCAAAGTCGCTTCGATAAATTTTACTTGTTCTTTTTGTCGGTGTATACCGATTACTGTACGGAATACTTGTTGACCAATGAACTTTAAAAATCTAGTTTAGTTCTTTAAAAACAAATAAAATAATGTTCATCATATTATGTTTCTAACAGCATAACGAGGATAAAAAAAATTTAAAAATTTAATTTTACCTCGTACAAGAAGAACAATTAGTTGTAAAAATAGTTATATCAAAGCAATAAATATATTTAATATGTTACCTAACGATATGAAAATCTTAAGCACCAAAAATAAGAAATCAAAAATTAAAAAATGGATTAAAAATAATATATATTAAAAAAAAGTTTTTATTTTCTGTTGTATTCGTCACAAATTACTTTTAGCTACAGTTGTATACTATTTGGTTACTTTGAATAATTGTTAAAGATTTATTATATTAGATTAGTTTAATATTTAAGTTAGTTTTAAGTTTTCTTTTTGTAACCAGTCCCACCAACAGATAACTCCGTTTATCTCTGTGGGAGGTTTGCATGATGTATGTGTTTCTATTATGTAAATTCTTTTCTGGTTAAATAAATAAATAAAAATAAAAATAAATATATCTATGTCTATATCTGCCTTACATTCTAAACAATACTAATATACTTCAGTAAATATGTGATATCTACTTCAAAAAATACACTCACCGAAATTAAATGTATATTATTCAAATTCATAATCAATACCAAAGTCGCTTCGATAAATTTTACTTGTTCTTTTTGTCGGTGTATACCGATTACTGTACGGAATACTTGTTGACCAATGAACTATAAAAATCAAGTTTTGACTAAATAACGTGCACACGCAAATAATTAATCGTTTAAATTACGAATCGCGTTTCAACGTAAATGTTATGTAGATATTCCTTGCACGGACTATACTTAAGTATCAAAAATAATCTCAAAAATAGTTTTTTGTACGTGAAAAGAATTACTATCTTATTGTTTTCTTTTAAACAAATATCGGATAAAAGAAATGTGAAAAAATATTTGTCCCTATCAAAAGGTTGACAATCCTACTGATGATCCAACACCTGCAGTATAGCTACGTCTGCTGCAACGTGTATTGGTAACACAGAAAAACCGAATAGTCCATACTGGTGTTGCTGTCGCACGCTAGCGTGAGTTGCCAATACGGTATTGCGCAAACGCTCATTTTTTATGGTAACGTTAATTTTATACCTTTTTTTTCAACGTGCAAAAATTATTATCGAAAAATGATTTTCAATTTTGTGTAAACTCTTCTAAATTAATGTAACTCAATTGACTTATTCACAAACTGCAATGTGATTCTAGCCGATTAGAATTAGAATTTTGAGATTCGCGTAAATTATGCCATCCTAAATTGTAAATGTACGAAATATACGTGATTTTCAAAAAAAAGTTCATCGAGGTAAAATCCAAAATAAAGAAAGGTTGCATATTCGAGTCCTTCGATGTATATCGCGTACAAAACCCGATGGCTCTCTTAACTTTCGGTCGGTCCTCTCGCGTCGTTCTCTGAATGTAGGGTTGATCAAACTCCCGATAACGACTTTCACCCCTTCCACTCATAATTTTGAGTTACGAGCACCAATCCAGGAATATTCGCGATATATACGACGTCACCAACTCGACGGAGATATATTCGGCTAAGCCGATCTTTCGTCCGCGTCTCTTACTTTTTCGCAAAACAATCCGATCGGTTTTGCATTCTTATTGCATTACAATAATCATTGATCCAAACGAGCAGAGCGTACAACTGTAATCGCAAAATACATTTCAAACGATAATACACATCGGACGGTTATAGAAATACCGTCATCGTCGATTAATCGGAAAGGTTTAATCGGTCAGCGTATCTTTGACACGGTTGATTACAAAATCCATCCCGCGATGAACAAACAAACGAACGAATAAAAAAACACTGGGAAAATAAAGAGAGCAGCGTTTACATCATCGGTGTGCGTCCGTCAAAAAGTATAACTTGTGCATCATTTTATCCGTTTAATAACTGACCGAAAGTACAAAAAGAAAAAAGCGCGAGTGCGAGAGAGGGAGAGAGAGGGAGAGAGAGAGGAGTCAAAGTGGTTCATCCAGCTCGAAAATTGCCGATTGATCGGGTCAGAATAAATATTGGATACTCGTTCGTCAAGCATCGATAAACGAGAGATAAGTACACTCCCGATCTATTCGTATAACTCAATACCACAACAGTCGTTGAACGAATGTAACACATTTTCGGTATGTCAAAGAGGGAACGTGTCGCGCTTACGTTTGACGCTATTTAACACCTATAACGTACATGAAATTACGCGGTTAATTTAATGTCCAAAGATAAACGCATGGCTGCTGTTTTCTTCCCTTTCTTTCTTTTTTCGTCGAGAGTGTGCAGCAAAATCAAAGGAGGAAAAGCCTTTTCGGAGGTGAGGCAAACGGTTCGATCGAAATATCCGAAGGGGAAAGGACTGGGCTCGCGAAACCTTGGATCTCCGGGAGAGGAAAAAGGTCCGTTGGCTCGACTCGCGAACCTGCAGGGCAATTACGAGGTGAATTTCACCTCGGTTGCATCGTTCACGCGCGCTCGCGCGGTAACTTTTCTCGCTGCTGCGGCGGCGACGGCGGCGGCGCCAATTAGAGCCTCCCCGTCTCTCTTTCTTTCTCGGATGGTCTCTCGGGTTCTCGCAAAGGTGCGACCTTGTTTCGTATATACACGAAGGGGCTGGCATTCGCGCGTGCGCGCTCTCCTTTCTCTTTGGCTGCTAGCCGGCGCTGGCGGCTACTTTCGCCACAGAGTCCCGAGGCTTAGGAGGACGACGTCGGTGTGTATAACCGGATTCGAGAGGTACACACCACGCGATGGATGGATGGATGGGTGGATGGGTTGGTAACCTTACGTCGATCGATCCTCGTTATGCATACATAGATAAACTCTATAACCCCGACACACGGCGATAAGTCGTATGGAATACACGTTGAGTGTCGAGGTAGTTACCTCTTGCTCTCCTTTTCTGGATTACTCATCGGCCGCGCGATCGATAATCGAGTCCTCGGCTCCTCTATCGCTTAGACCGAAACAACCTTCTGGCTTTCCCTTTCGAGACGAACTCGCGAGCTCCTTCGCATTTATACACGTGCGCGCCTGTCCGGTTACAACAACCATTACAAGTGAATCTCGATTCAATCGTCAATTTTGCAAAGCTACCTTTGGTCTCCTTCGGTTCGTGAAGCTACCACTCGTAGACTCCAAGTAAAATACATTTTATAATAATATCAAGTTTTCGTGAAGCGAGTGCAGGAGAAGACTACACGGAGAAAAATTTCTGATAATTTTTACCCTGTAAGGTTAGTAAACATGGGACGAACTGCCTTTTCTGGAAAAAATTACCCTGCTGCATAGTAAAATTTATCCTAAGTTCTTGTAATTTTTAACCGAAAACCGGGTAAATTTTTCCAGAAAAGACAGTTTGTCCCATTTTTACTATTCTTACAGGGTAAAAATTATCAGAAATTTTTTTCCGTGTAAGTTAACTATAGGTGTAAAAAACTACACAAACGATTGTTTATTAACTACTTGTCATCCAATTGACAGAAACTAAATTTTTCAAACGTTAAAAAATATTTGGTATCTATTATAAGTTTGCAGGTTTTAAGAAACCAAAAGTTTTACATAGTCTTCAACCTAGCCTTCGTCATCGAAATTTATCTTGTTATAATCTTGATGGGTACATTTTATTCACTTATGGTACTTATGGTACGAATATAGCAACTTTACATACGATTTTTAGCTATCAAATAAATATGCGTGGAAAATCGGTACAAGTTACAAGGTATAAAATAGTTATTCCTAACCTCAAAACATCAATGAATGGTTTAATTTCTATGAGATATAGTGTTAACAAATAAGCAAACGAATATATTCGTCAAGTATATACGTCATCTCGGTACGTCCAAATGCTCGCGGAGCGGTACGTTCCGTTACAGTCGACTGGTGAACGATAATAGTAGAGAATATACGCGAGACAACGAGATCATCGTAACACACAACGAGGATACAAAATCTTTCTGGAAAATCGGTCGTCATTGGCGGGTCTTTGTTACGTAACGCAAGAGGGGGAGGAAGACGAACAAGACGAACAAGACGAAGAACGGAAGCTGTCCGCTTAGAAAAAGTAAATTCGAGTGGAACGAGTCAGAGATTGCGCAACCTCATCGCGACGAGACGCCATTGAGATGTCAGCGAAGGAATCGGATCACTCTGCACTTCGCCCGTACCCATGCCAATTTCAAACTGTTCTGTAACCTCGACCACGGACATTTCTTTCCCCTCTCTCTGCACCTATAAGAATTATTATAATGCAATTGCGGACTGTAACATAATCGGAATTATTTCATTTCCTCGATTGACGCGCGAATACGACATGCGAGAAGCACAGAGTTAATCGATACACGCGTTTCCATCTGCAGTCGATTCGTATACACTATAGCCCGTCTCTTCCTTTACACTGAATGTGTATGTAGGTATAGAAGAGAGAAAGAGAGAGAGAGAGAGAATCGTCGAGAGACAAAAAAAAATTTGCGGGCGGGGTACTCGGAAGAGCGGCGATTACATCGTGAAAGGGAAGCTTCCTCCGGTTCCCTCTTTTTCAACTCGTTTTCCGCCCCCTTTCTCTCTCTTTCTTCTTCTGCTCCGAATTTAACGCTAACTCGAAAATACTCGGAATAATTTTCGGGTCACAAGGGTTACGTGGGGATCTACGGCCAGTATACAGAGTGTACCAAAAATTACGAACCTAATCAAAATTATAAATATTTCTATTTCCCACATGAACAGTTGACCAAGTATAGATAATAAATATTAATAAGTCTACAGTTATAAACACGGTTCCTTTTAAAATATAATAATAATTATACAATAATCGTCAAACGTGCAGTCTCTCCATTACTCAATAACAGTCATTTTTATTTTTTAACTTATTTTTTCTCTCCGTAAACGTGTGTACATTTATAAGTATATAATATTGAAAATGTAAGTATTCATAGCAATTTGGAATGGTAAAATACGGTGGGAAATCCTGTTTGAGTAGAAATGTTGAGAAGGAACGAGGAGAAGGGAGGGTGGGTAGATCGGCAATCGGCAAGGAAAAGCGAAGAAGAAGGGATCGGATCGGGACACCCAGTAGGTGGTAATCCAGACGAAACGCGAACGGTTGTAGGGTTTTTAGACCGCTGCGGGCCGTCCTGACCCGGCGTACCCGTACGTATACCACGGTCGTGTACTCCCTGTAGGCATACACGTATACGTGTACCGGTGTTGGGTAGCGTGTACGAGATGGCTGGTATACGTATACACGACTACTCGGTGGAAACGACTAGGGCCGGTGCTGGCGGACGGGCGGATGCGATGTCGAGGGGACGGTCGGCCCGACCGTCGGGGGGAGGCGCACAAGGAACTCGAGGGGGCGGCGGTGCCGGCGGGTGATGTTGCTGGTGCTGCTGGTGGAGAACCGACGCGGCGATGGATTCGAACCTACGCCAACCCAGTATACGTCACGTTGCCCTTCTTTTCCAAGCCTCTTCTTTCCCGAACTACGTTTTCCCCTGTTTCTCTTTCGTCCTACTCATACCATTTTCATCTATCGTTCAACAAATAGTCCCAATATATTTTAATGTGTCGATCAGGACTGAACAAAAAGAAATCCGCTTGCTTCTACATAATTCTTTTATAACTTAGAAGAACACGTGTTTGAATTTTTCTATTCATCTGCTCAAGTTCAAATTCCTAATTATTTGTATAAGAGGACTTCGCTCAGTTACAGATCAAGAATCATTTAGTATCAAGCAGATTTTCTTTCTGGAACATATTTGACAAGGTGTTCTACTTAAGGTAAAATGAACTTGTAACATTATTATTACTTTGTTTTTTATCGTATTCGTTCAACATGGTGAGGAGTGCTGAATGGTTATCATCCTAGCAAAAATTTGAATCTAAGAAAAGCTTTTTTACCCATTTTAGTAGTACTCAATAGAATGACCACAACACAAAAATTCCTATATATTCGGATGATTTTTTAACGTTTTCGTCTGATTTACAACTAATTTTTGTTAAATTTCCGGTATTCCCAAAGATAAACATTATATTTTTCACTTATTCATTTATAATACACATTTAATAACACATAACTAGATTCAATCTTAATCTATTTTTACAACCTCAAAAATGGGAGAAAAAGCGTTTCATCTATATAAGACAAAATAGGGCACAATTTCGCCTAGTTTTTGCCCATTCTATTCAAACAATCTGTTTAATACTTATATAATGGAATACAATTTCTAACAAGGGAACATGTCAAATTAAAAATAAAAGATATTTCCAAAAACCCCGTTACATTTCACTAAATTTTTGTCACGAATACTAATTTATTAAACTCACATACGACTTAAAATTATATTAAACCTCCAAAAAAAAGAGGTAAATTTTTTATTTTTTATAAACAAAGGAAGGGATTTGTTGAACATAATAAAAATAATATAATAATAAACAAAAAGTCAAAAGAAGGTTACAGTATTTGCAGCAACCAGTGTACAAAAATTTGATATCCCGTTTATACTCATGTGTACAACTCAAAATGATCGACTAAGAATAATTCATTCGATTTCTGTTAAAAATGATTTCTGAGTTTTAAACTATACTTGTGAATTTCGATCAATTTTTTTCATTTCGGACTGAAGGATATAAAAATACTTTTAATTTCAGTTTAACACCCCTTAATATTCATCGATCTACCTACACATATAAAGCTTGCAAAATGTCGATCGTTTCTCCTCGTCCCCCCCCCCCTCTCCGACGAAAAAAATTTTAAGCTCATTCAGTGTAGTTAAGTCTGATGCTGCAATGTAAAGTCGCACTCAACACTGATACTTCCTTTATTTAAAAACGAAAAAAAGAGTTCACGTATTTCAAGTACAACAACATCTTGAATTCTTGAACTCTCAAGTTTAAAGGAATAAAACCACTTAAATTAACTTTTCCTTCGGATCGCTAAAGACTTCAAGTGCAGGAAAATAAAGTTTGCGATATGTTTATGAAAAGTAAAACTTGGAAGGCTGTGAAGATACTTAAAGTAGATAGCGTATAATACAATGAAGTAGACGCATTTGTTGTTGAAATTAAGTTCCGAATAGTGTTTTTTCTTGTATGCTCAACGAGAAATATATAACGATCGACAGGTATAACCAGAGCATTCGCGTGTCGATCGATTGGGAAATCCTGCTTTTGAAAATCCACAATTCTAGGTAGATTTTTCGGGGCCATATGTATATATATGTGTGTGTGTGCGTCTCTGTGTGTGCGTGTGTGTGTGTAGGAAGGAGATTGCGTGGAGATGTCGATGGGAGAGAATCGGGACCGAGGGTCACGCGAGAGGAGATCGATCTCGGGTTCGGAGCCCGATCCCCTATTGCGAACGGTTGAAAATCAACGGTGGAAGGAATAAATTTCGCGTGTGGTTTCCAGCTCTCCGTAAGCCTGTCCGTACCGCCAGAAAGAGAGATCGAGTGTGAGTAAGCGAGAGGAGAAAGCTTGGTCTAGTGCTGCTCGTATCGGTGTGGGTATATATATATACCCACATATTCTCATGTGTATACGCGCGTATATAGTTGTACACACACACACACACACACACAAAGACGGACGTACACTTGGGTACGTGTGTGGGGGAGTACGTGGGTATGCGCGCGCGAGGCTCACCACTAACGTAGCTCTGTATGCCTCGTTGCCAGGGGAAACCTCCAGAAAACTCCGGACGCGCGCTCACACTCACACACACACGCACACACAGAGACGCGCGCACGCACGCACACGTACACACGGCACGAACGCGAACGCCAGTCAGCCAGCGATATCGCACGAAGATCCACACGCGCGTTCACGTGCACACACACGCACACACACGCGCGCACGCTCGCACATGCACACAAATGAGCACATCAGAGGATCAGGGGGACTTCACACTAGTCAACCTTCTTCTCTCTCGAGCTTATATATATATATATATAATACGTAACTTTATCAACTTGAGAGTACAACAATGATTAAAAAGACCGGCAAACCTTTGATGATACACGCTCGGCTTCTGGGAAGAAAAGACGAACTCATAATTCCGGGGAATAATATGAAAAATTTGTTAGGTGCCTGTACGCGCAGCTTATTTGGAAACTATTGGAACTCGTAATATATCGGGTGTCAGTCGTTCGACGTAACCAACGACTCAAACTCTATTTTCACATTCGATTGTACTTTTCGTCGATAGGTTTTTGGTTCAACCTCAATTTTCGCGCAACTATATATATATATATATATATATCCATCGGTTGCGCAAGTCATGGCCGACAATTTTTTTGGTCTGTTCCCTGTCGTTAACTGCAGATACGACGGATCAACATTTTCTAACAAGAATTATCAGATGTTCGATGAAAGTTATTATCGTGAACTGTGAAGGGAGGGTTCGAATGTATCAGCTGTTCGGCGATTATTAACCTCAAACAATGACAAATTTTCTAAAGTATAGTACGTAAACGTGATCGATCCGGTATAAAGAGAAAAAACAAAAGAGAGAAAAAGTTTCCGATCCATCAGAGTCGACAATGACATTGGTGAAACTATATATAAATCCCGGTAGTTGGAGACTTCTCCAAGTATATGAGTAATATACAGTAATTTGTTGCAACTCCGGATATATAGTTCGTAGGAGTGTTTGAGGGTCGACGACGAGACGTCTATTCGTCTATCCATCTATCCGTCTATCCGATTCCCTGTGAAACGTAACATCGAAATAATGACAACGAACAAAACTAATCTTAGGTTGAGGTACACGAAGCCAGCATATAGAATATCCCGTACCGATAATTTCCATCTTACACAACGATATATCAAAAGGCTAAGCGCGCGTACAGGTACATACATATATATCGTGCATGCACGCGCGTGTCGCGTAACCGTTCCGGCTGCTTGAAAATTAAAGCTAATATCGATATACCCGTCTTCCAACCTATATTCGTGTCAGCACCCTACTATTCAAATGGATTATTCGATATATGGTAATCAGATTTATTAAATCAAAACCTTTTTTCCTTTTCTCGCGCGCGATCAAGAATTTTTTTAGTTACGACACACACGTTCCACACGTTCAAAAATACACATCAACTGTTTCGCCCATTTTTTATGCGTACGTGTATACTCCATATAGATATATATCATCGCAATTAATTAAAATAAACAAATTTCACACCGTTTGGACGTGAGGGTAAAAAATTGGCAAAACGTTTGCAATGCTGGTAGGCGCAAACTATACTGCAGTCATGTAAGCAATGTTCTACGAGGGATCTGTACGGGATGTGTGTCGTTTATCGATATTGATAAAAACTCAAGTCGAAGACGATTATATTTTTTGAGTCGAATGTCATTTGCAAAAAAATGGGGGTCGCTTTACGTGCTAGCTCGTACGTTGTGAAAGCCGCTGAAGGGGAAGAGAGAGAGAGGAGGTCCGGGCGTACTTGCACACAGACGAAATCTCTCTGGTTCGCTCTCTCCTTGGTCTCTCTTTGTCCCTCTTTTGCTTCTGCACCTCTTCCTCCTCTTCCTCCTCTTCCTCCTCTTCCTCCTCTCCTCCTCTCCTCCTCTCCACCTCCTCATCCACCTCCTCCTCCTCTTCCTGACTGCCATGGGCATGTCGGGTATAAATGCGAACGAGCGAGTAGTACGAGTCGGTGTTGGTGTGCGTGGGCACACACTCGCACACTCGCGCACTCGCACTCACGTACACACGCGATGGCCGGCGGCAGTGGCAACGGTGCGGGCGAGCTAACGCACGTACTCTCTCTCTCTCTCTCTCTCTCTCTCACTCTGGCTCCCTCTTCCTCTCTCAGTCACGCGTGTGTGGGTGTGCGGGTGCCAGGCCCCTGGCGAAAATGTCGATAACGAAAAACCGCGCGAACGAGGCTAGAGGGAGAAAGAGAGTAGACCTGTACACACGTATATATATATGTGTGTACACCTACGTACGTCCGTGTGTGAGTGTGAGAGTGAGAGCGAGAGAGAGCGAGAGAGAGAGAGAGAGAGAGAAGGTTCGACCAACTATTTTGTCGGTGCGCAGTTAAAGCGAGTCGGCGAACTGTACGAGCCAGGGAAAGAGAGGGCGAGTCGAGTGACTAGCACCGGACTATATACACCATGTGTACACAGAGGAGCACTGCTATCCCTCTCTCTCTTTCTCTTCACCACGCGACGTCAAAATCTATTGGGGTTAGCCCCTACACTGCGACGCCCTTCATCGAAAATCGCTCGGGACTGCAAAGATCCTCTTTTTTCCTTTTTTCGATCCCCGAGGTGTGTGAGTGTGGGTGTCCATGTGCCGGTGTATAGAAGGAGAAGAAGCGCCATCTGCACGTGGTAAAGAGCAAAACTTGCCAAACTTGGCCAAGTTGACGCTGCTAGGATTAGCTAGAATCAGCCGCGCTCCCGTTATCGGGCTGTATCCCAAGACTCGGTATACCTTACTCAACCTAACGATCGCTCTTTCCTTCGAAAGGTCCACCCACGATTCGCTCTTACTTGCTCTCTCTCTCTCTCTCTCTCTCTCTCTCTCTCTCTCGCTATCCGTCTCTCGAGCCCCCCCCCCCCCCTCTGAAGTTTTTCTACTTGAAACGCCGGCCAACCCGAAAATTTCACAAAATTCAACGTACTTCTAATTGCACATAATACATTCGGTGCTAATTATCGCGTCTAATCAACTTGTAAGGGAGATAATCACTTCAAAACAAACAATAAAGGTAAAGATGAATTCGGAAAGTACGGTGATAAAAAAACGAGAGTCATCCTCGAAAATCTGACGCGTACCAGTTGCGCGTATACGTGTATGTGTATCTGGACAATGCTCCGGTATAATAAAAAGTAATCTTATGGGCTATTCCCCAAAAGCGCGCCAGACATTTCGAGTCTCGTAAAATATTTCTCTTACACGTGTCGATGCGTTTCGTCACTACGTCAGGATGTACGATGATGAATTTACACGGTTTTTTATTAGACGCCACGCAAACCGAATCGCGTCGTACTTTCAATCTTCTTTTTTAGTGTTGTATCGTTTACCTGAACACCAAAACATTATTAATCACAATTCACCGATAATTTTTAATTAATTTCTTATTTATTAAAGATTTTAAAGCCTAATTGCGAGGCTTATTTTTAGTAATATACGTAATTTAAAGACAAGTATATTATTATAATGCATTATTTGTTAAAATTTTACACACAAATGGGGTGAACCTAAAATTAACATTGAATGCTTACAAAATTATGCGTTATATATACGATGCATCAAAACGTTTTACGTTTTATATTAATAATTCGCTATTTTCAAGGAACTACGACAATTGCACGCTTCAACGTTCAATTCGTTAAGTATTTGAGTGTTTAAAAGAAACTGACGTATGTCATTGTAAAAAATAGTTTCCTTTTAGAATCATAAATAGACTACACCGCGATTGATATCTTCATACGAAGAGCCGCATTTACATTTTGGACTGTCCATAATTTTTACAAGTATATCAGAGTTACAATATTATGCTTAGCTCGGCTCGGTTTGTATTAATTACCCAATAACTTACAATTCATATCTTTTAATTTATTTTAAGTTAATTTTTCGTAAAAAAACAATAGTATTGAATACCGATGGACAAGTGCATATACTTTAATGGAATAGCCGAGGATCTACACACTTCAAAAGGTCAAAAAAAATAAATGTGAAGACTTTTCAAAGATTTCTAAAGATTTCAGGAGATTTGTAAAGACTTCTGAAGTCTCTGGAAATCTTAGATATTTTTGGAAATCTTTTCGAGATTTCAGAGTGCGTAGCCCCTCGGGAAAAGTATTCTTTGTCTTCATTAAAATTTAATTTTATGAAAAATAAAAAATAATACTTTATCAATTTGTTTATTATATATTTTTACGTCTATTAGCGTGTATACGGTATTAAAAAAAATTTCAAGTAATCATATTGAGTAGCTTTGTTTTAAAAAATTAAAATGTAAAAAATGGAGTTTTTTGGTCAAACGCTTCCAGGAATAAAAAGCCTTCGATCCACTTGAAATTTTTGAAAAGAATAGTCTTTTTGATAGTTTCGATCCCTATTCTTTTTCTATTCTTTTTCAGTTCAAAATATCTATTATTACGTAAGTTATTAAGCATTATATATTTTTGTACAAAATATTTGATTATTTATATCTCTAAAAATAGTTGCTCAAATATGTTGAAAAAAATCGTGGAAATAGAACATAATAATAACATATTGCTGTAAAAATTTTAAAATCTTTCATGTATTAGTTTTTTATAAAAAATTATAATCTAAAAGGTAACTTTTATTAAAATTTTGTTTACGTATAAAGTAGTCTAATGTGCAACTAACCATATTTTTGGAAGAAAATGTTTTTAGAAAATTCAAAGAAAAGTAAAAAAAAATTTTTTATATTTTTAATTGACACCACTAAAATTTTTTATACCAATTTATGAAAAGATTTTTATTTAAATTAATTTAGAATTAATAAATCAAATTACTAGCTAATTTCAATCAGAAAAGAATAATATTTTTCTAAATGTTATAACAATTTGTTTTAAATAATTAAATAATACTATATTGGAGTAATATATTTCATACAGGATCGACATGTTAATTTGAGGAAGCTACGTGCCAATTAATTGACAGCGGTTTTTGTCAATGCGTTTTCAAGTACATGAAAAATCCCTAGTAAAAATTTACCATTTGAAGGTTAAATAAAACTCTAATTTTGCCATTTATTGGGCATTTATTCGGTATTTTATGATACTTGGCCATTTTTTGGCTTAAAAAACGTTACATTTATGGTCAGATTTCTACTAGGGATGTTATAAAATGTATTAAACTTTTTTGTAATTTTGCATATAAATACATATTTTATGCATTAAAAACTTAATTTTAATATTTTTTTTTCAATATGTGCATTAAATTTCAACGTTTTTTTAACAGTACTTATATACTGTTTTAAATGCGCGTAATTATTATAAAACTTACACCGTGTTCAATTAGATTAGGAATTTGCTTTAATTTTTTTGAATGGGTATTTAGAAGACTCGATGATAAAATTTAATAATAATTTATTTGTAATTTTGCCAATGTACACTGAAATAAAGAAGTCTTATTCTAAGCGGAATTCTCGTTAAGAAATATTTGGTTGTTTTTATTGTGATTTTCTTACAATTAGGAAGATTTTCCTTGATCTTCCAATATTAATATTTTAAAGTTACAGTTGATCATTATTTTACGAAAGATAATCCCGCTTCTTATTCCTAAAATCATCTGTTTAATTATAAAATTAACCGATATTCTTTTCGAAGGCCCGTTCAAGAAAAATTCTCCTTAAACTTTGAGTTTTAAGAAAAAAAACGTAGTT
Organism: Theocolax elegans; assembly: GCA_026168455.1. Taxonomy (NCBI): domain Eukaryota; kingdom Metazoa; phylum Arthropoda; class Insecta; order Hymenoptera; family Cerocephalidae; genus Theocolax; species Theocolax elegans. Next base: position 57,894,882 of record CM047431.1, read on the forward strand.
AATATTTCCGTAGGTGCAGGTTACAAACTAATGACAATTAGGTTTACTGAAAAAAAATGCGCAACAGAAAAAAAAGAGTGAACGTTTGACACTCGACCGGCTTATCGATAGTTAATTTTGGGTCGAGTCAAAGAGGACGAGTAACCTCTCGGTTGGTAGGAAATTAATCAGACGCATTGAGAGGAAAAGCGCGAGTGCCAGGGTCATTATAAATGCGAAAACGAGAAGAGTAGAGAAGATGAAGGAAGGAATATATCCGGGGGACAAAGGAGCACTCGCTGATTGGAACAAGATGGGTTCGTTACATCGTGAGAGGTGACACACCCGCCGGTTCGGAATTAACCTCGGACCTTTGTGGCCGCCCGCGAAATTGTTACGTTACGTCGAAGGTATAAGGTAGCTGCTGCCGCTGTTGCTGTCGCTGTTACCGCTGGTGGTCGTGCTGCACCAACTCTCTCGCGCTCGGCGCTCCATGTATATTTATAACGAATCGTCTTCCCTCTTGGTGACTATATCCTCGAAACGAATTCCGCTTTGTAGCCAAGTCAATTTTTTCTCGTCAATTCGTTCTCGTCAAACGAATTCGTATCTCTCGAGCTCCCGGTGGTGGTGAAAACGAATTTACGTATACAGTTTGTGAAAAAAACAATGAGAATATAACGGAGGGGGGAGGGCGTCGTCCTCGTCGTCGTCGTCGCCGTCGTCGTCGTCGTTGTCGTCTCTTCATTCTCGAAAATAAAAGGTTGACGATTCTTTTCGCGGGTCGCGCGAACGGACGTTAAACGCAATCGTTGGCATTAAAAGACGAAAAAAATGGTCAGGTTTTGCATACTCGGGCGCGGTACGTACGTACACAGCTACGTATAAGAGAGAAAGAGAGAGAAAGAGAGAGAGAGAGAAGAGAATGTCGTGCGAGAGCCTCGGGGCAAAATCTTACGCGCAAACGACGTAATGGCGCTCGTAAAAAAAGTCCTGCGTGCGCAATAAAAATTTACGAGCCAAATAATAACCCGCAAGCCGCCGCAGCCGCCGGTGGTGCCGGTGGTGCTGGTGCTGCTGCTGCTCTTGCCGTCGCTCTTCGAAAACTTACGTGTAGGTGTACCTCTGCTTCTCCTCTCTGCGTGTGAGTGTGGGCATACACGTATCTTCGGGTGGATGGACGGCTCAGGTCGTGCGTAAGGAACACCTATGTGTGAATGCGCGAGCGCGCGCGTGTGTGTGTGTGTGTGTGCGAGCGCGCGCGCGAGTGAGTGCCGTAACCCGTTTTCTCGACGCGATAGTAAACGCCCGTCGATTTTTCATTCTCTCTCTCTCTCTCTCTCCCTCTCCCTCTCTCGCTCCTTATCTCCGCACGTCGGAGGAAAAAAATTAACGAAACCGGCGCGAACATGACCTGTAATAAGTGAGGTAACTGGACTACACCGTCCGTACCCTTTTCTTTTTACTTCTCGCTTTATTTTTCTTTTTTTTTTTGCCTCTTTTGATTTATTTGCCTTCATGGCTCGACGTAAAATTTGCACTCTTTTTTTTTCGCCAACGAAACTGAACCTGGATTGACGTTACAAAACCGCTACGGTTTTATATATGCATTATAAACGCTTTGTATCGTCCCCCTCTCCCCCCTCCCCCTCCTCCGTCCCTTTTTTTCGACCTACATATTCTACGTGTCGACCTCAACGAATAAATAAAAGAGGGATCTTGAAGCGTGGCGTACACGAATAGTTAAGTTTGGACGAGGAGAAGTGGGAATATACGCATATATACGTAACAAACGAGGATAGAGTAGGGATTAAAATAAAAATAATATATATCCTTTCGAGGATAAGAAAAAATTAAGAGCCTCGTCGATTTAACGCCAAGAGACACTAAACGATTCGAGATATATTTACTCGACATTTCTTTTTATTTTTACGAGCCACTCGATCGGCCGCCGATATTACCAAATTTCAAAGATTTAACACTCGATAAAAATTCATGAATTATCGCATTGAAAAAGATTTTTAATCTATTTGCGTGCAGAAAGTTCAACGATAGCGATATAGACTTTGAAAGCCCCGAAGACCTATTTAACAAATTTTTCTTTTACATATCTACATGTATATCTTTTTAAAAATAAATGTTCAAGATATATATAGAGTTCAGTATGTTGAAGTTATGTCGCTAATTTTCATGGAACGTACGCAAGTTCCTTGATTATCTTAACGATTATTCTGATTTTCCATCGAGTAATGGGTTATATACTATTTTTGTTAAATTAACCTAAACAAAATTTACAAAGGAACTTGACGACAAAATATAGCTATTTTATATATAGCTAATTAAAAATATAGTTATTTTAAAATTTTAAAAACTGCTAGATGGACTAACGCGTGATGTTGTCAATAATAATCGAGAAATACTAATCCAAAAAATTTGTATATTCTGCTGAAAATAAATACGTGAGGATACTTGATGAAAAGGGTTAATTGAATAAAAATATAATTTGTTTAACGTTAAAATACCAAAGGACCGAATGTCACATCTCGTTAACCCTAATGTATCAGTACATGACAATGTGTATAAAAATTGTGCGTGAAAATAAAGAAAAAGCTTATTCGAAGAAGGTACACAGGGTGAGGAAAAATTGTGTCGATGTTGAAGGAAAGAAGAAAATCGAGTCACTCGAGCAACCCACGAGGATTAGAGGGCAAGTCTCGCGGGCTCGTTAATTTACGCGAAAGTCGCAAGCACGAAATCGAGCTCACGCGTCTAGTCCGCAACGACAAAAAGGACGAGTGAGCATCAGAGGGAGTGGAGAGGGTGTGTGTGTGGGGAGGGGGCGGGAAGGGGGGAAGCCTCTACGGTGCGATAGAGATAAAGCCCGAAGCGGAAAGAGGAGGAGAAGGTGGAGGAGGTGGAGGAGGTGGAGGAGGAGAAGTAGGAGGACTGGCGCCGAAGAGGTCGGATCTCCGGGGGTACGTGACGGGAATGCCAAGCAGCTAGCGCACACGGAATATTCGCCAACGATCGAGGATCTCACCGAGGACGAAAGAATTAATACCCGGGATTCGTCGGTCGTCCTCGTGCTCCCCTACACACGTATAACCCTCTTCTCTCTTTCTCCTCCTACTCTTCGGGAAACGCGCCGGTCCATTTTAACGAGCCGGCATCCTCCTTTTTCCCCTTTCGCGTCAACCTTTATTTACCCTTTCCGTTCTTCCCTTCTCCCTATAGCGAAATTCCTTCCTAATTTTTCCGCTTTATTCCCGAAGCTACGATATTTGGCTTAGCTGTCGACTAAGATTTCGACTTGGACGATACTTTGATTTCCGCAAGGTCGACGAACGATAAAAAAAAATTGGGGTCTCCCCCCCATACGTTATGTTGGAGTTTCAAAACAATCCTAATAGATCATTTTCATTACGTACAAACAAAGAGAGGCTTGTTTACTTTTTCTCTTTTTTGGAAGAATTCAGATCAATTTAGTTGCAGTTAACGGCAAATGTGACGCACGCATCGGATGATTATCGAGAAAAACATTTGTCGTAAACAATGTTTGAAGGTAAAAGAAAGTTTTACGACTTTGCCTGCGATAGCCACCCGATCAACGGTATAAGGTCAGTCGGTATGAACATTTATTTTTTCTATGTCCCAACCTCGCAGATTGTAAACATATGTGCGTATATATATACACTCGAGTTTAGCACCCAAACTTACTTCGCAAAAATAATAATTCTCCAAAAGCAAAAAAAAAACTACAGATCCACGATTAATACCCAAAAAAGGTAGGGAATTATGAGGTAAGCTTCGTTATATATCGAGTGTATTACGATTAACGTTGAGTGGAAAAATGTTTAAGCTTACAAGGATAAAAAATTATTTGAAGTTATTCGCAGCATTAACCTGTATATATAATAATATGTATATATTATGCATTTACAAATCATTTCGCGAGCAAGTAGTAGATATTGAACCCATGGGCGTTTTTTTTTTGTACAAAACGGTAGAGAATAATAGGTTGGAATATATATATACGGTGTAACGTTTACGCGTATACGCACATATATCTATATATATTCTTTCTGGAAAATTATACATCGCGTACGGTATTATACAGTATACCCAAGCGAGTGCAGCCGCGAAATCGACTCTTAAAACGACTGTTTCGATATATATACATGTGTAGGTACGTGGATAATAATTCGGATATACGGTGCATTATAATGACGCTCGGAGAGTAACGCGTATTCGCGAAAATCCGTGTTTTCAAATGCACGTCCAATTCTTCCAACGGATTATTTTTTTTCTTTTTCTTTTTTTTTTTTAGGTAAAAGTGGGGATTCTTTTTGACGCGCATGTACTCGTGAAAATGACGAGACGTTCCTTTTTGCGATTTCGAATCTACTTTTCGTTCGCGTTTAAATATATACATACATAGTAGCGCATGCGCGAAATATAGAAAAAAGTATAGTTGTAATAGGAAGTAGGAAAAAATGCAACTATTTCACTGGAGGGTGTGGAAAAACATGTAACTTTTTGATCTCATCTCTATGTATATATACATACATTTAGTTTTGCGAGGAAATGGCGCGTGCGTGAAACGAGGCCGAAAATCGTGCGTCAACTTAAACGAAACCAATCGAGAGAGATAGAGAGAGATAGATAGAGAGAGAGAGAGACGCCGTACGTGCAAAATGATTCTTCTTCGATAATTTCATCGACGAGCGAGTGGTTCAAATATAACTGTACGGCATTTTCACTTTAAATTTTAAGGTAGTAATGACTCTTAAATAAAGTTTTCTACTTTGTTAGTTTCACAACGAAAATGTAAAAATTAATTCGTTATTGACATAGTTTAGGGAATTAATCTTAGTTATTTGCGCCTCAGCGTAATAAATACCATGACAATTAGTATAAAAAAATAGGAATTTGGTCAATTTTACCTCGGGCGAGCCAGACTCGAGTTTTGACTTGAGTCGCCTAAAAAGCGAGAAGACAATCAGCAGATAAATTCAAGGGACGAAATTTGAATGGGCGCACGGTGGGCATTCTCCATTATTTAATAATTAAATACGTTATTTTTGTACACCGTGCGTTAATAAAATGTTTAAATATATATTTTAATTCATTAAATGAATTGAACTGGTAAATTTCTCGAACTGTTGTTGTACAAAATGTTCTTTGTTATTCAATGTATTGGAAAGTCGAGAATAGGAATGTCAAAATCGGTGGATTCGGAAATCTCGATAACACGTTTGATTTTAATTTATTTTATTCAAACTGTTGGTCGCACAGTGCACAAAAAAGGGTAAGTATCAATTTTCCGTTTTGACTAATTCGATCCGAAGAGGATAATTCTTGAGTGCCTACAATTTTACCTCCCTCGCCTTCCTCCGCGCTTCCGAAATAAATGTTTACCAACGCACGTGCGCTTCCTCTCTATAAATGTTCCAGCAACAAAGTAAAAGTAAAAATGTTTAACGCATCCGATCGCAGTTCGAGTTTGTTGGAAATTGCACGTGGGGCCGGAGAGGATGGGTATTATTCCGTAAGATTCGCTTTTGAAACACGGTACCTGAAACATCAAGTACGAAGAGATCGAAGGGATTTTCTCTTTGGTGACAGAGTTTCATCCAGTTCGGACCTATGTAGGACGAAGCTTTGAGAGAGACAGAGAGAGAGAGAGAGAGAGAGAGAGAGAGAGAGAGAGAGAGAGAGAGAGAGAAAGAGGGACGAGAAGAGATAGATACAAAGAGATCGCGAAGGGCCGGGTAGAGAACGGTGGCGTGGATGGGTAACGCAACACCGTTGCGTATCGACTCGCTCAGAGGCTCTTTGCGAGAGCTTATATGCGTGCGTTGGTAATACTCGAGCTCTCCTCTCTCTCTCTCTCTCTTTCTCTCGCCCTCTCCCTCCGTGCCTCTGTGTGTACGCGTACACACGACCGGCTGACCAACCCTCCAAGGATAATGCGCCTGGATAGCTTTTAAGGGCTGCCCAACCTACCAAAAGTAAACTCTACTTTAATCATTATACACGATCGAACGATTCATTATTCATAGATTCTTCTTTTTTCTTGCTATATTTATAATACATACTCCCTTCAGTATATCGCACATACGCACGCACATTATATGTATATATAATAATTAAAAAAAAACCCGGTATATCCTGATGGGCAAACGTAAATACATCTCAACGCATAGACGTACATATTTTTCATCGCAAAGAAAAAAAATATATATAAAAAAATGACCATATCCGAATGGTATGTATCTGTATTAATATTAATATATCGAAAAATACGCGTACACCTATCGTTTTACGATGAAACGCGACCAGATTGGGAGGGACAGAAAGAGGAGGAAGGAGACAGAGAGAGAGAGAGAGAGAGGGAACACATATGTAACATTAGAATATTGTAGCTCGGACATAAACATATCCGTACCGCGTCGATAAGAGGAACTGCACTGTACGAAACAACCTGACTCTACGTACAACAGATACCCAGAGAGAAAGAGAGAAAGAGAGAGATGCTGGGACGCACACACAACGTTCTCGACGCAAAGAGACAGGGGGAGAGAGAGAGAGAGAGAGAGGAAATATTGAAAGGCGAATATGTTATAATGACACATCGAACACACAGTCTTTTACCACTCAATTTTCCGTGACACGAGTGTATCGAATGAACAACATACATACATACATACATACATACATACATACATACATACATACATATACATACATACATACATACATACACGTATATATTTATATATATTTTTCTTTGTTTCCAGTCTTGTTTACGTATACACGCACAAGTACATGTATGTATATCTTTGTGAGCGTTATGAAAATTTGTTATCGTACTACCTTTTAGTTTCGCAATTTTGTATTATTTTAGATTTTCATTCATACATGACAAGAAGCGCATTGTAACGGTAAGGAAAGATTCATCTCGATAACCACTAAGTTATATACTATTATAATTAGTTTATTTCATTTAATCGGCATTCGCATGTCTGTCATTGTATTATTATTGGTTTTTTGTTTAAGAGAGACGGATAAGAGATTAAAATGTTAAACCATGTATAAATTTAATCCAAAATTTGTTGATGCTCGAACGCATTTTGTTGTATTATTTGGAGTACAAACCATTTTGATTAGCAAAGAGTTGTTACAAAATTTGTTTCAGCAAGACAACGCAACTTTTACGTGAAAATTTGTGAATTAGTTTTAAAATGTACGGGAAGCGTTATGTCGAATCGAAGCGAATTAAAGTAAAGAGACGAAAAAGGTTGCTTGAAAGCCTAATGGTACGATGCTTGGCTAACAAACACTTTGAGATTGGACTCCGCCAAGTTGGCGATTAATCCAGCTCGAGCCAATTCGTTGAATGACAGTCTCTCTCCCTCTATACGCATATTGTAGACCACGGCAGAGAGTGGAAAAAGGAATAAAGAAAAAAATTGGGAGGCACGTGGTGTATAGCTATACTCGGTATAGAATGGTTAGCGCGTAAAAAGGTGAGATATGTGTGCGTATAAGGGGAGTTAGTTGGTTCATCGACACTTGGTTGTGTCGGCGACGGGCGCGGTATAAGGCAATTTGCGCCTCGACCGTCTCGGCTTTCACAGGATGATGCAAATCTTCGTCGCTCGCGCGCGAGTATCTATGTCTACGCGTACACACGTATACACGTACTCACCACGCTCACACGAATCTCGCAAATCCGGGTAGCTCTCGTCAGCGAAACCCTCGAGCGTCAGGTGGCTCTTTTTACACTTCTAATACTTGTCATCGATGGTCTGGCTTCGGTCTAATCCTTTCCGTGAATCCACTAACCCCACCTCCCACCTCCCACCTCCCACTTCAACCCACCCTCCCTGTTACTTCCTTTATTGTATATCGCACCATCTTGCACATCTATCGAATCTTAACCCTCCATGAAAAAAAAATATTAGGCGAAAATCATTTTTAACTTGACGTCAAACCTTCAAAGTTAGCGTATTCTATCTTAAAATTGGTCAAATTATTATGTAAGTGGAAGTAGCAACTCGGATTCTATTATTTATAAGTAAAGAAAATGATTTTTTTCTTAATTCTTTTGAGAACGCTTTAAGCAACACATTCCAATTGTGTTTGATATTTGAATCAATAATTTTTTAGCTACCGCTAGGCTCTCTTATGACTTCGACTTAGTGGCTAAACCACTTTCTTTAATTTTTATTTAAAAAAAAATGACTTTTTGTTAAAATCAGAATATAAAGAAAATATTTTCTATAATTATATAATTCTTATTAGTATATTTTTTTTATCAATAGTGATGTAAAAAACTTCTTCCGAGAATAAATATATAATTAAAAGAAAAACTTACAAATCGAATCATTTATCATTTATCGACAATGAAATTATGTACACACACCAATATAACACGACAATATAAACTTTGAAGAAAAAATCAAAATTTTCTCGAAATATTGCAAAATCTTTCTATAATCAATGCTGTGAAAAACGGCGATATCAATTTTTACAAAAGCATAATTTTTTTCTTTCCCCTTGAGAATACTTAATTCAATATTTTATACACGACAATTTCGATTGATATAAGATTTAAATTTTGTAATACCGCCTCGGCTACTTAAACCTTCAGATATTTGAACGTTGAAAGAAATATTTCTTTTTTTTTTTGTTTTTTTAAGTAAGCTAAACAAAAGTGTATATAGACGAGTTCCCGGTGAATCGTCGCGCATAAAATTTAAAATTGCAGACTGATAAAAATTTATCGAGTCGCACTACATACTACGCAACCTTGCACGTACATACAGACAGAAAGAGAGAAAGAGAGAGAGACCGAACCATACGTACGTAAGAATACGATTGACCTTGGTACTCACCTGCACCAAACACCGAAGAACAAAAAAGAAAGAGAGAATTAATTATGTAATCGAGAAAGTTCGTTCAAGATTATTAACGGCGCAACATCATCGTGTATCTCGAGTCCACGTACCAATGAAATTCACCTTTGAAACTACAGAAAGAGAGATGCAGTAAAAGAGAGTAATATATATATATATATAGAGAGAGAGAGAGATAGTGAGAGTGATTCGTAATGGTATATTAACCTGAAGCATTAAACTCGGAACGAAAGCGCGCTAATGAGCCAGTTCTGATTAAATACGCGTATTATCTATCGTACCTATGAATATTAAATCTTTCTATAGAAATACATGCACACAAGTTGGACTTGCGGTTAAGTATCTTGTGAAACGCGTAATTTGCATCGTCGCGCATTTCGAATCGTTCTACTTCGCGTATTATAATCGGCCGATGCACGCATCCATATACTTATACCGTCGCGTTCGTTTAGTTTCCAATAGTCTATTGATTTTGAACGATCGCGCGACGCGCATCGCAGTAACCTCTAGCTCCTTGAATTTTGAAACATCCACACACACACAAATTACAAATATTGGAAATTCTTGTTTCGCGACTACAATCAGAAAAAAGTTGTAGTTAAAATTACAATGTTGTCCAGTAATGCAGGGACAAACTGACACTAAATCCAAAAATTCACCACAGAGATTATAATAAAATTTGCTAGAAAGTTATTAATTTATTTACTCTCTAAATATAGTCCAGTTAAAATTTCACTATTTGAATCAGTTAATTTATTTTAACTGAAAAAACAGTGAAAAATTCACTGGATTTTTAGCGTTTAATTTATTGCTGACAATTCAGCTGAAAACTTACTGATTGAATCAGTGAAATATCGACTGAATGTCCATAAAACGCATATCATGATTTTTCCCGGAAAAATCTTAACGGTCAAGTGCAGAAAATATCGACACTTACTCTCTGAATTGCTGCAGGATTATTTGAGCTTTTAATTAAAAAGGTGTGTATAATACTAATTAATTTATTTGATATAGACAAAAGAAAACCTTTTTTAATAAATATATGAGTTTAATACTTTCATTTTTATTCATCTTTTTTCAATATAATAAAGCAACAAATTTAGGTTAAGACTTAGTATTGTTTAAAATTTGTTATTATTACATTTCTTACTTGTATAAAATAAAGTACTTAAAAGTTACATATTATTGTTTTAGCTGCATTATAATCTATTTTTATGGATCAACTTAGTGAATCACTGACAGTCGAAGGACTCGTTAAGTTTTTGAGGGAGCACCACTTCGACGAAGGAACTCTTAAGGCTATCGAAGGTTAGTACTGGAGAGTATCAAGATTCATGTTAAAATTTAACATTAAGTTACAGTACTTCATCCGTAAACTAGAATTCACTTTCCATCTTTGTTATTATAGTACTTCATCCGTAAACTAGAATTCACTTTCCATCTTTGTTATTTAAAGTCTAATTGAAATATAAATATTAAAAACTCTAATGACACATGACTTAAAAAATAATAATAAAATTATATTGTAGCATTATGCGTTGCATTTTTCCAAGTTGCATTGTAAATATTGAACTAGAAATTTTAAATGTTTTATATAAATTAATAATTCAGAGTTATGCTACATAAATGTCATTAATTAAACACAGAGTTAGTTCATCAGTATAGAGAAAATCCCAACTGTGTCTAAACGTCACACATATTCACATGTCAACTTATCCCAAATTCACTCCAAGTCACAAATCCATTTTCAAAATTTACTAAACTAAATCACACATAAACGTCGCCAATTAAACATACAGTTTGTTCATCAATATAGAGAAAACCCCAACTGCCTCTAAATGCCATAAATGCCACATATATTCTCATGTCCACTTATCCCAAATTCATTGATAAAGTCATAAGTACATTTTCAGAATTTGTTACTTTAATCGTCATTGAAATTTCTAATATTAAAAACTTGTCGTCCAATATAATGTCATCTTGAAAAAAAATAAGAGATCATGAAACGCAAGCAAAGTCTTCAATAATTTGTTTTATGTCAATTACCCAGAAGTCTACCAACGCATAATTTTTGTTTGCAGTAGAAATATTTAAATAGAGATACACATAAAGTAAAATAAATTGTATTATTCTTTGCGCCTGAAGTGTTAATTATGGTTTTACAGATACTAAGTTTATTTTTAGAAAAGATAAAAATGCAAGTGAGCTTTTACCAATAAGGCTGACTTTTGACAAATACAAAATTTTATATTATAATGCCCTTGTTTATAATTCACTTTCATTTCTTTAATTATATAATCAACAAATTTTTGTTTGTAAAAAATTGCATTAAATTTTTCAGGTTACGCATGTCAACTACATTAATTAAAAATAATGCTAAGTTATTATACAATATTTATTGTTGCACTTGCAGTATTAAGCATTACTGTTTCCAAGTTACATTATATATAATGGACTAAGACATTTTAATATTTTTATATATATATATTCACAATTCAGTGTTTCATTAAACTAAACATCACTTATACTCTCACTGCACTTTAAAACCTTTTTTACTTGCACAAATACTTGTCTCAAATTTTTAAAAGTTGATGGAAAACAAGGTGAACAAACTGTTTTTTATTAATGCTAAGCTGCATTTAGTGTGTTGGAAAAAAAATAAAAATATTGACACAAGATAGTAATGCACAATGTACCAATAATTTTTATGTTACTTCCAAACACACTGCAGCTATAAGCATAAGCTGTCAAAGTAAACAAGTCCTAAAGATCTCACTGCAAACTGAAGACTGACTTGATTCACTTGATACAGTTGACACACACACAAACACACGCATTACATAATTTCAAAAATAAATTAGATTTCAATTTTGTTGCACACACTCACTCGCGACTTTCAAATACTTCACGAGACAAGAACATTTACCGAGAGCTCGTATGAACGTCGACGACGAGTATAAACAAGCTGATGAACATTCGCGCAACTGTATCAGTTGTTCACACTACACCGACGAGAGCGAAAAAATACGAGAGAGAGAGAGAGAGAGAGAGAGAGAGAGAGAGAGAGAGAGTGAGAGTGAGAGAGAGAGAGAGAGAGAGAGAGAGAGATGTGCGGAATCTTGAATTTAGGCTATGTTCACGGTCGAATTGCTATATCGATAAATCGATTGACAAGCCGTCGGCCGGACATGCACGCTATGCGTACTTCCGACTCGTCACGATACGTTTTACTCACGAATCTCACGATACTTTGGCCGTTCACAGACGATGCAACGAAAATCTTTCGACATCGTATTTCTCACTTCTCTTAGATTATAAAAATCGAAATGTGAATGTATGAGAATACACGATCGTTCCTAGACTCCGAGATACTCGATCTACTGGCGATTCTACTTTGGACGTCTCAGGCCACCAACCCTGGCATCCCGGTATTGAGAATATGTACGGTAATAAATAAAGTATTACCGTATGTATATACATATATTATAAATAATAATTATTCATTTGCAGTATATATGTAGTAGAAATAAATAGATAATTGGAGGATTATATATTATTGAAAAAAAAATATATTTAAGAGGGTTTATAACCTAAAAATTTAATTTTTTTGTCAACACTTTGTTCTACATATATATATATATATATATATATATATATATATAACTCAGAATGTAATTTACGCGCAACCCGTCACAGTGTTTTCCAAGATACCCATGTAGTTTTTAGACTTTACACAAAGCGCAAGGTATACTTGACACTAAACCACTTCCGTCAAATTCACATATCAAGGATATTGTACTTATTCTACATTATAAAACATTATCAAATGGAAGAAGTATGTTCCAATATACTGTGAGGGACTGGAAACGATATTTTGAGTCTGAAATGATAAATCAATTTCATATTATTTTATTTTTATCTTTAAAAATTTTGTAGTATCTAAATATTTCAAAACTGATTCATCGTCAAAACTCAAAACATCATTTATAATCCCTAGTAATCTAATGCAATATAATTCTGCAGTTTGATAACATTTGATAAAACAGAAGGTGTACAATGTCAATATTTATAATATTTGAAAATTAATTTTAAAATAAAAGAAACAAAATTACTATAAAATAATTAATTATTTTTTAATATTTATTGAGAAAAACGTAAATAAAAATGTAGTACCGGCACAGAGATTTAATTTATTTTAAAATTCAAGCCCATAAACGGGCAGCTACAACCTAATAACCCGGGAAACTGATATTAGATTTATTTTAAAATTCAATCCTAAAATTCAATAATACAATTCTTCAAATAAGTCTGTTAAATTGAATTTATTTTCAAATTAAATTTAACAGACAGGCAGCTATAACCTAATAACCCGGGAAAGAGGGATTTAATTTATTATAAAATTCAATTTAACAGACAGGCAGCTATAACCTAATAACCCGGGAAAGGGGTATTAAATTTATTTTAAAATTCAACCCCTGAGACAGGCAGCTATAACCTAATAACCCGGGAAAGGGGGATATAATTTATTTTAAAAATCAACCCCTGAGACAGGCAGCTATAACCAAATAACCCGGAAAAGAGGGATTTAATTTATTTTCAAATTCAATTTAACAGACAGGCAGCTACAACCAAATAACCCGGGAAAGAGGGATTTAATTTATTTTCAAATTCAATTTAACAGACAGGCAGCTATAACCTAATAACCCGGGAAAGGGGGATTTAATTTATTTTAAAATTCAATTTAACAGACAGGCAGCTATAACCTAATAACCCGGGAAAGGGGTATTAAATTTATTTTAAAATTCAACCCCTGAGACAGGCAGCTATAACCTAATAACCCGGGAAAGGGGGATATAATTTATTTTAAAAACAACCCCTGAGACAGGCAGCTATAACCAAATAACCCGGAAAAGAGGGATTTAATTTATTTTCAAATTCAATTTAACAGACAGGCAGCTATAACCTAATAACCCGGGAAAGGGAGATTTAATTTATTTTAAAATTCAACCCCTGAGACAGGCAGCTGTAACCTAATAACCCGGGAAAGGGAGATTTAATTTATTTTAAAAACAACCCCTGAGACAGGCAGCTATAACCAAATAACCCGGAAAAGAGGGATTTAATTTATTTTCAAATTCAATTTAACAGACAGGCAGCTATAACCTAATAACCCGGGAAAGGGAGATTTAATTTATTTTAAAATTCAACCCCTGAGACAGGCAGCTATAACCTAATAACCCAGGAACGGTACATTTAAGAAACGAAACTATAATCTAGCCGATTGATTTCAGAATATTAAATTTCTCTTTCCGTGGTCATATTGTTATAAATAATAGATTGAATTATATAATATTAAACCTACCTTTCCTGGGTTACAACTGTCTGTCTGCTAGATTAAAAATCTTTTTCTTCCGGGATATTTGACCTTAGCTACCTTTGTGTTAAATCGGATGCAATAAAATTATTATTCCAGATAATTTGGGCTTACCTGCCTATCTGCTAAATTAGAATTAAAACACCAAATTGTTCTTTCCTGGGTTACTTAGAATTGTCAGTAAGCCGACGGTATGATAGAAGATGTTTTAATATTGACGGAATTAAAATATCAGGTTTTTAGAAATATTCAGCGAAAATGTGTGTGAATCTTGATGAATGTAGTAAAATTTTTAGTTCTCTTGAGTATCTGCGATGATTTTAGCACACATCACGTAATTATCGTTCACTTGACAATTCATCACATCGTTCATTAATCATAAAATCTTAAAATTTTTTAACAAAGCTTTTAAGTAAAGAAATATAAAACCTTTACAGGCAGTCTATACAACAGTTAGAAAATGGAGCAGCTTAATTGTTACATATGTAACAATTTAATACCTGGAAATGTAGATGACCTAGGACGACATTTCCGTCATAACCATGGGCTTAGAATGTCTTTCAAAAGAGGTGATACAGGATTTATTTGTTCTCAAAATGGTTGTGAATCTTCTTTTCAACATTTTAGAAATTTAAAGGTGCATCTGTTAAATCATCACCGTAATGTTTATCTCGAGGAACAAAATATTGTTGATGACGAAAGATACAATGGTAGGGTAAATAATGAACATGTTGAAAACATGGAGTTGGATGACGAAAATGATAACGATGTGGCAGCAAATGATAACGATGAGGCAGAAAATAATGCCGATAATGGATTTGATTTGAGAAATTTAATTATTAAAATGATATCTAGGTTACATTGCAATGGTTCGGTTACAGGTGATCTTGTTAAAAGTATTATCGAAGAATTCGAATGGATTTTATCTCTAACTAAAACCTCATTAGTAAAAAGAATTGGAGATCAATTAACAGCAGGTCGAGTTATTGATGAAAATTTAGTAACAGCTGTTAATAATATTTTAGATTTTGATTGTTCATTTAATAATTTAAAAACTTATGATCAACAAATCAATGCAATGGTTGAAAACTGTGGGTACATTGAACCAATTGAAATTCCTCTCGGTCGGCGAATCGATTCCAGGCTTGATCCTTCTTCCTGCAGTTATGAACAAGCTACTGTTATTGAAACATTTCAATACGTTCCTATAATTAAAACTTTAAAGTTAATCATACTAAATGAGGAAGTTAGGCAAGCAATTTTATCAGAACAACCATCAGCCGATGGTATATTAGGATCTTTTCTTGATGGCGATTATTTTAAACTTCATCCCTTACTTAGTCAACATCGTAATTCCATTCGAATCAAATTGTACTATGATGAATTAGAAATTGTGAATCCGTTAGGTTCAAAGACTAGCATCCATAAGTTAGGAGTATTTTATTTTGTCATTGAAAATTTACCACCTCATATGAATTCTGAATTGAGCAATATTCATGTTTTACTTCTAGTTGCTCATGAAGATATAAAAAAGTATGGATTTGAAAAAATTCTTGCTCCGTTTCTCAAAGATTTAAGAGAACTAGAAAGTGATGAAGGTGTCCAGGTTAAATTGAAAGACGAAACTTTTGTACTTCGTGCTACTTTGACAAGTTTTTGTGGTGACGGTTTAGCTGTTCACGAAGTTTTTAACCTTCTTGGCCCATCAGCAAACAGATTTTGCCGTTTATGCTTAATATCAAGAGAAGATTTACACAACGGAAGGTTAGGCGGACATGAACCAAGAACGGAAGAAAAGTTTAATGAACAAATTGAATTATTAAAACAAAATAACTTTTCTGATGTAATAAAAACAGCGACAGGCTTAAAGGGTGAATGCTGTTTGAACAAATCTAGATATTTCCACACATCAAGAAACAAAATTTTTGATATCATGCACGATTCTTTGTGTGGAATTTGTCCAATGATAGTTAAATTAGTTCTTCATTATTATGTTGTTGTTGCCAGACTTTTTGATATTTCATCTCTGAACAGTGCTATATCAAAATTTAATTATGGTTATGTGGAAATAAAAAATAAACCTTCTGCGAATTTTACTGAAGCTATGCTTTCAAAAAGAGAACACTCTCTTAGTCAAAAAGCCATGCAAATGTGGCTACTAATTAGGGTTTTACCATTTATTCTTAGTGAAAAAATTTCCGAGGAAGACGAACACATGAATCTCATATTAATATACTTGAGAATTATGGAAATCATATTTGCTCCTAAAGTAGCTTCCTCAACGCTGCCTTATCTAAATGCCTTAATCCACGATTTTGCATCATGCTTTCAACAATTATTTCCTGATACAAACATGATAAATAAGTTTCATCATCTTTTTCATTATGTTGAATGTTTAAAATGGTCGGGTCCTCTGGTTCACTTCTACTGCATGAGATTTGAAGGTAAACATAATGAGATAAGATTACGAGCTTATAACGTACATAATTTTAAAAATCCTTCAAAAACTCTAATACGCATTTGTCAAACTGTTCAAAGTTCTAAATGGGGTTCAGGTGATGTAAAAATAAATGATACTCGAGTCCTATCAGGTAAAATAAAAACTGTACATGAAATTGACAGTGCTCAGGATGTTATTAATCTAGGTAACGAGGAAAATGACTTTGTCTTCTGTGCAAATTCCGTTAGAATAAATGGAGTTGAGTTTCGCAAAAATTTGTTTGTTGTTTTAGAAAAATCTTATCAAATGGAAGGCAACCTATTAGTGTTTGGTCGAATAGATGAAATTGTTGTTCTTGAAATTGAAGTTTATTTTCGTATTTATATTTGTACAACGTTAGGTTTTGATACTAGCGTAAATGCTTATCATGTAGAGTTAGGAACCCCTGAAAAGATTCACCGATTTATTCAACCGTCAGCTCTTGCCTATTACAAACCTCTTTGCTACTGGAGCAAGTCCGGATCAGATAATCTATACATTAGTGTTCGTCATATTATACTATGACATTATTATGAAGGTAAGACATACATTTAGCAAAGTTGAAGTATGTACTTCAATACATAGATGTCCCACCCCGACTTTATAAAAGAATTGCTTTTAATTTTTTTAAGTTACACCATTACAGTTTGATTTTGTAAATATTTTTATTTTTTACAAATATCTTGAAGAATATTTTTAAAATAAATTGGTTGAATACTGCATGTAATTGCAACAATTTAATAAATGTGGATACTTATGTAGGTTTATTTAATATTATTTTATCTTTACTCTACCAAAAAATCCTATTACGCTTTACACTCAAAATAAGAATCGTTTTTTAACACCTTGCATCAGTATGCAAAAAATATATCTCTTGTTAATATTTATTATTTGTATTGTAGATGAATGTATCGATGGGTCATCATTCTTACAGTGTTCAACAGAAGATTTTCGATCAATTGGAATTAAATTAGGCCCTGCGAAAAAATTATTTAAAATTATAAATACTGCTAAAGTGAGTTCACGAATAATATATTTATAAATGATAAAATTATAAATGATTTTACATTATGTAGTAACTAAATATGTAAATATTAACCATTTTATTTCATGTACAAGATATAAAAAATATAAATTTAGATTAATGTATATAATTTTTGCCTAAATTTATATTTTTTGAGTACATTTTTAGTGTTTAAAATAAATTGACAATATTTGTTTTAAATACTTTTATTTTACTAAATAGAAAATATTTGTATAAACGCAGGTGCCCACAGGAGATTTTATAGTTGATAATGGGATTCTGATAGCAAATCGCAGTGTGGAAGAAGAATCTTGTTCGGAAACATGTATAGAAAATAATTCTGAAAAAAATATGACAAATGATGATTCGTCTAAAGTTGAAAATATTCATTATAACCAGGAAAAAGAAATTAATTATTTAAAACAAAGAGATGACAAAGAAAATAAAAAGGAGACTACCAAGAATATAATTTCTACGTCACACATAGTTAAACCATTGACAGCTAAAAATGAAAATTATTTAAAAAGGAAAGCCGTTGCTTACAGTGGTACGGTTTCGCTTTCTTCCAGTGCAGATCAAATGTGCCAGAAGGTGAATCAGTATGAATTTACGGTAAGATTTATTTATACAAAATATACTGCTTTTTTAATAAATTAAAATTTTTGAAGATTCCTTAAACTTTATTTCAGCGTTTTGACTCTATCGTTCATACACTGCTACAAGATCCTCAAGATGGACAAAAAATAATTGCAGCTGCACGTGACAATGTTTTTACAGAGCAAATTAGAAGACTCATGATTAAAATACTTGTTGCTGAACTCGTGACGATTCAAAACTCGTAGTTAGTATTTTAATTATAATGTTATTGAAATATGATAAGTATAACTTGATTTTAATTCTATGTTACAATTATGTGCAGTTATCCACCAAGTGAATCAAAGGTTGCTTTGGCTAAAGCAATTGTCACAGAATTTCCAAATTTAAAGGACAATGATGCCAAGCTCGGTTATGTATGTACTTTTTTCAAATTTTACTTCTTTTTGATTCACATAATACGAATGTTTTCACTATATTTTATGCAGTGAAGTTATAACAAAATAAATCTAGTAAAATTTAATTTTTCAGGAACACTATTATGATCCTAGTCAACACACAGGATTTATTGAATTTAGACTTTTAACTTTAAGGAAAAGTTTACCGAGTGAAGAGAAAAAGTATAAATCAAAAACAAAAAATAACCTGCAAAAGAAACCTGAAGAAAAAACATGTCTTGATGATAAATCGCTGCTTTCTAAAGATATTTTTGAAGAAACAGTAAGCTACAGTATTAATAATATTATTCTTTCAATGCTAATTTAATGTATTTTTTAAAAAAATATACAACTTTATATGTTTACAGATTAACCGCCTGAAATTTCGCAATCCTTCTAATTCAAATAAGGATGTTATCACATCAGAGATGCGAGAAACGTTGCCGAACAGAAGAAATTGGATTATGGAAGAAAATCCTCCAGTTGCTATGATTTTTGAAATGTACCCTCGGTATGAAGATTATAATGGCGATTTGGTAATTAAAAAAAGTTTATTGTTATATTTATGACATTTTGAACAATATTTTTTATTACTATTTAATTCTAGATTGATGCAGAATTCGAATGGCTGCATCCAGGTAAAGGTGATAGATTTATAAGCAAATTTGTTACGATCTACAAAGAAAAAATATTTGCTTACTCTGTTGATATGGTTGATATTTCCCATCAAGTTACAAATGTTACTGACGGTAAAAAATTACAAAAAATAATGAATTTTGTTAAGCTGTTTTATACTTTACTTTACATGTATAATTTACTTTTTAGACGATCTTAAAGCTTTATTAATTTTAATATACCTCTTGCCAACATCTAATGCGTTGAAGAAGGGAAAATCTAAAGGAAAAGCTTCGCAAGAATTGCAGAAAAATGTTTTAGTAAAACCTGTGAATGTGAAAGATTTATTAATAGAAATGGTGTCAGTAAGTATTTATTTTTTTTTCTAAGTTAAATTTCATAAGTAATGTTAAAACATTTGTTAATATTTTTAGGACGGCACCGACATTGAAAATTACATTAAAGAGAAATGTAAAACTTCGAAGTCTCCTATTCAACCTTATATCATTGGTATTTCAAGCGGATCAACAAATCGATATTATGTCATAGCAGACCAAAAATGTTTACATAGGAAAGATAAAACGAAAATTGTCGGAGCATTCGATTTACTCTTTAAGACATATTATGTGTTTAATTTACAATTTCCATTAAATTTATTGAATTTTTATACATTTATAGACTTTTACATTTATAAAGTAAGCAATACAAGCCCTAGCAACGTTGTTAGGTCCTTGCACGTCAATTTATTAAATTTTGATGTAAGTAAGATAGATTTAAAAAAAAACAAACACTTTACAGAAAGATCTACAGATGATTCAAGTGATGAATCTTAAATTTATTTTTAATATAATTTTTAGTTTGATAAAAATAATAAATATTATTAATAAAAATTATAAAAATTTGAAAAGTATTTATACTGTTTTTTTAACTATTTCAGTCACGAGTTTCTCCAGAATTACCATTTTTCCAAAATTACCATTTTTCAAAATTCAGATCGGCCATATTGGATCCGCTATTTTGAATTTTAAAATTCTCTCAACGGATTCGTAACCAGCGACCTCAAAAATCCCTAAATGCAAATTTCCAGATAATAATAGCTATTATTTCGTCTTCACATGAATTAATTCTTAAAATTCTGGTTTTCTTTACACTAATTTGTTATTAACAATATTAACTTTTAATAGTTATGCAATATCATGATACTTTTAACATTTGTTGGGTTCTAGGGAAGACGGTGTCAAAAAACATCAGAGAAATAACAGACGCCTGCTGATCTATAATAAATCGATAGTGTCTAGGTGGGACATTGGTATCCCGCTGTGACTGAATGGGTTAATGTCTCCCTATCAAAATTACTTATTTTTTAGTGAAATTTTCACTGAAGGTTTGTGAAAGTTTCACTGGATATCCAGTGAAATTTCTATTAATTTCAACTAGTAGATATTTTACTTTCAGTGAAATTTGCACTGAAGATCTGTGAAAATTTCACTGGATATCCAGTGAAATTTCTATCAATTTCAAACAGTAGATATTTCACTTTTTCATTCAGTGAAATAACACTGATTACTAGTGCAGCAATTTTGACTAACCCATTCAGTGAAGATTTCACTGCATTTCAGTGAAGTTTCACTGGATTATATTTAGAGAGTACGACAATTAGTCAGTAAAATTTATTATGATATATGTGGTAAATTTTTTGATCGTGTCAGTCTGTCCCTGCAATGACAGACAGACAACATTGTAATTTTTACTATAACTTTTTTCTCAGTGTAGTTATTCAATATTGCCTTTTACAATATCGTTGTTTAATTATACAAAGGTGTATATTCGGGACATCGACAGATTAAAATGTTTCACATTAGCTATAATTTGATGGTAACGTATTGTCCGTTTTTTTAAATCAAACAAAGGTAATATATGTGCGCGCATCACCAATCGACCGAAGTCCGCATGCGTTTTCGTTTTGTATATAGTCAGCGCGAATAAACGTTATGAACGATCTGCGTGAAAATTGTAATACGTTTAACTCATATTATCGCGTTTTCTTAAATCTAGAACCCCTCGAGCATTAACGCGATTTTAATGAATAATCTATATGATGTGTAATAATGAAAAACGATGTATTAAGATCGATAGATTCCGGTCGTTGTGAATTATAAAATTGTAAATCGAGGGTATTAGTAAGCCACACGCCGCTCGCTACGAGATAAATGATTCGCACATGTTTTAATGAACTATTTTTTGGCGCGCGGCGAAATACAAAGTAATAAAGGAAACAGGAGGTTACGCCGGTTACGCGTGATCCGCGATAAATTGGTAATATCGGTTCAATCGCCGGATCTTCTTGGCATCCTTGACCTTAGCGTCGGGGAAATCATTACCTGCCCCCGTCGCTTACGTTAAACGCACGTTGCGACCGACCTTCGAAAGCGCATGCGCCCGTCCACACACCCAGAATTATGTACACGTGGACGCTTCGAATTATCTATTTTGATTCCGCGAACGAACGACTCTCCTCCACGTGGTGGAGACTATCCCTTTGAATTTTAAATATCTCGAAGTTGTAGAGCACTCGGAAAGAACAAAAAGAGAGAGAAAATCCGTCCCCAACTCAAAAATAAAAAATAAATAACGGTACGGTAAGGTGTATAATAATACGGCAACACAAGTCGGGGGGAAAAAAGCGTTTTAAAAGATCCCGCGCGATTGAGAAAAACGGGGCGGTTGATCGTGCTTCCGACGCAGACGTTCACTACGGATGAATGAGCGGATGAATGCCTCCCGCCCTCTCTCGAAAACGTATAGACGAGAGAGAGAGAGAGAGAGAGAGAGCCTCCCACGTGCTTATCGAGACCAATCAAATTTTACGATTCAAATCCATCTCTCGGTTCCCCTCGTGTATACACATAGGTATAGGGGAATACGTGCTCGAACTTTGTGGTCTTTGTGACCTACCGAGAGTTCACTTCGATCGGAAATTCTTCTTTCAACTTTTGGTACGTGTATATATGTCGCGAGACCTAATCAACTTTTCATTTTGCACTCGCGATTTTTTTCGATTATATCTTCAACATTTACTTATTCTATATTATTTTTGCGCTACAAGCTTCTTTTATTTTTTTACCAACTGTTTTGTTATTGTTAACGTCGAACATTCGCTATTTTAGCTATTTCCAATTGTCGAAGTAATGTATATTATAAACAAAAGTAACACATCGATTAAACATCAGTTTTAACGAATAATCGTAAAACCGCAGATCAAAATTTCAAATTTTATCCTAGTATAACTCGGAAAAGCTACAGGTTCGCCTAGCTCGAAAGATTGGAGAAAGAGTTGATGAACGATCATCACCATACGGACTTATAAATATATTAATCCTACTTTTGACTTTTTGTTAAATATTTTTTGTTTTACTTTCGGGGCGATTCTTTCACTCACTGGCTGTCTCTGGCTCTCTTTCCGTCAGGTTCCACGCGACGTCGCATATCGGATATTTTTATCCGCGGCTATACGAGGCTTTGTATCCCCTGCCCGGGAAATTTCCGCTCGGAGTGCGATTTCCTCTCGTTTTCTACCGATCCCAGGGAAACAATGCCCAAGGCTTTTCGTATACCTATATAATAAACAAACGGGGGAAATCGTGGGTTGCGTGGATGCGCGCATACGGTTTCCCTTCATGGCTCGACGGAGCCATTCGCGCGCGAGACCTACTCTCCCCGTCCGGAAAGCACGGAATTTCGGAAGGTGTACTCGCGTACACTTTACGTGGCTCGAACTATCATAATTGTTCACCTGGACGCGTTTCAAACAGTCGATCAAGTTATAACGACGTTTACTCTCGTGTATACGCGCCGTAATAAACTATGCCAGACGTTTAATCTAACCGAGCATACGTAAGTGCAATCCGAGAGGGTGGCAAACGAGAAAAGAAGGTGCGAGGGTGTGCATTTTACAGGAGGACGGAATGCATAGTTGAAGGAAAGCTTGTACATACATATATACATGCATATATAGGGAGGGATGCACTGGTGATGAAAGAAATGGTAGGTGTTTAGATGCGACGGCTCGTGTTAAAGGCTTATGACAATGGTAGTGGTTGGACTGGTGGTATAACGCCCGTAACGTCGGGTGAGTGTATACCTCGACGCACCCGGACGCATATACGCACCGAGCTGGCCTCGTCGTTTATTTGCGCTTTCCGTGTTTGCGCAACTTGCCAGCGAGGAAGGGAGAGAGGGAGAGAGAGAGAGGAAGACAGGCTAGCCTCTCTACTGCTGCTCCTCTGCTTTTGGTCTACCGGAGTATAGGTATTTCCACAATGCGAGTAGCGTTTGTTGTTCTGTAATACGCTACGCCTAGCGGAGCAGCCTGAAAGCAAGGCCGCGTCTGATATGATATTGTAACTTAGTTTACGGCTATAGTCCCGTCCAATCCCTCGTCCGATCCCAAAGAGAGAGAGAGAGACCGGTCGTGGGTTCTCGTGTGTAAACGAATCGTCTTTTTTACCCCTTTCCCGCCAATGCGTTCAATATTGGATCAACACTTCTCTTCAAACGATATGTATATATATAAGCCGAATATTTAAATGTGAAGCCGTTCTATATACGATCTTGTACAGTATATTTTGAATTATTACTACAAAGTGACGACACGACGCGTGCATGTGTGTGAGTGTGTGTGTGTGTGTGCGCGTGCGTGTGTGTGGAAGAGGGAGCCTTTCCGCGATAGAGCGAAAGGGCAACAATGATGCTGGTGGTGGTGGTGGTACCGGTAACCCCTGTGTTTACATTTCACTGGGTCAGGCCTATGTGCAAGCGTATACCGTATTCTCGCAATGACTTTGCAGAAGAGACGGATATACAACGATAATGCAGATGTAATGCTCATTGTTTAAGATATCGTCTCTATATATCTACATTTAACCCAAAGGCCTTTTGTCCTTTATACAGACACGTACATATACGTATATCTATATACTATACTTCTTTATATGATATATATTTATCTAACGAAATTGATTAAGCAAACGTCACTTTAAATGGTTATTAACCCTCGCTTTTTTCTGTGTCGCGGTGAGGGAGCCGTCCTCACTCGTGACTGTACCATCTTATAAAAATAATCAATTTTAACCTCTCCAATCGTTCGAAGTGAACAAACGTGCGAAATTACGCTGATTGACCGTAATGCCAGGTTACATTTTGTAATATTACTTTAGATGCAATACATATATATATATATCATTTTTGGACAAATAATATTATTCGTATTAAATGTTGCAGATTTGGCGGTGGATGTCACATTGAAACTCTCATTAATTACTAACTATTGGAGGTAATACGTTTCGATCTATGCACTCCGAAATTCAGATGTAACTTTGAAATTCAAAGTACCTAGACATCATATAGTTAGGGGAATTATCATATTCCGCGAACCCAAAACTGTTTCACTGATACATTTTTCAATCGGAATTATTTTGATATATAAAAATTTAAATGAAAAAATATTCAACATTAATAAGTACAGCGCTGGAGTAATAACGTTTACTTTACACTGAAAAGCCGACCGATATATGTATATATGGAAAAATAAACAAACAAAAAGAAGGGCAACGGGTTAAAAAGGCAAAGGTATAAAAGACGTGTCGCCTCGTAAAAAACAGGTGGAAGAGGGAGGGGAAGGAAGGGGATACACAGACACACGCACACACACGCACACACGCACACACGTTCGCATTAGACAAAAATCGACGAGTCAACATCTCCATTTCAAAGACACCTGTCATTCCCACTCGATGTTGTAACCCCTCTCCCCTTCGGTCTCTTCTTTTCTCTCTTTCTGGTCGTTCTCGGGAGTGCTTTGCCCCCTAAATCTGGGCATTGACTGCCGAGACTCGAGTTCTTAAAAACTCGAGTCTATCCCTCGCGTGGCACTTGAGCTATAAAACTTGGAAAGGGGGAGCAAGAGAGAGAGAGAGAGAGAGAGAGAGAGAGAGAATGAAAAATGACTCTTTTTTTCCGCGCTTGACACGTAGGTAGGTGTACGCATTTATATGTATGTGTAATGGTGTAGGGAAAAAGGGACCACGTGGATAAGATGTAAGGCCGACGCGAAGAAGAGAGGAAGAAAAGGTAAATATAAAGGTCGTTGCGTCATCGTAATATAACTCGTTGGGTGTTTAACGAGCTAATCCAGCGCGAGGAGCGCGTGCATTCCTTCTTTCTTGCGTATAGTTCCTTTTTTCCCTTCCCTTCCCTTCCCTTCCCATCCTCCCCTCACCACCACCCCCCCCCCCTTCCCCCTCGCCACGTCGTTGGAATCGAAAGCGTTCCTCGGTCGATCGCGTTCCATCGGGGAGGAGAGAGAAGAACAGGTTTAACCGTAGGGAAAATACCGGAGGATCGCGTGGAATTCGTGTGACGACGAGGACGAGGACGACGAGGAAGGAGGACCGATCGGCGCACCTATACACTCCGGTATACGTCCGACCGTTTCGTAGTTTCAATCGAAAGTTTCGAATTTTCATTTTTTCTATACCTTATAGAGAGACTCACCATTGGCGAGACCGAATGAATTTCAAAATGATTTTCCCTCGCAACGGGGTAATTAAAATGCGCTGCCGAGTGAACGACGCCGCTACCGAATCCAAGGACTCTCTTCTATACACGTATATACCCGCAACAACAAAGAAAGAGGATGAAAGAGAGAAGGTAGAAGAGAGGAGAGAGAGAGAGAGAGAGAGAGAAAGAGAGTGTGGTGGGGGAGTAGTTTACAACCTTCATTACTCGAGATAAGAATAATAACCGAAAGTTAATAACGCTTATTGCGTTAAATAACATCTTATTAATTTAGCCAAGGTAATCCACCGCGGTGCGTTTACGAGATATGCAATCCACTTTAATCGCCGTATTACACCAGCTATTACTACAAAATTCATTAACTACCCGATAACGTTCAAAAGTTATATTCTCGTCGTGCATGTGTGAATGCGTGCGCTACACGTGCCTGTACACATACATACGTCTATACGTACGTGGTGATACTTATATATTTAACCCCGATGTACGAGCATCAAAAAGTTTACACGTTTATATAGATCACAGCCAAGAGTTTCTCACTCGAAAACCCCCAGGTAGTTAATAAAAATTCGAGCAAACACACAATATTCGATAAAGTCGTTTAACATTTTTTATCCCTCTCCATCTCCATCTCCCTCTCCCTCTCTCTCTCTCTCTCTCTTTATCGTTTGAGCGAACAACCTGTTGACGTTCGATCCTCCCAGCAGCTGGGTTTATAAGTACCAAAACTTTGCTCCGCGTGTACGTAAGCATCGTGTTTTCACGTGATTTCGGAATCGACGATTTTCCGAACGAGAAACAAATTTTACTCATCCTAGTTGTGCGGGGTTCATCGATCCCACACGAGTACGTCAACATATTACGCTCGGTTTAAAAGTAAAGAGAATGCTTTTTTTTGTTTATCTTTTAACGAAAGGTGTAAGGTCTTTGTTTGAATCGACAAAATGTGTTTTTCTTCCAGAAGTAAAGAGTACCGAGGGCTTTGTTAAATATATCTACCGTTAGGGTTGCTATTAGTAGCGAAAGTAATATAGTTGCTCGGTGCATCATTCGAATCGATAAATAAGAAAAAGCTCGACCGCGAATCGACCATTTACTTATTTCTCTTTCTTGGTCATACTTTTTATCGTCGAAAGTCGAAAAAGAAAAAGATAAAAGGAGAAAAAGGAGAAAAAAAAAGAGGAAGAAAGAAAGGAAGAGAAAAAGAGAGGTTGAGGGATAAAAAGCGGTAAGAGTCGGTATGCGGGTTTTAAAGAGGGGAAAAGTTGGGTAACGAAAGAGAGAGGAAGGGAGGGAGGGAGGGAGGGAGAGCCCAAGTGCAAGCTCCCTCTCTTTCTCTCGAGAGTTGGCGCGAAGCCGTAATTTTACGTCACGAGCAGCGGGTAAAGTAACGTCCCGGTATATAGTGTACGGCCAGCCGAGCGAGACGGAGACCGAGGAGAACCATCCGGGAGAGAAAACCGGGCGCCGGCGTACAAACCCACCCGACCCTTCTTGCGCGCGCGCGCGCGCTCGCGCAACCACACACACACGCGCACGTACACACCTAGCCCGGCGAGTGGAAACGAGAGAGAGAAAGAGAGAGAGAGAGAGAGGCGACGACGAAAAGCGAGACGCGAGGCGACGCGAGACTTTGACCGAGTTTTCAGAGCCCGCCGCCGTCTCGTTCTCGCGAGAGCGCAAAACTTTTCGAGCTCGAGCAGCACACTGAGTGAGAGAGAGAGAGAGAGAGAGAGAAGAGACAAAGACAGAGAGAAAAGTAGCACGGTACCCCGGACGACCTCGCGAGCACGTAAACCGCCCTATATATCTTTCGCTCGTTTTGTCTTTGTTCTCCTCCTCCTCCTCCTCCTTCTCTTCCTCCTCTGGTGCTCTGGCATCGAAACTCTCGAAAAGCTCGAGGCTCGCGAATTTATGCGCGCCGATTCGCGGAAAAGCGAAAGGATCGTAACCACGGCGTGCCGGTGTGCCGGCGTATATACCAACGTGCCAGTTTTCCACCCGAGCTTTTCGTTATCCTCCGTTATCCGTGAATCGTTTCGTTCCATTTCCCCCGTCCTCGGCCGCTACTTCCGAGAAAACCTTTCCTCATCTCCCTCTCTTATTTTTGCGTGGAAATCGATCTCGTCCCTCTATATACGTGTCACCTGTATATAAGTGTGACCAACCATTCGCGATCGGTTTTTCGAATCCTCGTTTGCGATAGACTTACAATTGGACAGGGCGAGTGCACAACTGGAGAATGTTAATACACAAAGCTAAAGGTATAGAATGTTTGTTCGAGTGATACATACACATAGGTGTATTCTGCCAAGAGATAGTAAAAGTTATCGTGAACGTTCCTCAAATCGAGAACAGGCGTTACTCACTTGAACAAATGATACGAAACGAAAATATTGATGTACGAGGGTCGGATGTTGTTTCAACGAGATACCGCTAATGTCGCGAAATAAAACGCCGCGATGGATGGACGAGTGACACACGTACGCACACACGGAGACGCGCGCAAACGTACACAGAACACACAGAACATGCACGGAGAAATGGAGAATTTCCCAAAAATAATTGACTCGGTCGACGACGCACACACCTACACCTGGGAATACAGGGAGACACCGGGTTCATATATATACGTATATGATACATACGCCAGTGGAATCGACCGATTTCTAACTTCCCAACGATCTCCATAACCCAAAGGACTCGACGAATCGAGTTCGGGACCTGGAACACGACTTTGATCAACACTGCACTGACTCGGAATCGTCATCGTCCTCGTTGTAACCAGACACCAACATACGTTATACATACATACACATATACGTGTAAATATCCATTCGAACTAACACATTTCCATACGAGTAGAGTGGAAATCCCATTTTCGTGGCACGTATGTGACGAGTGCGTCGTAACGTTACCGGTACACCCTGCCTCGTTCACCTAATCAAACTCGAAATTTAATGGATTTTTTATTTTTCGATATTACACCGTTCGATTGCAGACACTCGAGCACTATAGTACAAATTGAACACTATTTTAAAGGTTAATGGCCAAACCATTTTCATTATTCGACATTAATTCCGGATTATTTATTGCCCAGATTTTCGACAAACGGATATAGTGTCTTGCGTATACAAAAACAGTTCTACTATAGGGAAGATGTTTTTTAAAATAACTTTTTTTTCTCTTGTGTCAAACTATTCAAAAGTTTAATATCTACGTTTATATGCAATACTATATGTAGGTGTGCATAAGACGTCCAAGTTCGAGTATACACCGGGTGCCTAAAATAACCGGATGTAAATGACTCCGTAAAGTATATTATACACACACACAATAAAATTACGAGCGCTAATTGTATCCCGATAATTTGGAAACGTTTTCTCACTCGATACTTCGAAGTTTCAACTTTATACTCGATGATAAAAATACCTTATGAATTTTGGTGAATTATTTGAAAATAGCCGATAAAAAAGAAACTGGAAGCAGCGCTACACCAAATAGTGTAAAAGTTTGTTAATAAGGTTCGCGAGAGAGTCCATAGTTATTGTCCCTCGAGATGCGCGTCCGTCTTTACATATATATCGACGTCTCGGTGACTCCGCACCGAGAAAATGTTGCACGCGTCGATAATCGTGACGCGAATGAAAAGAAAGAAGGAAAGAAAAAAACCGATCGGTAAAAGGAATCAGTTGAGCCACTGAGCTCTTTAACCTTTGTTTCACGGATTTGCGTTCAACGTCGCGGCGCACACGGTACAACGAAAAGGGGTTTTTTGACCCTGGTGTGCACAAGCTTCGGTCACGCAATTCCACCCAACGTAGTTATTATTACGCTCCTATTACTATACCTTTATTTTTTTTTTTTCTCTTCTTCTTCTGCATACTGCATTTCTCCGCGGCTGTTAATTTACATTTGACAGGAGATTAAACGATATTTACCTAGTGTATAACCAATCAAAAAAAAATAATAAACGCCCATAATATGGTCTGCAAAAAAAGAATAAAGCTATAGTGGATTTGAGAAACAAGTTTGAATATATAATGGTAAAACCGAAAGGACACGGACTGGATGTAAAAGCGCGCGAAAGAAAGGGAAACGTTGCGCGACGGCGGTGGCAACGGCGAGTCGTCCGCCGCGTGAGTCGTCGTTGTTGTCGTCGTCGTCGTCGTCGCGACACGCCGCGCGCAACAGCGATAATAATTGTACCGCCGGCCACATGCATTACACGTACACGTTCGTATGTATGTACGGAGTCGTCTCTCTCTCTCTCTCTCTCTCTCTCGTGCTCGGTCGCGCTAATTCCCGTCATTACCGTCGTTACGGTGAGAATGTATGTATCGGTTGGCTCTGTGTGGAGGTGGCACCGTGTACCGAGTTGGGTAGTGTGTGAGTGAGAGAGAGAGATAGAGAGAGGGACAGGAGAGGTACGAGCGAACACGAAGATGGAATCGAACGATAAGGCGTCGCGTGCAAAGCGCTTTTCTAAAATGCCTTCAAGCGCAGGCGCGCGATAGGCCGGGACGATAATGGGCCGAGCCTCGGCTCTTGGTCGGATTATGTAAAACTCTCCTTGCACCTACTCTCTTACCTTCTCTCTCTCTCTCTCTCTCTCTCTCTCTCTCTCTCTCTCTCTCTCGATATTTTATTTTACCCTATACGTATATCTCCGCGTATATACGTGTTCATACACACACACACACACACACACACACACACACAAACGTAGCGGTGTCACTGTGTGCGCGCACTTTACTCCTTCTTTTTTTTCTTCTCGTTTCGTTATTCTCGCCTACGAGGTGCACACGCGAAAACGAAAACCAGGAGATTATACCCGGGGACGAAAGAAAATAGTACATAACGTGTAAAACCCTTCCCCTCCTTCTCTCCCTTTCCCTCTTCCTCTTTCTGTATTGTTGCTCACGGAGATATATACGTATACGTGTCCGTGCGTGTACGCGCGTGTGAGTGTGTACGAATGTACAGCTCAGTGATAAATCTCGTGTACTTCCATAAAAACGAAAACGACGCGTTTATATACATAGACGATCGTTCGTAATTAAGCGATCATTCGCTTTGACGACGATTCGTATGTGTACCATTATTCTGCCGTCTTAAATCGGACGTTCGAAAAAAGGGATATTCACACGATGAATGCAGAATTGACAATAAAAAGAAAATTCTCGCGAGTTTCGAGGAAGTTATATAAACCACCACACCTCTGTATACATATATATATATACGTATACACGTAGACGACGAGTCGTTTGTTATCTATAAAATTTAAGTTGTGTTTATCGTTAAGTATGTGTACCGCGACGAGTTCGCGTCGTCGTTGACGAACTCGCGTTTACTCGGTTATACTGCACCGACACAGGTATTTTCCGCTGACGGAAGATTTTTTTATTTCCTTTCCGTTAAGGGAATAAAATAGATAATCGGCGTGAAATAATGTTTATCGCGTACTTATACACATACGCGCTCATGTATACGCGCGTACAATTGTACATGTGTATGCGCGAGTGATTATTATAATGTAATAATATATGGATTGACGGGCGCTAAACCGAGTATAATGTAATTACGAGTGTTCGATAGTTACGAATCGTTAACAACACGGATATTCCAAATTTCGCGTTAATTTTTTTACTAGACTAATATTAATTCTGGTTTCGAACGTTCGTATCTTTTGTTGCAGGCGGTATGAATTTACAATATATATATATATATATTATCAATCGATTAAATGCAGCGTACTAATTTATTTTTTTTAATATTCATTCATTTTTTTATTTAGTCGAAAAGATAAAACAAACGTGTAAAGAGAAAGGTGTGTATATATTTATTTTTATTAATTAAATAGTTAAATGAATCGAACACGCTCTCTCTCTCTCTCTCTCTCTCTGTCTCTCTGATGTGCCAATACAAATACATAATCCCGTACAACAAATTACAATAATTTCACGCGTTGCTGCAATTCGAATTGCCAATATAAATATTTCAATAATCTTTGCGCGGCAAATGTGTTATATACAGGGTGTATCAAAAGTAACGGTACCCCCTAAAAGCTGTTAAGCATCGCATTTTCCGAGAAAATGTACTCTTACTTTTTTTACACCCTGTATATTTTTATATTATAAAGTATTCTGTATATGTGAATATTGTTGATTACAGGTGGATTACATCCACACATTTCGGTAACATTTTATTAGTGTAATATAAATTTTTCATATACGGGTCACGGAAGGACCCAAATTCCAAATTTTACTGATTATCGATTAAAATTCTCTAAAAGATAATTATTCAAAGAAAGTAATTCATTTCAAATATTGGTCCATTTAACAGGAAACATTACGTTTGATGAGGACCGAACGAAAAAAATGTATATATCCAACGTTCGATCTCGAATTACATAGTAATAACAGAGAGATAGAGAAAGAGAGTGAGGGAGTAAATTGTTATAAATTCACGTAATATAGCGAATAATTTAAAATATTCGAAAAGTTTGGCTTTCCCGAAACTTACGACTTACCCCGTGTGAAATTCGAACGTTTCGAAATACTCGGAGAATGCAAGTTATTCGATTTTTGCTTTAATTTCGGATTAATTGCCGCACAGCGTATGATTTTGACTCGATACGTCGGAATATTGGAAAGGTTACCTCTCCGTCACCTGAGCGAATTATTAATTATATTTATCGTTAATTATGTTTCATATTATATAGTTTCTTAACAGCTGTATCCGCGCATAAACACGCGTAAAATCTTTGACACATCCATTACAGGGAGAACGACGTCACTACCTGTTTTATAAAGAAAACGTCGAAAATAGACGAGTTGTCATCGTCGACTCGATCTACATCACTTTTTCACGTATATACAGAGTGCACAATTAAACATCGAAAGAGAATCGCTTGCAACGTCCGGAATGCGTATATGTAAATATATATGTATATAAACGTACAAATTTTGGATTCCCTTCGAAAGAGAAAAAAAGCGGTTGATAATTTAGGATTTTACTCGAGTTTCGAAAAAAAAGAAGTCGAATGTACGTGTAGTTGGGTATACGTACATAGAGCCATGAAATGTGCGCCGTCGCCACCGCCCGTATAATGGGCCGCGTTCTTTCCTCCTGCGCGCGCCCGGCGACGGCGCGACCTAGCTGCCATTCGAAATAACGCATGACATCAGCGTGCGCGCGCGAGCTCTGCACCGTTCGACGTTCAACCTTTTTTTTTATTTTTCTTCGACTTATTCTTCTTCCTCTACTTGACGGTTCCGCGAGAGCGACGAAAAGAATTTTTTCCTTCTTGAAATTTCCAACTTATTTTAAATGTTTCCTCCGAGATGATCATTTTCGGGGCTATCGACGTCATTTATACCATTGATATGCATCGTGTGTATTTATCATGGACGATTGGAGGTTTGAAAAAAAAATAAATAAAAAACGGATCTCTCGCTTCGATCCTAACGATAAACGATTAAAAACTTACGCGCTTCGCTGCAGAGATATAGAATAGCGTACGGGGGTAACTGTAACTCACCTGAAACAAACAACAAAAAAATTTAATCAATTACATTTTCATTAAAGATTTCATCGAAAATTAATGTATGCGCAAAATTAAATCTTATTCACCATACAACTAATAAAATATTCTTCCTTATTATACACAATTAGGTGACAGGTATAATTTTCTCTTTAGCACAATTGAAAAAAAGCAAGAAAACAAAAAGAGAAAAAGAAAGACTGTATCAATGGCTTGGTTAATTATCATCGAAACGAGGTGGGTAGTAATTACGTTGATTCGTAACCTAAACCTAGAGATAAAATTAAAGATATAGTAAAGCAAGAGAGAGAGAGAGAGAGAGAGAGAGAGAGAGAGAGAGAGTAAGAGAGAAATGAAAAAAAAGGAATAGAAGCAATTCGTGTAACCATACGTTACACTTTATAATATACTCTCCCATTTGATAAATTAATTAGCCGATAACATCAGTTATTTTATAACGTTGTGCACACTACCTCTCTCTCTCTCTCTCTCTCTCTCTCCTACTTGGTAACGCGGGCAATTTAAACGCGTATACGTGTATGTAAGAACGAAAAGAAGAAAAAAAAAAGAAGCGGTGCACACACGTGTAGTACGCTGCATATATATTAATACACATTGCGATTAACTATGCGAAAGAGGGGAAAAAAATATGGAAAAACGAATATATTAAGATTTTTTGTGCTCTCTCGCAGAATCGATTATATGAAGTGGAAAATTTATAGGTTACGAGCCATTAACCGCGTAGCACGTGCTTCAGTTAAAAATAAGTCGCTTTCAAAGCTATCAACATCCGCGAAGAAGAGAGAGAGAGAGAGAGAGAGAGAGAGGGAGGGAGAGAGTGAGAGAAAAAGTGGTAAATCGCTTGTAAAATTGATATTGTATACACATATAACATATAACTACCGCACCCGTCTCGCATTAATACGTGATCACACGAAATTAGTATTTATTGTAATATCATCGATAATAATTAAAATCGAATGATGGAACAAGATATATGTATATATTATGTAACGATATGCGCGCGCCAGTATGTGTGTGTGTGTGTGCGCGCGTATACATATACGCGCATCGAAACAAGGTATTTCAATCTTTATACGAGCGTAAATTCACGTGACGCGTAACGAGCCTTACACTTTCTTATTTAATACATTTATTGTATTATACACATAAATTATGTACACCGGTGTTTACATTTCATAACTTAATCGTATAATACGAGTTTAACGACTGTTTTTTCTTCTTCTTCTTCTACTGCTTCTGCTTCCTTTTTTCTTCTCTCGTCAAATATCGAAATATAATGGAGTTAATCAGCCGGTATAATAATACAATTTTGAACCCATACTATGGGTGTTTTCTTTTTCTTTTTTAATACCGTTGAACTCAATTTTTTTAAGGCAAAATTCTGAGTACATCCAGTTATAGACATTGTTCAAAGTGTATAACATATGCGACCAAAATAATGATGTATTCGTTCTTTGAATCACATTGCCTGGGTGTTACGTGTATGTATTTCTCCCGTATATAGTTAGTTTCCTTTAAATCACGATTTTGTCCAAGTCGTTTGAATCAGCGAATGTTATCGGTCAAACGTGTCAAAGATGACTGGTTTTTCGATATCGGCAAGTTTATACATCACAAACAAATGAAAATGAACTGATACTCTTACTTGTAAATTTTAAAAAAATGATCCTCTCCACCGAGTATGTATAAAAAAAAATACTCTACTGTATTTCTTTACTGTATACTGATTTACGTTGCATTGCTTAACAATGAAGATGTATAATGTCGAATTTAAAAAAAAATATATTAATTTTTACAATAATAAAATAGATTAATTATATATTCATTCTGCCTGTATCTTGAGAAGTAAACAATATAGTAATTTTGGTAGAATATTATTCTCAACGTAGATATTTCCAAGAGAGAGGTTTTTACGTTTCAACGAAAGTATAAGTTAATTCACCCGTCGGATAGTCCCATTCGCGACGATTGTCCTAATTTTCCAAGCGTTATCTCTTATCTAAACTCACCGTGTCAAGGTCTCTCTCTCTCTCTCTCTCTCTCTCTCTGTCTCCATAACTGAAAAGGAAAGAGTGAAGCAAAAAGTCAGTGGAGAAGTGCGGACACGATTTTCTCGTGAATTCCCTGGATGATTCATTTGTGGCTACGTTGAATTACTCTTTCTTTCTCTCCCTCTCTCTCTCTCACTCTGAATTTACGAGGACGAGAAAAAAAAGGTAAATAATTTTTGGGTGGACCTCGAAAGAGAGAGATAGAAAGAGAGGCCATTGTTCACCGAAGAGTTTTGGGTCCCCGAGGTAAAATGCATCGGCACAATCGTAAATAATGCAGCAGGAAATCGCGACTGGACGTAACGAAAGAGGAGGAGGAGGTGGAGGAGGTGGAGGAGGAGGAGGAGGAGGACGTATAGCTCGTGCGATAGGCTGCTATAGATAAGGGCCGCTGCGTACGTTGCTAGGCGAAACTCACGGAGCAAGAGAGAGAGAGAGAGAGAGATAGAGAGAGATAGAGAGAGAACACCGAGCGTTGCGAAACGCACCGACGTTTATATAGGTTATGTGCGGCAAGGTTACGAGGCTCGGCCAACAGTAGAAATGAGAAAAATATACCACTTCTTTTTTCTTTTTTTTTTTATACATCCAACACAGCCTGACCGATCACCCGCGTACACTGGAAAGAGAAACCCTGAGTCCGATGAAAAACTACAGCGTTATTTATTTATTTCTCTCTTTCATTGTTATATAATTGAATCATCAACACCTTTCAACTTGACAATTACCCTCATCTCGATTTTACAGGTGTACATGCGTTATGTATTTTTTATTAATTTTATTAATTATTCTATTCGGTTAAGAACACCTCTGAGCAATCGCTTTTTTAACGGATGTAATTGATTACCTTATACGGTTTCTCGAGTGCAATCGATAATTTATTTTGTAACATTACTATAAACATATGTTTTATACGTATACCAAACATTCGAATACAATGAATTATTCCTCACAAATACATTTATTTACCGAAAATTTAAAAACGAAACAGTACGTAACGTAAAATTTGACGATACAAGAAGCAGACACCTCACAAATTTCTAATTTACATAAGTAACATACTGGCTGTTTCCGCTTTCGAAAAGTATAAAGCTCGTTGCGATACGTTAGAAGTAAAAGAGAGGTCATGTCAACTTTTAAAAATTATACATTCCAATAAAAAACAGAAACTTTGAACTTGTTTGTAAAAGTAGCTTGGAATGTTATACTTAAAAAAACTTTAATTTCGATTTTCCTTCGATTCCCAAACTTAACATTTAACAATCTCTTAGCACTTGGGCATTTACGACATCTTTACCAAATTCCTTTGGTGTTATATTCTCCAAATAAAAATGCTGTAATTAACCTTTACTAGAATTAAACAATCAGCTGATAAAAGAGACGATTAAATTTTTCGCGAAACAGAACGAAAAGAAGAAGAAAAAAGAAATCGGTAACTTATCTCCATCTTGACTTGTATAGATATATTGTCTAGACGTTCGTTACTTTAAATAAAGATATATATATATATATATATATATACACTTATAAGCGCTTTCGGTAGCTGATAAAGGATTGCTAAATTAATCTTCCCATGAAATCGACAATTCGCCAGATTAACAAAGATAAACAACGCGATAATTTTTTTCTTTTTTTCTTCTTTGATAACCTAAACGACAAATGTGCACGGAGAAAAATATAGTATTTAAAATGACCATAGTCTTTAGCAATGAAATCACCAACTGATAAAATCCAAAAAATGTCTATAGTTTATGATGAACAATAAATGAATTGTAGGAAAACTTATAAATTTTTTTCTTGCAAATTTTTCTATATTTATGAATTTAAAGTTTCCATCGTTGGGTATAGGCTTCCTTGGGTTTTTATCCAAAAACAATATGTCAAATGATTAAGGGGACCAGCCAATGCTAAAATTGAGAAAAAAGCTATTTAATATTAACAATTAATAATTTTTTTCATAACAATTGAAAACATTTAATTATGACATTTCTTACTCTGATGTTTTAACATAGTGCATTTACCGCAGGATTTCTCAGGAATCTCGTCGTCGAATAGGCTGAAATTTTAAGAGTAACTTTTAAATACGATTTTAAGCCACTTGAATGTCTAAATATTTGTATAAAAAAATTATTTAGCTGTTTTTTATATAATTTTTCAATTTCTTTAATTAATTTGGTAATAATGATTTTTTTATTACAATGTTAACACAGTCCGTTTCGCTCAAGTAAAGTTACTGTTAAAATTTCAGCCTTTTCAATGAAATGGTTCCTGAGATGTCCTGTGGTAAGTCCATTTTGGAAAAAATTAGAGTACAAAGTGTCATAATAAATTAAAATAGTTATCTTACATATCAATTGACCAAACAAATTTCAAATACAAGTTAATAATAATAGATTATGTTTACAAAAATTAAGAAATGTTTTCAATTGTTATAAAAAAAATTATTAATTGTTAATATTGAATAGCCTTTTTTCAATTTTAACACTGGCTGGTATCCTTAAACAAATAAAAATTATAAACAAAATCCCTAAAAATTTTCGATATTGAAAATTAACGAATTTTGCTGGATTCCAAGAATAGAAACTTCAAACTCATCTATATTTTTTAGAGTAGTATTTTTTGGTATCATAGCCGCGAATGTGTTTTTGCAAACCTACATAAAGTCAAAAACCTTATATATGCGACTCAAGTCACCAAAATAAATTGAAAAATCGCATGTTGCATCCCCATATGTGGCCGAAAAAGCGAATTTTGCGACTATGATACCATTAATTTTTTTTTTATATTTTAACGTTTATGTATGATTAGTCCTATATGTATTAAACGTTAAAATAAAAGATATATTGGATTTACATAGTTGTTTACACACTGATTTCAGGAATATTATAATACATGGTATAACAGAGGAGAGAGAGAGAGAGAGAGAGAGAGAGAGAGAGGTGCTCAAACTTCTTAACGTTATCGCCAATTGTCCGATAAGGTGTATAGTTTCGTCGAACTTTGCGACTCGAATCTTATTCAATGCATACACACACAGAATAGAGGGATATAATATTAGTAATAATTAATAATATCGTAATACCTTCGAGCTATTCCCTTTTCCCGGATTGGAAATCCGATCATTGGATTACAACATCCGATTGGAGATGGCAAAAATGTGATTTTGTATTTCGTGCCATAATGGCGATAAACTTTTTTGTTTCTAAGCTTTTATACATCTTTTTGTTTACTAACTCTGGTACAACCAATTAGAAAGAGTATAGACAATCTAAATTTATTGTAATTTTAGAATTTGATATTATACTTCCCAATATATATCAGGACAAAGAGATACATTCGAGCGAGTTACTACGAAATATTATTTATAGTAAATATTCGAAAATTTACGTTTAGTTATCGATCGATTAATTCTTACAACTGATCGACGAACAAGTATTTTTTAATACAACTATGAACATAGAGAAAACGAATTAAAAAATGATCTGACCTTGTAAAGATATATAAAGTTGAGTAATAAATTATCAAATATTCAACTATTCGGGAAATAAATATATTTATAATTCACATAAAACTATATATAGAATAAAAGAAGAAGAAAAGCTTATGGTAGAAAGTTTATCTCTCGAAAAATTAGCTAGACTTTTTTTTGGTCAACTACAGTTTGCCAAACTTTTATTTTATTAAGTCATATTTTATGCGTCGCATCAGTTTCACCCTCCTTCTTTTTTTGTGGCTCATTCCGAAGTTCAGTCAAATGTTGAGCTGCGATCGTCATCGTTCCAATAAGGTTAAAAATATACATTAGACACCGACTACGTAACAACCTGGTAAAATGACATTGTCCTCCGCGCTTATAGACGTATCGTCACCAAAGTACAAAAACATTGCAAATCTCGAGAGAAGTAGCTTTAAAGTTAGAGAAACGAATCTGGTACACGTATATACCTATACGAATAGTCGGAATGGTCGGCGCACTATAGCACCGGCAACAGCAGCAACAGCAGCTGGTACGTCGAATCGTTGGGTATCATAAGAGAAACGAAGCGCGTCGTTCGCTCACGCGTAAATAATGCATTCCCAATGGTATAAAGTAAAGTACCACCACTACCACCCGCAGCTGTTAATTCTATGCGACGGTGACGCGCATCAGACCGGGAACCCAAAGCGAGAGAGAGAGGGACGTCCCCGCGCGCGCGAATGAGCCATGCGAAACGACTCTCTCTCGAACGTTCGCAGCGGTAAGCCTGGGGATTATTCCTGGCGCGGGC
This sequence comes from Theocolax elegans, assembly GCA_026168455.1. Lineage (NCBI taxonomy): Eukaryota > Metazoa > Arthropoda > Insecta > Hymenoptera > Cerocephalidae > Theocolax > Theocolax elegans. The sequence goes on from CM047431.1 coordinate 57,934,770, forward strand.
GTATTTTTATCGTCCTCCACACACACATGCACACACTGTCCGCACTCACACTGTCACGCGCGCGCACACACACACACACACACACGCATGTATACAGCGAGACCGACCGAGACTCCGATGTCCGTGGCTCTTCTTCTTTCGACGTCTCGTACGAACGAACCGTGCTATATACTCGTGTGTACCTTACGTAACCAAGGGTAACGTGACTAGATTCCTACTATCAAGATTGTGCGCTTTGAATTTTTGCGCAAATGCCCGTTTTTATTTTTTAACCTTTCGGCAGTTGTGCGCTATACGGTTGACATTATACCCATGTACGTTCCTACTCGCTCGTGCCCGGCGTTTCTCGAAAATTTGTATCGAGTTAACTTTGATAGAAGTTAACTGCCAGGTGACAAACTTGGAAAAAATGTTCTAATGTAACGTTTTAGTCGATGTTTCCTAAGCCCGGTAATTTTTTTCTATTTCGACACGTATGCCAATTCGCGAACGCATACTAATGCATTATTCAATAAAACATCTTGAATAGGCATTTTGCAAAAATGTTAATTAACACACAATTTTTATCTAAACTTTATACAAATGTTTCAGTAATGATTCCTGGGGAAAATCGCGCTGGACACTTTGACGCAAACTTTACGGAGAGTTTCGATACACGCGTGATACATTGAGTAAAATCTGCCAAATTCTTTTTCGTTTTTGTCGAAAAATTTTGTTTTTTCTCCATTTGTAAAGTGGAGAAAACTACCGTGCCAAAAAAAGAAGGGGCGTACGTACGAATATACCGTTTCGAAGCAGTGGTCAAAAATGAAAAATTTGGTAGGAACGTTTGACACGTGTGCAGCACACTCGCCATATCCGTGACTACACGGGCGCGCGCGCGCTCACACACACACACACACACACATTGACTTTCGGTGAGAGTCGAGTATATATATACATATACAGACGGTAGGGAGAAAATAAGAGAAAGGAAAGAAAACGAGTGGCACGTTGAGGCGAAAAGAAAAAAAAACACCGAAGAAGTAAGAAAGAACTGGCAGACTCTTTGCGAAGAGATGTGAAAAAAAGGGAAAGAGAGACAGATACGTTATACGTACATACGAGAAAAGAAAGAGAGTGAGAGAGAGAGGGAGGGAGAGAGGGAGAGGGAGAGAGAAAGAAAGTGTACGCTCGTATTACGAAATCGCAAGACAAGTAGACCAGAGAAGACGAGCTCGTTCGACGAGCTTTCTATGTCTGCTGTGTGTGTGTGTGCGCGCTTGTGTTACTGTGTGTGGATGTCGCCCTTTCCGTACGTATCCTCTCGAGCGTTCGAACCGAATAAAACCAAAAAATAAAAGGAATATTTTTTCATTCGCAAAAATTACGCGACGTCGACATCGACAGGTCGTAATTGAAATTCCAATGCCGCGATTTAATTGCCTTAAATAGTGAGTGCGTCGATAATTAAGCGAAAACCCTCGGCTAATCGAGCTTGCGAGCTCTTTTAATCGAATTTTTAACGCTCCCGTGTACTGCATAACCTTCTCGATCAAAGGTACAATGACTTTTTACCTGGAGTGATTTCAATCAACTGCGTGTACAACCCCAATCAATAATAGAGATTTATCCGATGAACTCGAAAGAATCCTAAAGGGAAGGAATCTTTTACATTTTACAAACTGTCAAAATAAAAAAAGAAAACTATCCGCCGATCTATAAGTTTTAAAAAGGTACACCCAAAAATTGCATGTACGCTCCCCGTTGTCGTTGCCGATGCGTATATCCTATATACCTGCGGGTACATTACGCTGCGGTAAATTGCATTAACAAAGTCCTTAAAAATCATATTTTTTTTTATATACTCAAGTTCAGTGAACATCAATCACGTTGAATAATCTTACGTGCGCGGAGTAAACGACCCAAGTTATTAATCAAAATGAAAGAGTTGTATGAATTTTTTCAAAAAATAAAAAGAAAGAGAGAGAAAGGGAGAGAGAGAGAGAGAGATACATATTCGCAGAAAGTATTTCAGTACAACTAGATTCGGACCCTAGACTTGGCCAAACTCGGACGTGTCGTACTGCGAAAAGTAGGAAACTCGTGTAAAGAATCCTCGAGAGCCGAGAGAGAAACAGAGAGAGAGAGAGAGAGAGAGAGTTCAGATAGATCGTTCCATGCTCAAGATTCGAGGTCCCTGGAGATTTTTCGCGATACCTTTTTCCCTCGTCGTCCTCGTTCCATCTAGTTTTCGGTCTGTTCGTGGACGATGCTTGCTCGCTCTCGCTTGCTCGTTCGCTCTCTTTCTTGTTTTACTCCTTTCTCTTGACGGAACGTTTAGCCGCAGGCGAAAATAAAAACGCGACTCACCAAAGACCGGCCCAAGCGATTTACGCGCTTTAAAAAAACCCCCTCTTCTCTCGCTCTTCCGTGTGCGTGCGTGTGTGTGTGTGTGTATATGTGTGCGAGTGCGCGAACGCGCGCGTGTGGGTGCAACCCGACCACGAAAATACCAAGACTCGTTAAATTTTCAGATTTTTCGCGTTACGCGAAAACGGTTTAAATATAGTTTGCACAATTTTTTAAACTGCAACGCGTTTGTTCCGAACGATATAGGATACATTTTATATTCCGTACGACTACTCCTCGGAGAGAAAGCATCTGTGAAAAATCAGTATACTTATTTTAACGTATCGGAAACGAATTTAGTTTGCACTATACACGAAATTATCGTACGTTAATTGCGTGTTTAAAAATTCTATCTGGTCTAGTGAAAATTAAAGAAATGTATCTTTTGGTCAACGGTATTATTATTCGAAGTACATTGTTAAATATAGATGTGTCAAGTCAAATTCGGCTCTTGTATGACCATATTATCAGATATCGTATTCAATTAAATAAGTATTAAATAGATTTTTTGAATAGAACATATTTCTTGTATCGATGAAACGCTTTTTCTCCCATTTTATGACCATTTATTAATGTGAAATCCTATTTGTCTTCCATTTTTGAGCTTGTAATAAAGTTGAATCTAAATGAACTCATGAAAAATCTAACAAAATCGCGTTGATCTTCGTAAATAGTGGAACTATTACAGAAATTATTTGTAAATCAGACAAAAATAATAAAAGCTACAGGCCATCCGAATCTATAGGAATTTTGAAAGTTACTGTTCGCGGAAAAGTGGACAACATTACTCGAATGTTTTTTGAGGAATTGTGGTCATTCTATTAAGTGCTAAGAAAATGGGAGAAAAAGCGTTTCATCACTAGATATTTACTACCAATTTTTAATTCCTAGTTCTTAGACTTCAATTTCTACTATATGGATAGTTTGAGTATTATAAATGTTGCTAAAAAATACGGAAAATTTTACTTCAGAAAGGTGATGTTGGTTGTTATAATTTTTTCGACAATTGTATAGGCAAAAAATAAATTGACTAATAAATGACCGCTTGGGAATAAATGGATTAAGCGACGAATTAATAAAAAAACTCCGACATTTGATAACAAAGTGAAAAAGAAAATGTTTATCATTAATGAAGAAAAAATGTAATTTCAGAAAGTTAAAAAATATTTTACTAATTAAAGTACTTAGTATATATATATATATAGAGTGCATCAAAATTAAATAATTTGAAATTTTAGCATACCGTGTACTAAAATTTTATAAATAATGTACAAGTTTTTGATAAAAAAATCAATGCTATATTTATTTATATATAATACTTATTTTATTCCATCTATCAGTCTAGACTGATAAAAATGTCGAACATTAATAACTATATACATTTCACTTAATAACGCGCGAAAATCATCGTCTAATTATTATTATTTAATTGAATACAAATTATATTAAAAATGACTCGTAAATTGAAAATCGTGATAATCGGAATACGAATCCCTGTATATATATATATTTCATCATAAAATGTCGTAGTATAAAATATACCATTATTCTGATAGTATAAACAAAAAAATGTAGAACCATACACCTGTAACATAACCAATTCGTTTATTTCTTTTGCGATAGGATAGATGTAATGCCAATCGAAGTAACGACCACACCCGGCAAGGTGCAGTAGCAGTTTGTACATTTAGCCGTCGTTTACCGATTGCGCAACTGTTAAATATAAACTAAACGACAAAGACATTGACATTGGAACTATTCTATAGAGTCTCTCGGTTATTACTATTCATATATATACGCTCGCGCGCGCACGCTCGAGGAATTGTATTATCTATCGAATGAGGAGAGATAATGTTGGGTTGCCTACCGAGATCCCGTAATTCTCTTACTTTATTTATAGGAATCTCGTATATAGATTACAATGATTTATGCATATATATATATACATGTACATATACATATACATGTACACGCGGTGTTATTACAACAATAACGATTGATCGTTGTACATTATGTATAAGATTGATATAATATTACGTCTATAGGAAATTAAATACCGGTAGCTCGCGTTTTTTCAATACTGCAATACTACGATATATACGCATTTTTTTATGCATCGGAACGTTTATCCCGAGGTATATTTCGACGATCACCTGTTTTGCTGTTTCTTTTTTCTGTTCTGTGGGAGTAATTAACCAAAACACGTTTAGCGCGCGCGATCGTGACAGTTTTTTTTTTTTCGTTCGGTCATTCGTTCCATCCAAGTTAGTGGAATTCGCGGCAGTACCGCGGAAAATGCAAATGCGCTCTCGCGTTACACACGAGCCCGCGGTATGAAACTCGTTTGGATTGTCTCGATTTAAACGAATCGACGAAATATTAGATAAATATTATTCCAATCGTTCGTACGATTGTAGGAGAGAGATCGATAAAAAAAAAAATAGGTTTGCATAATGACGATCGTTTATCGACTAAACTGGGTCGTACGAATACTGTCCGTACGTACGCTTGACGGTCATTTGACCGAAAATTACAAATCGCGGGTTTTATTTGCAAGATATCTTATTGGGCGCGAACGAAATCATTCGAGGTACTCTCACCTGTATAACTAAGTGAAAAATAAATAACGCGCGGTCGCAGATCTTTCGAACGAACGTAATTCCAAGTATCTTTTTTTGCGAGCTGGGCAAGTCGCGTGCCTGCACCCTTGGACGTATAATGAGTGAACCGATCCCCGCATATATACGTATATACACATACATCAGGACAAAATCGTAATTCTCTTTCTCCTTTTTTGTAGGTATATACCACTCCTACTTAACGGTTGGCCCATTACCTCGTGTAACCCTTCTTTTCTTTTTCTCGATCTTCGCGCGGCTCTTCGGATTCTCTTTCTCTCTCTCCCCTCTCCGCCAAGCACTCGGGCGCGCGTCCGCGCCTTTATTTTTCTCTTTGCTCGACGGCGAAGTCGGTACTAATTTCGCGGGCGAATTTTCACCACGGTAAACTAGGCAATCTTTTGTTTACTCTCGGTGTTTTTCTTTCCACTCTAATCGCTCGCTATACGAGCGTAATCGTAGCTTTTATATTTCACGACGTAAATGCATCACTCTCTCATAGAAAAAAAGGGGATATATATATTCGAGACATCGTTAATGCAGATATTTTTTGTTTGTTATTATTACTATTCAAGTTCGCGTTTTTGCATTATTTTTTCTGCTACTTACATGTACTAAATGTTTATAATTTCGCGTGTAGAAAAAGAGAATTCATAGTTTACCACGTAAAAGTTAGTAAATCTCGTTAAAGTCCGACTAATCAGTCACTTTCCCTGGTTTATATATTTTATTTCCAACCAACTATTTTAAGTACAAGTCTGACTCCGAGTTTAGTGAAAGTCTGTCATCTGCGCATCTCTCGTTCGTAATGTTATATACGATTGGAACGTTTGACGTGCTAAAATTTCAAATGATAATTAACTAGTTTCTAATCTCTTGACCATCATTACATTTTTACCCCTAGAATCAATGATTTTTTCATTGCGTAACATTTATTTCTTGTCCGCTCTTTTCGCATTCTTATATAGCACGACGCGTGTCGTGGGCATAACGTTTATCCAATATTTATACGACGAATATTGTATATCGCGTTATCACGAACGAGTGTATCACAAATATGTAATAAATTGAGTGTTTTCATGAGAAAAAGGTAAGGTTTAATAAGAAACATGTATTTAGGAAAAGTGAGTTTATTGTTGATCTACACAAACAATCTTCAAACTAGTGCTATATATATATATTATATACATTTGATGTTAAGCTAGGTAAGGGATAATTATATAATGTAAATAGTATCACCCACGAGTTTGCAATATATTGATGTATTAGAATGTTTCGTATGGAGATTAATATAAATTTTGGGATTTTTGGAAGATATAAATATAATATTTTATTACTTCATTATAAACAAATTCTTTGATTCTTCAAGGTTTGGTGTAACATGTATAATACGCCATGAACAAAAAGTAATTTTATAAACTTGAATAATAAACAACGAATCGAGTACTCAACGAGTCGTTAGAACAATTTGTCGAGAAAAAATCACGCTTGCTTATATGCAAAAAAAGTATAGGATTCCTCAAAATTTATAAATATAAGAACGAAAGGTTTGAGAAAGAGAGAGAGAGAGAGAGAGAGAGAGAGAGAGAGAGAGAATGGTATACTAAGTAATATATTCACAAATGTAAGATAAATATGTTTATCGGGATTCCGTGGTTACGTATGCCTCGTTGTTTCATCAAACGTATAAAAGCAAGAGCCGTAGTACGACTCCCTTATTCGACGGAAACTAGGAGTATTAGGGATAGAGCAGCGTAATCATCCGCCGTGTAAACAAGACCAACCAAGGTATAAAACGCATCGGCTAACAAACGAGTAAATACTGGGGCTCGGAGGATCCTCCTCGTATCAACGATTCGGAAACAATACTGGCTAGCATTGTAATCGTTGAAAAGAGTGCATCGTTCCGCGGATAAAAATAAAAGAAAAACGAAAGACACGGGGTAGGGGAAGCTCGGCTTTAAGCCTCGAAAAAGTGAAAAGGTAAAGGAGGATGCAGTAAAGCGTTGTTCGCGCGGGCGAGCGCATTAAAAAGGAAACTGCACTAAAACGAGACTAAAGTGCCGAGATAAATATCCCCGAGGGAAGAGGAGGAAGAGGAGAAAGAGGAGGAGGTAGAAGACGAAGCCGAGAGAAGAGGCGGTGGCGGCGGCGGTAACGGCTTCGAGATCATAAGCCATTATCGGGCCGAAGGAGGAGAGAGAGAGAGAGAGGCACTCGTCATAAAAACCGCGGCATAAGAGAGAAAGACCGACCGACCGACCGACCGACCGACCGAGCAAGCAAGCGAGCGAGCGAGAGATAAAACACCGTCCAAGGGGGAGCGGACAGAGGGGGGGAGAAAGAGGGAAATCGCGGAGATTAGAGCGTTTACGCGTCCCCGCGCGATCCTGCGGTCTTTACTCCCTACTCTCGTCTTTGGACTCTTATATACCACCCTCCCGCAGATAGGCGATCGGATCGAGTCAGCTCGACGAGCCAAAGATAACTGGGTGAGGGGAAGGAGGGGGGGGGGGAGGGGGTGAGACCATGAGGAGACGTGGACGAGGAAGAGGATGAAGAGGAGGACGTGTGCATCACTGATAAGCTAAGCGCAGACATCGCACGCGTCCCCGCGCGATTTATCAGCTATAGACACGTGGTGTCCCGTTTCTTCCCTTCCTTTATCTCCTCCATCTCCTCCTTCTTCCGCGGAGTTGGTCATTGTCGCCGACGACCGATTTATCGAGGGCCGAGGACGGAGATGACGCGTCCACGCCGCACTCTCTCTTTTGGCCAACCCGCGCACCATTTATATACTTATGTGTGCGTCTCCTTTTTTTTTCGCGTTACGTTAGTTACGTCTCGGCCGCGACTTTTCCTACCCGAACGTCTCATCGGACGCTGAACGTTCTCTCCGAGAATATTGTCCAACGGTGTCAACGAGACGCGCACCTTCGAGAATCGAACCACCAACCTTTTTTCCGAATGCTAATTTTGAAATAGCGCGCGTGTACAACTCGATCGGGATACCGAAATAACACCTCTCGGTGAAATCTTGAGATTCACACTCAAATAATAATAATTTTCACAAACTGCTGGATCGAGAGGATTCCTTGCGCAATTAGGTACGGCGATGCGCGGTAAACGTATAATTTGGTATCCCGGTACATAACGCACGCACACACGCGAGACCACGCACACCAACGTTTCTCTCTCTCTCTCTCTCTCTCTCTCTCTCTCTCCCGCCTCTCTCTCCCTCTGTATATGCGAGTGTAATCTTTCGTTGGCCGTGCCGCGGTGCGTCATATCGCAAACGACGCAAACTCAACTGGTTTTTTTCCAAGCCGCGATAAAGCATTTTTAACATCTTTCTTTCGATGCGAGTGCAACAATCGCGTATACGCGCGTACTCCAGGCGTCGTGCGTGTGTGTGCGCGTGTATGTGCGCGCGAGTATTGGAAAGGCCAAAGCGTTGAAAGCTCTCGGTAAACCTTGACCAAATTCGAATACATCTCGAAATTCCCTGGATCTCCCCGCCTCGGTGTCCCGGTCTCTCCCTTGAATTTATACATCGAAAGTGCATCTGTCTTTCTCGGTTTCACAAAGAGAATGGGAAATAAGAGGAGAGGAAAAAAGGAAAGGAAAGAAAAGGAAAGAGGCGCACGTCCGCGAGAATTGACGATTGTTATTCCGCGGGCGCGCGGTCGGCCATAACCTCTACTCTCGACGGCTGCCAGCCGATTATGCGAGACCGCGAGGCGCGCGCTGCACGCGGCAATTTTTTGCAGTCCGCGAGACCGTCGCCCATTCCACTCCTCCTCCTCCTCCTCCTCCACCTTCTCCTTCTCCACCTCGTCCCGCTACTATACTGCCTCTCTCTCTCTCTCTCTCTCTCTCTCTCTCTCTCGAGCGCGCAGTGACGTTTACGTGCTCGTATATATACGCGGAGAATATTGCGCGTAAAACGCTCTTTATCGAGGAGGGTCGAATGCCAACTGTTTCTTCGCCACTGTTGTGTGTCACTACGGATGCGCAGAATCGAGAGATACGCGAGATTCTATTGCTTTCGAACGACGGAGAAAGAAAAGGGCGAGAGTACATATTCAAAATTTATGAACTATCGTCCTGAGGGACGTTCTCTCTTCTGTTACAGCCAGTCCAATTTGTAAATGATTCATTTCAGCTGCGGAGGTAACCCACACCTATAATACACACACACACACGCACACGCGCACACGTACATGCACACATGTCTTGCTTGCGTGCGGCTATGTATAGCCAATGTTATTACGATTTTATTTCTATTTACCATTCGGACAATTATCATATTTTTTTCTCGAGTTGACTTTACATCTTGTTATAGGCAAGTCTTGATTCCCGACGTATCGCTTTTTAAACTCTCCAAATTTTAGAACTCTCGTTAGCGTCTTCAAATTTTTCATGAAACGTCGATTTAATCGATCCAGCCGACAGTATATTATCAATTTCGTCGGTCGAATGATAAACAATTAAATTTTAACTTTGTATTTTGAGTGCAGCTACGACGATGAATAATCGCGTTGATTCACCGATACAACGACGATAATTTTTCTCTCTCGAGAACGCTGTGAAACTCAGGTTCGCGATGATTCGCCACAGGCTCATGTATATTATACTGCTGAAATATCGCTGCGCCACGGAATAAATAGTAAGAAAAACGGAGGAGCTATGGAAACATGAGGAACTTGGTGATAGCCCACTTTATACTCTTGATGCTAAAAATAAAAGTACGGGAAGAAAATTACCACTCGAATTATCCGTTTTAAACTCATGGAAACAGTTGGTGGCGAGAAAGAAAGAGAAAGAGAAAGAGAGAGAGAGAGAGAGAGAGAGGAAGGGAAGGGGGCTTTTCTCTGCACAAGCGCGCCCTTTTTCGTCGCGAAAATTTGCACGCAAATCACGAATGCTTTCAGCAAACGTCCCTCATCTCTCTCTCTCTCTCTCTCTCTCTTTTGCTTGCGCACCCCGGTTGGTGCATTCGGTGAATTATAGAAGACCAAATATTTGCTCATCTTCCAGTAGATTTGCGCTTGCTCGGATTGTTTAAGCGCGCTGCGTATACACCTCGACTCAAGGAGGACGCACACCTGCTCACCTCCCTCTGTCTCTCCCTCTCAGCTCCCATCGTATATATCCTTCTTCGTGTCGATTTGACCTTTTTCGCCAGCTTGCTTTCCTATTTTTTTGGATCGATCAATGGATGGCATTATAGTCTAGTTACCGTGGTTAGCCACTCAGTGATATATCAAGAACCGAAAAAATAACGAGTGTACAAGTATGCGTGTAAGCGTTACTTAAATTATCCATCCAACGCGTAAGCATCCGAATTGATATTCAAATTGCGCATCGGCCATCATACGTTATCTTAGACAAATGAGCAAGAGTTACGTATTCATTGTTTAATAGACCGCGTATCCAAATACATCCCAAGGTACGAAAGTGACTCTTAGGAGATGGTGTACAACCAGGCTATCCACTTTCCTATATTTTTGTCCGTGTCTTTTTTCCCTTGGTCGTGTCGACGCCTTACAGAGCACGCACGCACGCACGCACATACATGCACACCCCGAGAAAGACGCCGTCGCGTCGAGGGACACAAATACACAGAGACTTCCCGTCTCTCTCTCTCTTTCTCTTTCTCTCCCTCTCTCTAATTCCGTCCCTGTCTAAGGCTCTCTCCATTCCGTATTCGCACCCAGCGCGCGATTCCCCGGCATCGATCTGTTCGACGACCCTCCCGCACGACTGCTCGGCGCGCATAACGCGCGCGATTGTTCCCTCCGCCCTCGCTGGGATGCCATCGCCAAGAAGACGAATACAACGAAAACGAAACCGAGAAGATAGGAGGAGAGAAGAGAGAAGGAGAAAAAAACGTACACGAACGCGTCGTCGACGACGAAACACGCTATAGAGCCAAAGAAAGGAGGAAGAAAGAGGGAAACCCCGAGAGCTCGGAGAATTTACAAGACTCCGCGAGGGAGAGGCCCTCTCTCTCTCTCTCTCTCAGTGCGACTGTGAGTGTGCAACTGCCGAGGGAACTTCAGAAAAAAAAAAGCACGAAAGGCAGACGTTCGTGGATTACGGGATGAGTTGCCCCCTAACGGGCCAAAAAAGAAGGAATTGGTACAATACCGAATGAGAAACTTTTTTTGTATCGACGTATATATAGGTACGGTTTATACTTACATTTTCCATCTTCGTTGGCGCGAAAAATTCATTTTCAAAATTTCGATCGGTGGTGCATCTTTTTAGCGTAAGAAGGAACGAAACGAGACGAGCGCGAGGCACGAAACTAACTCTCCAGGAATAGAGAACGCGGAAGAGCAAACGACCGGCGTAAGGGTGAAATCGTCCAAAACGAAGTCAACCTAAATACAGAAAGAAAGCCGAGAAGACGGGAGAGGGAGAGAGAGTGAGAGGGAGAGAGCAACATCGTAAGCTCGGTATACGACTACTCCGAGAAATAAGGCGAAGAGTAATACTGTACTCGACGATAAAAGGTGAGAATCGTCTCAGTTGAAAACAAAAAGACGAAACGAAGGTGTGTGCGCGTATTTATCGTCGATCGAACGAAAGGGAAATCCAACGGTTTATTATCGGTAGTTACGGTGAAGTAATTTTCTGATCTCGCGGTTTAGCGATCCCAATATCGATCCCCGCGTATATATATATATATATATATATATATCGATAACCGCGACCGATTGATTACGTAACGCAACTAGAATATTTAATTCGGATTTAAAAAATAGAGTCGAGGTTCGTCGTTACGAGTATCTTCCGAACGTGGAAATAAAATTTTCCACAAACTACACTGAAGCTTGCTCCTTACGCGCTAAATTTTACGCAATCAATATAGCTTGCAAAATACGAGAGACAGTTCTCCACCACCACGGCGTATACCTGATGTGACTTGTATAGATCAAACACGGCACACCGATCGCGCATCGTCGTTAAAAAACGAAGGTGGTGGTATATATACACGCGGATGAAGCGTCATCTCTTTCGTCGTTGGAACGGCTTTCGCTTTCACGACTAAAGCTTCGACGCAGGCAAACTAAAAAAAAAAAAGGCACGACCGAATATTACGTAATCCCGCATCGGTTTTGAAACGCGATGAATGCATCGGAGTCACGGTACTCGAGCCGTGAACGCGCGTACACAGTGGACACAACTGTCGTTCGATACGGACATTGAGACGTTTCGGAATCACGTCCATTATCTGTACATATCGGATTGATCGATGTTAACGACGCGAACCGAAAACCCCGTGGAATATATTTACGTAAAAAAAATCCAGCTACAGAATGGTATAATAAATTTTATCAAATTAATTATATCGCGGGGTTTCTACAACGTACGTCGATTAGTCGCGAAAGACACTCCTGAGTTATTTAGGAGACGAAGGGCGGGGAGGGGCGGAGGGGGGGAGGGGGAGGAAAGCGAAAAAAAAAAATACGCAACCGAGCACGTGCGATTTAAAAGCACATTGCTGGATAGATAGCGTTTTTCGAGCGAAATATATCGCTCTTGTTGCGGGCTTATATCGTTTTGGTGTACGCGAGAGGCTCGGTCATGATGATTCCCCTCGGTCAGCGAGCAGACAATTGTTTCATTCGGGTTGTATACGATTCGACACCTCGAAACGACTTTTCGGATCGATTCTATACATTGTCGACATGAAAATTTCGACGAAACTGCGTGTATAACGACGATCCGTTTTTTTTTTGTTTCCCCGTAATGAGGTTTTATCTTCCGATCAAAGACCAGACTGCTGCATCTAAACAAAATTTTGCGCAAATTTTCATCGTTAATTGTTAATGAACTAATGTCGAGTGTAGGACGGTTGCTGCGTCCGCGACATCAAAATATGCGATTGATAAATGCGTAAAGCTCCGGCGACGACGGCACAAAACAAGGAGTAAAATACAACGTACGGGAGGTATAAAACCTCGGTGATTTCGTAGTCAAACGAAGCGTCTCGGTGCAGTATCTAACCTCGAAGCGACTCGGGACTCGGGACTCGGGTTCGCAAAAACAAAGTAAAAAAGGTGTCCGGACTCGCGCGGTCATTGTCATCGTCATTGTCCAAAGAGGAAAAAGAAAAAAGGAAAAAAAAAGAGAGAAGTCGACTGAGAGAAGGAGAAGAGGTGGAGAAGGAGGAGGAGGAGGAGGAGGGGGAGAGGGAGGAGGAGGAGGAGACGGGCAATCGCGCGACGGCCCCCTCGGTGTCACGGTTTGACTGTAACGAAGTCATTCTCCTCACCAGCGCGCGAATCTGCATAGAAAACCCGCTCTCTCGGCCTTCCACCAGTCTCCCTCTCCCTCTCCCTCTTTCTGTCTTCCTTGGCGGTTCTCGCGACCGCGCGTTCGAGAGAAGAGAAAGCTCGCCTGGCTTGTGGTGGCCAGGAGCGTGTGACCCTGAGAGAGTCCGAGACAAGACGGGGCATCCTCTCTCGAAACCTTTTCAGCCAGAACGAACACTTTTTGGAGAAATCGCAAGAGAGCGAGAGAGAGAGCGAGAGAGAGAGAGAGAGAGAGAGAGAGACGGATTCTCGAGTCGTCGTGCAACCCACAGAGAAATGGAAAGAGAACGGGACGAATTACGCTTCACGCGGACATTTCACGTTTATTTTTAGTTGACTTTTTTCTTTCGCCTACAGCTATACACACGTATATATATATACACATATACACACACATACTCATGAAACTTTTTCGCATTTTCCCCCGCTGTTACTTTTCCAGCTGGCTTTTCTAATCTGATCTTACCGTCTCGCACTCTTTTTTCTCCCTTTATCTTTATCTTTGTATTATACTTTTTTCGATCAGGTTCGATATAATATATACGCAGCTTTCCCGCGAATAAAACTCACTGATTTTTCTCTCGTCACCGGAAAATACACACTATTAAAGTTGCAGTCAAAACAGAACATCAATTGTAATTGAATTATCATTTGTTTCTGTATCAGCAGGTGTTCAAGTGTACCATACAACAAAATCGCCTCTACCAGAACGTTTTATGCAAACTAAACGTACGACTATTCGAACATAATGTAACAATCTTAACAATTTCAAAGCATGCGCGTCCGATCCTTTGCAAAGGTGCAAACTCGATATTTGCGATGCGTGACCCAAATAGTTAAGCAAGGGTAATTCTTAACGTTTAACCGATTATTTTTATCTCCTTCTTCTTCGCATAGGGCACTGCTGGAATAATAATAAAATACTCGTTAAACTCTTAAATATCAAATGCATTATAAATTATACAGCATTTCCGTATTTCTGCGTAATTGTTAAAAAATAATAGAGAAATATTCGTTCCGTTGACAAAAGGGCGGATAAGTAGCGCGTGTTAAGCAACAACAACGGCGGATGAACTAGCGAGGAAGGAAAAAAGGTCACTAAATAACAGGAATATAAAAAAAGAACCAAACACAAGCCGAAAAATTCTCGACGATGAGAAACATTGCAAAAATACAATGGGTATATACGGCGCGAAAGGAAGATAGGGGTACACGTTTCGTTATGCGTGTACACTCGAAATTCTCGTATAGAGATACTGGAAATGTTTAAAATTTTTGTTCACTTGGAGTACAAATGCTGCTGATGTTAATACGAAAATACCAAAAGTTCGACGATGCTGTTGCTGTTTTCCCTTTTTTTTTGCTTTTTAATTGTAATTCAATACGAAATTCTCGTACATAATTATAAATATCAGTCGGAAGTATCAGTTGCGAAAATTGCGAAAAGAAAAATGTGTTTTTTGTCTTCTCGCTAAACCAGAAATAAATGTATTCGCTCGATCGACGAGCGCGTGCACGTCGATAATTAATCTTCATTCATGTGTAGTATATATATATATATATTTCGTTAGTAAGCAGAGAAGAGCAAAGATAGCTCGTGAAAAAAGAACTAACGACTATATCAATTAATCGGAGATGGAACACACTTTTGCAGTTAATCTACGTGTATTTTTCTTCCCTCGAATTTGAAAAAAATATGAATCATTTCAAAAAGGAACGAAGAACCAAGCCTATTTTTCCATCTCGATTCCCGAAAATTAACGCATAGGATAATACGTGTTTACGTGGAAGCCAATGCAAATTTCACTATATGTGTATATAGATATATATTTAGATGTACGTGTACGTGTGTGCGAGTATTGCAAAGGTGTACAAAAAGAGTCAAGTACGTAAGAAGCCAAGCGTAAAGATCGAGAGACGGGCATTAATTTGAGGGCAGCTGAAAAGCAGCTCGTCCAGGGTGCTCGCGTGCAGCACAGAGAGAAGGTAGAGAAGCGAGATAGAGAAAGAGAGAAAAAAAAATCGCGCGAGAGTGACGGAAAAAAGGGGGAAGCGAGAGAGGTGGGAGATGTGCGCGCGCGATGTGCATCGTTGCCGGCCGAGCCTCGAACCCGAGAAAGAGGTCAGCTCCGAAAAAAAAGAAGAGACCGAGAGAGAGAGAGAGAGAGAGGGAGAGAGAGAGAAACAGAGAGGGATATATACACCGATGTAACTTTGTTCGTTCTCGCTTTTTCTTCTTCTTCTTCTTCTTCTTCTTCTTCTTCTTCTTCTTCTTCTTCTTCTTCTTCTCTGGGTTTAAAATCTCCCAGATTCCGTTTCTTTTTTCGACATTGTCTTCTCTTTCCTGGAGATATTCTCGGTCGATTATTTCTTTCTTTCTTTCTTTTTATCTACCACTCCTCCTCTACCATCCTCTCTGCCCCGGACTCTTTGCACCCTTTTCGAGAGTTGATTAAACTTCGCGAAGCTAATTGATTCCGTGGAATTAATCTAACGAATTCGCGCGCGATACGCGTGACGAAACGGGCTATCTAACTTTTCACTCGTGGTTCACGTAGAATATTCTTTGACAACGATCCCAATTGCAAATCGGAAAAAACGTGTTATAATCGAATAAAATGTCGAAATCGTCAAATTCTTACGAGATGTCAATAATATAACCACGTGAAACTTAAACTTTTTTAATATTTCGTTGAAATAAAGAAATAAGGTAGCTCTAATTTGCGTTGTGCATTATTAAATCGCACCGAGAAATTAGTACAAGTGAGATTGCGAGAGATAAAAATGATAGTGGACAAATTTTAATCAATTATTGTTCGACGCGAAAATCGAATTTCTAGTTTCGTTTCTTACCGTGAGAGAAAAAAGAGGAGTGAGCGAGGGGGGGGGGAGGAGAGAAAGAGAGATATATAAAGATAAACGTGAAAATCAAATTTGAGATTTCTTAAAATTTCGATTCGGCATTAATATTAATATTTGGAAAAGATAATGTGATTGATCCGCTTAATTATTCAGTAATAGTAATTATAAAAAATGGATAAAAGTCAAATCACCACCTAGCCCGAGAGACAAAAATATAATTCCGATCGAATAATTCACGATTGCTGTAATGTAATTAATAAAAGTATCAATCCGAATTCGGCGTATTGTAACAAGTAAGCCTTGCAAACATTTGTATTAATCGATTAAAAAAGAATATTTCATACACGCGTGAGTGCAAAAAATGTGTTACAAAAAATCGATTATTTAGACAATTTGTCGATAATCTCGACATTTAAAGACGTATCGAGAAAAAATGAGGAGTCGAAAGTTCGTTGCACTTAAAACGTCCTAGATTTTCGTACAGGTGGTTGTATATTAAATCATTAACATAATTATACGAAACGCGAGCGGATCGATAAAAATGAAAGAGAGAAGGAGTTACAATCGAGTTATAAATTCGGAATGTATTATTTACTCAGAATACCACAAAAAATATTGAGCAAAAAAAAATTCGAAAAAACTTCTCTCTCGTTTTTTGGTTTTTGAGTATACAAAAAATCGAAAGAGAGAGAGAGAGAGAGAGATAGATAGAGAGAGAGAGAGAGAGAGAGATAGAGAGAGAGAGAGAGAGAGAGAGAGAGAGAGAGAGAGAGAGAGCGAAAAAGTGAAAAGAGACGACGAGAGCCAGTTCTGTTTCACGGCGTCGAAAAGTTTATGGTTTCGGGTATAGACGTCGCTTCTCTTTCGAGAGAGGAAAAATAGTGCCGAGGTACGAGAGAGAAAGAGAGAGAAGCCCGGGCCGAGTTGCGCGCTCAACTTCACCGACGTTGTCGTCCTTGGGCTGCGAAACTCGGGAAAAGTTTGCTACATAAGCGCGCAAGACTGGACTAGACCCCTCAAATTTTAGTGCGTTTTGTACCTTCTTTTCTTTTTTTGTTAACCAACCTACTATATAATTCATTGTTTTTGTTAACAGCGGTCGAGCATTTTATTTTCTACGAGTTTTTTTTCTCGTTAGTTATAAATTACGCATATCGTTCATTTGAATATTTCTTAATAAAGTAGAGAGAACTATTAATCGCAATACTATAAATATACTGTTATTATTGGCGAGTCGGGAAGAAGCGTTGTTCTCTCGATCGACAATCAAAAAGCAGATGATCGTATCGAAGAGAAAAAAAAGGACTGTGTTAAAAAAAGTGGACGATATTCGATATAACTATGTGTAAATTACGGATTAAATATCTCGAAACAATGAAACGTTGGAAAGCCAAAAGAGTATGAATACAAGAAAGCTGACCCTGAGCGTTTGCAACGTCTCTCTCTCTCTCTCTCTCTCTCTCTTTGGAGTGACACAACTTGGCGAGAGAGCTGCCAAACAAGGGCATTTTCGACTATATGCGCTGTATAGAGACGAGTACGCTTGCGTATCCCTCGGTAACTCGCCCTCGACAATTCACCCAAGTTTCATTGCCGGATTTGGATTCTCGCTCTTTTTTTTTCTTCTTTCCTTCAGTGTATTTTCCAATTTCGCGATCGATCTTTTATATATATTAGATTTTACAAACTACTGTCGTTCGATTAATTATTTTTCTTTTAAATAATTTTAGTTAACGATAATTCGTATGTATATATATGAAATCGACGACTGACAATTATACGTTTTCTTGCAAAATACTACACGGAGAGAAAAGTTGAATAAAATTACTAAAATATTCAGCTTATTCACATAATTTCTCTTCAAAATTTTATTTACAATTGACAGACAATCACCTTAAAATTTTTACCATATCGGATAGTCATTTTTCCCAAACGAAAAGTAGACTGAGATCACGTGTTTCCTTCCAGAAATATTTACCATACTATGACTCTACAATATTTCCTCAAAACTTTTGGATACGTTTTATAAAAAAAAATTCTCCGTGTATATTTACAAGTACTGGTTTACGATTCTGTTTTATTTAAGTACTCAAGACTATAGATAATTTTAGTCGTTACACGGCGAGAAAACTCGAATGTTAAATACGAGAAGAACGCGTTTTCTAAAAAGAATGACGGACAATCGAATGCAACAAAATGAAATTAAGAAGAGGGTCCTCGACAATAGTATACGATACCTCTTTAATATCGAGTTCACGAACTATTACAAGATATATACATATTTTACACGATCCAGTAAAATTATCCTCTTACACCAATTTTTCCATCAAACGAATCACTACACTACTTATTTCAGAATCACACTGCGTACAATACGAATTGAGACATAAAACGAAAACAATTTTTTTTTTCTTTCAACACCATCGCGGTTAATAACGCGTATACGCACGATTATAAAACCGTACTCCCGTAATGCAATCTCGAAACATCGCAATTAAAGCAACAAAAAAAGCTTAAGTTTAAACTCATGCAATTTAAATCGGTTGTACCCTCAATAAAAATTCAAAGATATTTTTACGTATAAGTGTATACGAGAGAGAAACTTTTATAAGTACCCGAGGAATCCCCAATAAATAAATATTTAATAAAATTTCAATATTTATCGAGGAGTAGCATCGATATTCACCTTGACAGTTTCTTCTCCATCCTACCCTCTGCCCCTCCGCCGCCCCCTCTTGTATACATGTGTACACAAACACTGGGTCAAAGTCAATGTAAAACTCGAAAAAGAAAAAAACAGTACACGCACACGCCTATAAGTACAGACAAAATGTTAAATTCATGCTTAAAACTGGGCTATTTTAAACAAATATATTAAACCGAGATTCTCGTTACCGAATCAGACGAATACCATTTATAAAGAATCATTTTACATGTTTTAATATTTCATTATGTGTATGTATCGTAGAGAGCGACAGAGAGAGATAGAGAAAGAGATAGAGAGAGAGAGAGAGATTTAAGAATATGTGAACAGCTCGTGGTATAATTTATCGGTATTTGTGAAAATACAGTTAAATAAAACTATAGTAATAAAATAGTTTTTATAACTCTATACCGTCTCTAATACTATACGTTTACGTGTAGGTATGCAGATGTAAACAGAGAGAAAAACAGTCAATGTACCAACGTCAAATTATTCGAAAATTACCGCGTGTTCGTATCACTATCAGTTTCACACGAATTCCCGTGGACGAATTATCATATATATTAAATAGTTGTATAAATTATCGTTTACATTAACAGTGCACCGAGTGCGCAAAGTCTTAAAAACGAATAATTTCATTTTAATATTCGCGTTATCTCTATATACTTAATGATCTATCATTTGTGTATTTGCTATCTGATTAGTTTACGCATTGCGAGGCACTTGGATTTAAGAAAAAGTGTACAAATGCTATTTCATAATTTGTAATTGTACATTATCAACATTGACTTTTAGTAACACCAATATTTTAATACATATTAATCATAGATATACAAGAACCACCAATGAATAGTGAATGGTGGTGAAAATCATTGTATCTAGTGTATTACAAATTTTGTTTCTATTTATCAATTGATTCAATATTTATATTTGACTGTATTTAAATAATTCATTCAACATTTTTTATTCCAATATCTTAATTTGATATATATAGTTGTATAATTATGCAAAGTATACCAATGTATATAGAGTAATAATTTTGTTTTATTCTAGTCTTATGGAACAATGATTTAATTAAAAACTGCTTTTGTATACAGTGTACAATTTACCTAATTGTAGTTTTTTTAATAATAATTTATTATATTAAAAAAGTAGACATTCAGTTACAAAATATTATAAACTTGAAATGTCAGATTTGTTTATTAAATGTATAAAATTAAATAAATAACAAAATTTGATGGTTATATTATCAATGAATGTTAAACAATTGTTAAAAACATTGTTACTCCCAAGGATTTTGCTATATTGCGCTACAACAGTATGTAAACAACTGAAAAAATGTTAAATTTTAGTTAAAAAAGTACAATGTCACTGTTTACTTAGTTGTGTTATTATATACCATATTACTTATTGATTACTCCTAACAACTGCAACAATGAAAAATCATTAATGGTAGGTTGTGCACCTGTAAAGTAACTATTATCAGATGCAACTAAGTGTACATTTACAATTGGTACATTAAACTGTAATCAAAAGTTATTTGTTGTCCCTCTTAAAGCTATTCACCTATCCTGTAATGGCAATGTACACCAATGCCAATTGTTTACATTGTTTATAACCTTAACTAGTAGGAGGAAGACTCACATTTTATAATGATGCTGCATGTGGTGACCAAAGTGGCTCTCAACCGAAAGCTGCTGCTGTTGCATCTGTTGTTGTTGTTGTTGTTGTTGCATCTGATGATGCGTCTGAGGAGTGTCCATGCTGGAAGCACCCAGCAAATTGGCGCTCTCCCTGAACAAAGTTGCCACCTGCATCTTGTCTCGAGAGTTCAATCCTTTACGACAGAAACTCACACAGTCACTTCACAAATAAACTCTAGTTGTTCCTCCTAGAGAGGGTGATAGACACGTACGGTCCGAGGTAACTATGCTCTAGCCTAGTCTTGGCAAGGAGCGCTGGTCAACCTGGGAAGAGGCGAGTCACCTCTGCTTTGGTACAAAGCAGGCACATCCTCCTCCAGGCTCTGGCCTCGACGGAGGAGGACTTTAACCAGTTGTCCAGTAGGACCTAGGTGTCCAGATTCATTGAACACGTAATGAAGCTTGAATGGCCAGTATGTGGTGATAAATAAAACGAGAAAATAGGTAGGGAAAACAAATTAGGAGCTCCTGGTTGGGCTCCAGGGCGATTCGAGCCCCATCCCGGCTCTAGCACTAGCGCTCCAAACTCATCCAGTAGTGGCTATGAATAACGCGTGTCGCCAGTACCTCGGTTCATCACAACACAAAGCACACCCGCGCAATGCTCTAGCGCTACTCGCGCGTATATGCGCGTACGCGTATATGCATGAGTGTACAGATGCAGATGCGGATAGAGACGTGTGTGTGGATGTGTGGATGTGGGTGTAGGTGTGAGTGTAAGTGGGTGTGCGTGTGGTCGTCGTGTGGATGTGTGAACGTAGGGTAGGATATATGCACGCGCAAGAATCAGTAGGCTGGAGAGAGCTCGCGCACTGTAGAGAGAGAGAGAGAGAGAGAGAGAGAACGAGAAAACACGCACGGTGTCACGCAGGAACGGTGTCGGCGCGGTGGTCACCTTCCCTCGCTCGCCGGTCACTCACGGGTAACAAAACACTGGAGGGGGATGACGCGGGCCGCGCGAGCGTCGTCGCCGTCGGGTAACCTAAGCGCGGTACCGGAGAGTAGCGGCGGCACTGCAAAGTCGTTGTCGCGGCGCTGCGAGTACGAGCCCGCGGGTTCGGCCGGTCTCGGCTCTCTTCGGGTCCGCCCGGCTCCCCTCCCGCCGCGTACCTCCCACCCGGCACGCCACACACTCACGCACACACGGTTGCGCGCGCTCCGCAGCGCCACCGCGTTTTGCCCTTTTTCTATCGACGTGCCTGCCGAGCTTCTCCCTCCCCCACTCGGTCCCGTGTACGTGTAGACATGTGGGCACGGCTCTACTCCACTCTACTCTACCTATATATATACGTACCCTACCTCTCTCTCTATCTCTCTCTCTCTTGCTCCCTCTCTCCCTCTCGCTCCCTCTCTCTATTCTTGTTCGGTCTTTTTATACCGACGCGCGCGCGCGCAACGACGTCGTATCTCGCTTCCACCCACGCCGTCGTTTCTCTCTCTCCCTCTCTCTCTCTCTCTCTCTCTCTCTCTCACTCACTCTCGTTCGCTCGAGCGGCGTGTCTACCTGTTTTATTTTCTTCTCCGTTTTGCACGCCCAGCTCGCCCCCCCTGCCTCCTCCTCCTCCCTCCGTCCACCCTCCTCCACCTCTCTCTCCCCCTCGTTGCCTCCCACCCAGTTCGTCTTTCTTAATCTCGCCTTCACCCGGCTCGTTCTCTCCGTCCTCCTCCCACGCCCGTCATTCTCTCTCCCTCTCTCTCTCTCTCTCTCTCCTGCTCGCCGAGAGCGGTAACCTACCTCCTCCTCGTCCCCCCCCCTCCACCCCCGCCTCCCTCACCCCGCTGCCGCCACCACCGCCGCCTCCCTCTCCCGCCCCTCGGTCGAAACGTCGCCGTCTCCCTTTGTTTATCTCTCCCTCTCTCCCTCTCTCGCGTTGGAGCGAGCAGAGTGGTATACTGGCGTATATAGGAGTCCTTCCACCTCGTGGTCTAGTCTGCGCGCCGTTTATATATGCTTGCTCTCCTTTGGCTCTCGGGCTATGAGGGCTTTGCACCTTGGATATTCTCTGCTCTCCACCTGGACGGAGCCTCCTCCTCTCTCTCTCTCTCTCTCCCTCTCTTCCCATTTCCCGGGCGTTTTCGGTTTTGTCATCAATCTCGCACTTTTGTGCACGTGTGTGCGCGCACACAGCGTAGTAATAAGTGCACACGACTCTCCACTCTCCACACCCGATGTGCACGCTATACGTAATATGTATATATGTATGTATATGTGCATATGTATGTACATATACGTGTGTACACCTATACAGTTGAGACTCGCGCGCTCGAAATATTCAGCCGCGGTGGTGCTGCTGCAACCTTTTTATTTTTTATCCTCCGCATCTTGGGTGACTAATCGTCTCAGCTGATCGCTGCAGTTTCGAGTTACATCGACGGAGACTCTACTGTATATATATATATATATATATATATATATATATATATGTATATAAAAGTATACTCGCACACGCGCAGGGAATTTAACAAACCACCTTCTTCAAGTATACCCAGTAATGCTAATATATTTCTATATATATATATACATAAAACGCATACTCGTTACATCGAACTCAATACTAATGGCTTTTGAGCATTTTTTTTAAACGCAGTAATTGTTAAATAGCCGTATTCGATCGATTCGCGGATAATTTTGTATTTCGAGGGGAAATATCTCGACCGATATTTGATATTACATTATTATTATGTTATCTAAGCCAGGCGTTTATTCGATTAAAATCTTATTAGCCCGCGTGCGCGATATTTTAAAATATTGATCTAGATCCGATCCACTAATATGTACGCAACACCGAAAAAGGGTGTTTAGGGGTAAACATCACAACAGCTTGGCTATAGTTGCTTTTAAATTTGGTAATAGTTAATTATTATTACGTAATTGATGTATGTATATAGCGTGGATTATTAATAAAATCCCTGATAGAAATTTGGTAAGTTGTTAATAGATCGAGGTATAAAAATACCTGTAATAAACAACCCTTTTTCCTACCAGTTTTCGTGAAATATCTAACAAAGTGGTTCGAACTTCTACTGGGGATGAATAATAAATAATAAAAATAAATATTTGTGTTTACTTATATATACGTTTAATGAAACATTTTTACGCGTGTATACTTGCAGTATCCAGTTAAACGGTCGATTAAGTAATTACATTTAAACCATTCGAATACTTATTTTCGAAAGTTATTATTAAAATATACCTTGTCCGTACATTGTTCTCATCGTAATAACTAGATGATTCCATTAAATTTTCAAATAATATTTTGAACCGCTCGTCATTTTATTTTTATATTGTTCTATATAAGCAGCGCATGTGCAAACCGCGTACTTATAACTAAACACTTTTTCAAAGAGATGAGGAAATAAGTCAAAGTTCATACCGACCGATGCATTCGGATCGTACATCTTTTAAATCTCGAAGAGACCAAATTAATGAATTAGTGAAAAGTAATGTAGGTATATATAAACGACGAAAAAAAGGTAAATGTTATACTGTGCAGGTTGTGTGTCTATGTGTGGGTTACGTCAGTGTCGGGTGTATAGGTCCGGATAGTCGGCATTATAGTGCGAGTGTATGCAGATACATGTATGGGTTCCACCTGCACGATATATAAAGGTAACAAGGTATACGCGTTTGCATCGCACGCGTAAAAGGGCTTGGTCTTACACAGTGTTATACTACCGCGCACATAGATATGATCCAACGACGATTTCTCCAACCGCGTGCAACGTTCTACGACTCGTTGCCCTTACGTAATACGCACACACACACACACACACACACACACACACACACACACACACACGCACACACTAATTGTAGTATAGTTATACGTGATGTTCAACAATTGTACCATTATTATTCATATATATATATATATATATATATATGAGGATCGATCATTTTTTCCAATGTCCATGTATTGAAAAAATATATATATGTAATATACTTAAGTTGATTATACTTACCAAAAAGTATAGTATGAGTAAGAATCTGAACATTTCCAAGAAACGGTCGTTCTTTAGTCGTGTACGTATATCGGTAAGAAAATTCACGCCTAAAACTGGTTCCTTAAATTTTTAGTGATACGACGCGAGATGTACTACTTCTTTTTTTTCTTGGTCACTCCTTCACGTCTCGTCGAAGCAGCGCTCGCGTGTGTACCTATATTTATACAATTGAACATTATTCGTACATAAACAGCTGTTCCTCGTGGAATGTTAACTATGATGATTGTATATAATGTATATACATTACCACCTCTCGAATATAGAGACAATGTAAATCCAAAATATATTCGTCTTTTAGATAGCCCCCGATCGTCAAATATTTATGCCCTTAAGAGGAAAAACCCATTGGCCGAAACTGTGCAGGTGACAATGCCAACCTACATTTTTATACGTAAAACAAACAAAATATCTAATTTTTTTAAATATTTGTTAACACTGTTTAGCGTTTAATTTTACTGTAACTGTGTCCGAATGATAAAATATATATGTAATGTTGTAATTTGCATTTAATA
This sequence comes from Theocolax elegans, assembly GCA_026168455.1. Taxonomy (NCBI): domain Eukaryota; kingdom Metazoa; phylum Arthropoda; class Insecta; order Hymenoptera; family Cerocephalidae; genus Theocolax; species Theocolax elegans. The sequence goes on from CM047431.1 coordinate 57,959,892, forward strand.
GGATTGAAAAGTCGATCGGTATATTTTTACCTGTTTCTCCTCTTACATATACACTGTATACTTATGTATTTTGTTTATACTCCAGGGTGCCTTTGACTCTCCAACATTTTTTATGTACGCTCCTTCTATTCGACCCTTGGCTTCTCTTACTATATACCTCTGCATCTTCCGCATATTTTTACGCTCTCCTTCCTGTCCATCCTGATAGCTTTGAAATAAAGATTAAAATTGAAAGTAAAAGCTATACCTCTGGCGAAACGATGGTTTTTCACATTTAACATATATACGTAAAGTGTCACTGTTCATTAGATCAAGCTACAGTCGGATAAAATAATCTACTAAAAATTACTATATTTTGTACCATGGTAGAAATCTTTATAATTTTATATAGCCAAAACGTCTAGCTAACTTTAAAGAGAAAAACGTTTAATTATTTATACATTGTAATAAATGTTTATTAATCTTAAAAATTCATTGCACGTAACTCTTTAAATTATTTAGACATTATTGTCTCTTTTTAAATTATACGTACAAAATTCAAATATCAACTAATAATGTTTTCATTTGATTATGATCGTAACACGTTGACCAGTGATACTGAGCTATGTTCTACCAGGGTAGTAGCGGTAAAAAAATCTCATAAAAGAAATTATCATATAACCTTTAATTCAAATAATTCCGGGTTTCCGTGAGTTGTAAACTTAAAAGATTCTACTGATTCGATTGGCTTTTTAAAATTTTTCTATAATTTTTAAATCATTCGTTTCGTATTTGCAATATTTAATATAGACAAACTCAATTTTATTATATTATACATATATTATACACTTATTAATGTTTAATAGCGCAAGTTACAACTATAGATTCAAACTTAATCCACGCATTTTCAACGTAAGAAATAGCTTTAAACTCGATGAAATTTGGATTTTAATCCAATATATGATTCCGTACGAAAAAATTCGGTTTGGGTCAGGATACCACTTGGAATATTGAAATTAAATAATTGTTGTTATTGAAAAAAAAGTTATCCTGGGCTTAAAATGAGAATAATAATTATATGCTGTGCTGTACGGATAGGATAGTACAAAAAATCGTTGAGTAAAGTCGAATAAATAGAGTTTCCTATAGCAAACACTAAATCTATTTATTATTTACCGTTGAATCCAGGATTACCTATTTTTTAAGAATAATGAAAAACTACCTAATTCCAAAATTCAAAGTGATTCTGACCAAAAGGCTTTTTTAATTTAGTTTTGTACGGAGTTATTTTCAGAAGGATAAAAATTAACTTATTATTACAAAAAATACGATTTTTATGAGGGATCTATTTTTATTTTAGGCAATTTTCGTTATGTTTTGTGTATACTATCTTTTAACATACAATTATAACATAAATCTTTATAAAACAAAATGTGGATAATCTATATGCATCCTTACTGTACTACAAAATTTTGGGAATATTTAATATACCACTAATCTAGTATAGGAATTTGACCAGTTTTTATAACTGTTACAAATCTCAGGAGTGCAAAAGTTACAATATACTTAATCCCAATAATTATTTCGTATAATGAGAGAATTATCACGCTTTAACGAAACTGCACATTAAAACTTATTATTACCACGCGCGTGATTTTCAGATGAAAACGCGAATGTAATAACCGTAATTTCTTTGCTCCCTTCTTTCTCACACTTTCGGGCGTTCTTTTCTTTGATTTTTTAATACTCGCACCCGCAGTTCAGTGGGTGAAACTTTACAAGGGTGAATTTGAGTGAATTCGCAACAGTTCCGTGTACTGGACGTAACAATTTATTAATTATCGATTCGATTAATTGACCTTGATTGTTATATAAATAAATTTCGTAAAGATCGATGTATAATCAGGAACTTTCAGCTTTCGATTGTAGAAAGTTTACGCTATTCACGAATAAGGAGGCGCGTTCCTATATATTTTCGATGGGGAGTCACCTTTCGTCCATCGTGCATATATGATTAATCGTATCGAATTTGCGTGATACATGTGTGTGGGTGGATTCTTAATTTCTCTCTCGTCTCGTTAGTACGAAATGTATTTATACATTTATTTTTTTTCAACCGGTGTCAGTGACCTGCGCATCTCACGGCGATAGTCGCACGAGTGGAAAATAAGTTATACGTGTTATTTTGAAAAAAAAATTAGGAAAACATTTGGGACTGTACATTCGATTGGTGGGTGCAGTAATCACCGAGAGGCAGGGGAATGATCGTAAGAAGAAATGGGAAGGTAAGATTCGGTGAATTATGAAGGAAGAAGGACTAAGCGTCGCGAGGCGGTATAAAAGAGTGCGTATATATATACACATATACGAAAGGAAGAACAAAGTGGCTGCAGGATCGTGGTAAATAGTAAATAACAACTGGGTCTAATCTAATGTCGCGTTTTCTCCTCCGGTTTTGTCGACCGAGGGAAAAAGGAGAGATCGTGGCGGTCGTGCTGTTGGTGCTGCGGAGACTCGTCCAGAGGACGTCGGCCCGTCCAGTACTCTAGGATCGAGCGTACGTGTGTGTATACGTGTACACCTCCACTCTCTCTCTCTCTCTCTCTCTCTCTCTCTCTCTCTCTCTCGAGGCTTCGCGTACGTGCGTACGAGCCGTTTGCGCGGCTCGTGTTTGCCCCGCATAAATACACCGAAAGCTGCTGCAGGGGCTCTGCTGCCGCCACCGCCGCCGTCGTCGTCGTCGTGTTTCTTCGTGCGTGTGCACGAGGCTTGCTTGCTCGCTCCGCGATTTCGTGTAAGAGCAACGAAGACAGACAGACGAAGAGAAAGAGAGAGAGAGAGAGAGAGAGAGAGAGAGAGAGGGAAAGATCGTGTGCATGACTCGCGAGTGTGGGTGGGTCGTCGTCGAGAGTATAATACACGCAACCAGGGCCGTACCTAGCTTCGATCCTCTACACCTATCTATATCTACCCCTCGCTTTTCCCGTAATATATATTTATATTTTTTTAAATATTATATATATTTTAGACGAGTTTATGTAACCTAGTTCTACCAATTGTTTATTTTACAATTGTTTCAACAAATTTTTTTTTTTAATTATTTTTAAACTCGATCACCGCTCGTACCGTCTACCTGAGGCCTTATTCAGTAATTTTAACTCAAGCGCTATGTACGATTTAACGCCAAAATTTGTCGATAAAAGTCACTTAACGAACAAATTTTGACGTTAAATCGTACTTAGCGCTTGCGTTAAAATTACTGAATGAGGCCCCTGTGAAAAACGTTATATACTGACCGAAATTTTCTTTTCCTAACAGTCGATATTGTAATGTTAGTCTTTTTAAAATTATATGCAAAAAGTGTATAAAACGATTATATATATTCGAATCGACTGCGCTCTTAAAAGTGTAAAAATAGACGTTGGAATGTATGTAAATCGGTATAACTTTACACTTTTGAATCGTACATAGAGTGTAAGAAATGCATATTTTTGACAAAAGTGTAAAATTGTCGATTTACACATTTTACCGTCAATTTTTACACTTCGATTCGACTATTGGGATATTTATATGTACGCGTCATGTCGGTCGGTTTTTTTTTTCTTTTAAACTGTTTCGGTCGCACTCGAATCTTTTGCGTATAGTCCCGTAGAGATTACAAACCGGGAATATAACCGTCGGTTTGGGATATACTCCTCTCCTGAATATTGTATTCTCCATGAAGACATATACCTACAGCTTTTACCATAAATTGACCATTAATTTACCAATTGGTATATCAGATTCGATGGACAAATAATAACCTTCTCTTTGCCCGGGACAAAAGATTTAGCGAGAAAGTTACGGAAAAGAGAAAAAGAAAGAGAGAGAGAGAGAGAGAGGGGGAGGACGTCGAGAAATACTTGGGATAGAGTTGGCGCATCGCGAAACTAAAGTTTTTAGTAGCGTTTTCATTAACCCAGAACTTCGCTTCCGAGTCTCAATGAAATGTGTGCTCCTGAACTTTCCACAAATGACTCGGGAAATATCTATAAAAGCTATATGCGATATCTGTTGCTTTTCCTTACGATTATGTACAATCTATACACATCACATACATATACGTGTATTATGACCAAACTTATAAATATTATTAATATTTAACGAAGCGTTTCTCGTTCACTGCAAATTATTATAGGATTAATTACTTATAGATGTAGTCTTGATTATGCAGCAGGTATTTATGTGCATTCCAATTGACATATTGAGGTTTATTATAAGCGTTAAGAAAATGATTATTCTTTTAATTAATAAGTTGTGAAGTTAAACGAAAAACCCGAGGAGATGAATTTTCATATGTAGGTAGTATTCGTCACTTCCTGAAAATTGGAGAGTATTTATTTTTTATACGACAGTTATACATTATTTCTGACTTTTACATCGAGAAAAAGAAACGATTTCCGACGAATGAATGTATTTCATCAAATCATGCGCCAAAGATGTGAAAACTTAGCCACTTTTCCGTGGATCGGTTTTTACTCGCTTCAAGTAGTATTTCACTTTCGGTTCTGAAACATACATATAGTTTCTCTCTATCAGTTTACGTACCATCGTTTAACAAAGAATTATAAATCCTTACTTGTATCGATAAATCATTTATTATCATTTACCATATCATAATACATTTCTGGCCAATTAAATCCAATTTTCCGTTCGTAGCTATAATAATACAAAAAGGTTAATAATAAAATATTCACATTATTTCAAAATAATACACAGATTTTTTGGCTTGATATATATTACTTCATAAGTTTCTCCAAATGTTCGCGTATCAAAAATTATGTATTAATATTATTAATAGCGCAGAAGGATACTGATCAGGAATTGGGTATGATATACGGTATATATCAATTACTCACAAGTTCGAGCGCTCGGCACGTCGTTACACTCGAACCAAACTTTTACATCCCTATCGCTCAATTCGTAACGTCTGTGCACTAGCAAATAAAGTATGTGAGGCGTTCTGTTTTCTCCATTTGAAAAATAAGTTCCACGGTGTCATCGGAATCTTCAAGGCTTTGGAAAAAAAATATACATATGTGCATATTAAGTTTGAGTTATCGAGCATAGAGTTAAAATCGTATACGTATACGATAGCGTATAATCGGTGAAACATCGGATACGTAGGCACCATCTATACACACTTTCCTGCTGTTGTTTTTTTTTTCTTTCTTTTTTACTCCAGAGTCTCGGGTAACCTAAACCTGGGCTTTAGCTCCACAGAACGTAGCGCCGGGAGAGAGGAAGAAAGGGGTTGAGAAAGGCTACGGAAAGAATGGGGAAACGAGGGCAAAAAAAAAAAAAATAAAAAAGAAGAGAAGAAGAAGAAGAAGAAGAAGAAGAAGACAATTCGAGTTCGTGTGTCTCCTTGTGCATTCTCTTCCTCGGTGTGTCCTCGGGGGGTCTTTTTTCCGTGAAAAAGTTCCTACTCTCGTTCTCTCTCAGTTACTCCTGCTTCGAAGAGGATGGGAGACTTTACCGTCAGCTATACCTTCCTACATCTATATACATACCCACACACACACACACACACACACTCACATTTATATATATATATAGACACGTATGTACGTATATGTATGTATGCGAATACGAGTGGGTGGCTCTCGAGCTCGAAACACGAAGGAGACAACACGTCGACGCGGCAAGACTCGCTAAGAAAGTGCGTGTACCTATATACATGTATATATGTTTGTATATATATATATATATATACACTTTTACTCGAGAAATTCCCGTTTCCAGACTCTGGAACCTACGTTGTTTTAATAATTTCTTCAATTTTTAACAAAAACGGTATATTTCTTATTAAACTTATTAACGAAATGTTTTTTAAGATTTTTTTCTGCTACTGTTGATCGTATTAGAAAGTTTCGCGAAAAAGGATGCCAGATTGGCAGCATTTTTTTTATTTGCGATGCTATATAGAACTATATAAATTCAATTATGATCCGAAATCATTTTAAAAAATATTAAAGAGTACATTTACATCATACTTACAGTATACTACGAATTGACAGTAAGACGTTGAGCGAACGTTATTATTTAAATTAATTAAAAATCTAGCCAATGGTAATAAAATTGGAAAAAGACCGGTGAATAACTTTTAATTGCTGCTATATACAAAGAATAATACATGTAATTTGAAAATAATAATCTGAACCAAATTAAACTGACTCCCAAAAAAAATTATGTATATACCCAATCGATTAAAATGTACATAAAATACGTTTCCAATTTTATTTTTAGTAAAAAAAATGTGTTTCCGATCATTGTTTAACAATAATGCCAATTAAGTATTCTTTATAAGAAGGTAACAATAAATAACAGTTTTCAATATGTAGTAATTAAAGAAATTAAGGTGCTGTCACCTTATTTTTAACAGTGAAAAAAGACTATTATTTTTGGCACCTTAAAATTATTTCTGAGTAAGTCGTACCTTCTTAAATATAATTCTGAATCGACTCCCTTTTACACTAAGCCGATTACATGATTATGCATCACTAGCATCAAGATTAAGTAAGAATAAAAATATTAGCTTCCAGGTAAAGGTACACCTATGGAGTGCAAACCAATGAAATTTGAAAAAAAATTATTCCTTCAAAGATAAAACTGAGTAAATTGATCTCCCTAATTAAAAATTCATTCTAATCAAGCAAAATGTCGATTTTAAAGAAAACTACCGTAGCATACCTAATTGCTGATCAATTAAGGCAAATCCGTACGTTCATATAAATATTAAACTTTTTTTGACATCTTAGAGAAGTAAAACAACTGCTATTTTTAAAGTAAACAATAATTTAAGAAAAAAAAGCGGTAAGTACCAATTTCTGATTAGTAAATTTTCGGTAGGTATACCATTTCCTAGTTAAGTCTACTAACCAATTATTGATTGTTTAACCTTTAAATTGCATGTAACTATGATCAAATTTATATAAATCTTATTCTTTTATTTAAATAATATACTGATCAGAAATTGGTCTATGATCAACAATTGGTTACCTTACGGTAGCCAAACTCAAATATGATCTTAAATAAGAAAATATGTTGACAAGGATAAGAAATAGCGTTTGGAAAACAAATTTAATATTTATTTTTTTATTTAATGTCGCTCTTTTTATGTTCCCTGTTTGGTGCTAATCGGCGACGGAGATCGTATGATGTCTATTGTTAAGAAGCACTTGTGAAAAATACATTTCGAGCCCAACGCCCTAACCGTCATATCCATCGCATTCGTCTGAAAAACAAATTTATATGTAACAGTGAAATATGATTATTAGGTCTAAATTAAAATAACTTAAGTTTTAGTTGACCTATAGCTATTATCCAAGAAAACAAGAAGAAAGGTGGTAATGTGGTATTAAGAGCTTGTATTTGAACTTTGGTTTGTTTGAATAGCTTCAACTGTTTAAAAGACACGTTCAATCAAAGAATTATCAGATCGAGAAATAAAGTAAAACTTAAAGAATAATCGTTCCTATAAAAATTAAGGGAAATTTGTAACTACATTTCAATTAAACATAATTTTTGAACAGTTTAAGATATTTAAACAAACCAAAGTTAAAATACAAGCTCTTGATGCCAACATTTTTTTTTGATTTCTTGGATGATAGCTATAGGTCAACTAGACTTGAGTTATTTAAATTAGTAAATCACAGTTCAACTTCTTAAAAATTAGGTTTAACCCTTGTTTAACTTTTTGTATTTGAAATTATTTATAACAAACTCACGCTCAGAAAGAATCCTTATATAAAAAAGTGATTGCCGGATGTTGTGAAGCCATGTTAAACGACTATGTGATTGGTTTACGTTTTGCGCATGCGTCTAACCTCCTTGTAGGTTAGATTTGACAGCGCGAGAAACGTAATGTTTGAATTTTCTTGACAAAATCGTAGTAAAATAAATCATTAATAAATATATTATTAAAAATTGTTGTTTTAAGTAAATGAGACAGTATAATATTTCAAATAATGACTGTTAAAAAACGCAAGAGCGCGCGGAGCGCGCATGGTTAATTCTAGTGTAGAGAAAAAGTTTGTTAACTAAAATATATGATATTAGATTGAAAATCAATTATTAATATAATATTCTCTCCTAGAATATACACCGGTTTGGAAAATTAACGGGGTGCCATAGTCAATATTTATCCTCCCTACCTTATCGGCAATAGCGATTATTACTTATTAGTAATGAATTTGTAAATAAAACAGTATGTGAAAAAGTAAGAGAAGAGGCGCCTTCATTTATTGATAGTATAACTGTGTGCCGAAATTCAGATTAAAATTATATTGCGTTTTTGAGAAAAGTCTTACCAAAAATGTTAACCTAACCTCAACGAAGTGAAAATATTTAATATTTTTGGTAAGACTTTTCTCGAAAACGCAATAATATTTTAATTTAGAATTCAGCACACAGCTAGATTGTCAATAAACGAAGGCGCCTCTTCTCTTATTTTTTCACATATGTTTCTACTTTTTTATTAATTAATCATCAAAAATTGAGTATGGAACCCCCTTAAGTAATGTCCATTATAACCCGCAAATTATTTGGGTGTATAATATATATGGGCTATTTCAAGTCAAGTGGTACGATGAAAAATTTAAATCGTTCCAAAATTTGAGAACAGGTTGGAAATATCTTCCGGAAGATAGAAAAAAAATTTTTAGGTGTTAAAAATAATTTGCCTATGAGTTATTCCACCATAAAAAATGGTAATTTTTCAATTTTTTAGAAATATTGCTATTTTTAAAACCATTTATCTCAAAATCTATTGATTTTTTTGAAAAAACATTACAAACAACTTTTGTTCAAAATAATCTTTAGAACTTATCTACCTGGGTTACAATTCTTAATTTTAAAAGCTCGAAGAAATAGAACACCTGAAAATATTGAATATCAAAAAAAGGCGACCACGCCACAATCGATTTTGATCTAACACCGCTCAAAAGATCACATTTTTCGAGAGCTTTCGAATGGCGGTGGTTAGATTATTGGCCAAGACCGCTTGAGTAAGTTATGCCTAAATCAATAGAATTTGAGATAAATAATGGCTTTAAAAATAGCAATTTTTCAAAAAAATTGAAAAATGTCCATTTTTTATGGTGGAATAACTCGTAGGCAAATTATTTTGAACACCTAAAATTGTTTTTCTATCTTCTGGAAGATATTTCCAGCCTGTTCTCAAATTTTGGAGCGATTTAAAAATTTCATCGTCCCACTTGACGTGAAATAGCCCTTATATATATATATATATAGGTTGAGGACACGTATAATAACTGACAAAATCTAACATCAACAATATTTTTGTCGTGTCATAATGTTCATTTTAAAAATATATATATAAATTTATAATTTAACGCGATGTTTGATCTATGTAGGTATACCTATATTAATAATATTTTCAACATCGATTATCAGGTTCATTGATAGTTTCTAGCCATTTCTGGGAATATTTATTCCCAACTTTATAACGGCTCCAATCTGAATTTATTGTTACATATTGTTAAGTGCAAAAGAAACTTGAAAATTTTTTTTTTTATTTTTGTTGATAATATTACTTTAAAAGTCCCGTGTAAACAAATTAAATATAATTTATTAAGTATTTTCAATAATGTTAACGAAATCACAAATTAATAGATTACACACTGTAAATATGAAATAATGATAAGTCGGTCGCTATCACCGATTAGTATGAATATTGACTACTAAAATAGTATACAATAGCAATACATTTACATTACACATTATCATTTTTCCCTTGAAAATTGCATTTTTTTGAACGCACATGAAAACGATATAGCACGCATATAGATCACAAACGCATAAATATTGCGTTATATACAAGTAGCCTTTGGAAAATCTCGGTACAAGAATCGTGAATAACGAGAAAAGCGTATATATATATATATAACGCGCTTAGACCTACAAACTCGGTTACAGCAGTCAAGGAGGAAACAGCCGTGTCCTTTTTTTCATTTATACACACAAGCACGGACACATTCGCTCAAAAAAGCAATTCCTCAAAAAAAAAGAAAAAAAAAAGAAGGAAGAAGGCAAACAGGGAGAGAAAGGGTCTACGTAACTAACGAAATTAAAACCTTACAAACCTCCGTATGAAACAGACATATACATATATATATATATATATATATATATATATACATATACACGCACCGCGCACACATCGTTTACATTTTTTTCCCTTACGGAGTCAAAAAGAATTTTTTAAACCGTCCGCGCGAAAAAAGAGCGGAGAGTTCGGGTCGCCGCGGAAAAAGAAAGGGAGCAAAGAAAACTAGTGACTAACGCAAAGCGAAGAGAAAGAAAAAAGAAGCCTCGGAGAACGAGAAAAGAAGGAAGGAAAGAAAAGAAATAAGAATGTGTTGGCAAAAAAGAGAAAGACGAAGAAGAAGAAGAAGAAGAAGATAAAGAGTATACGTGTACAAGGCGACAGAGAGAGAGAGAGAGAGAGAGAGGGAGACTAAAGAGTGTCGACAAAGAGGGAGACTATTATATTCATGTACGAGGTATGTGTGTGTATGTGTGTGTGTGTGTGTGTGTGTGTGGGAGGTAAAAAAAAAAGGAGAATTAGCGCGTGCGTGTGCGTGTGCGCGTGAGTAAGGGAGAGAGAATCGCAAGGAGAAAGGGAAAGAGAAAGGGGTGAAGGAGCTCGGTTGGTGCGTGCGAGTATGTATATACATACCCCTATATATATATATATACACCTGCATTTTGTAAAAGGCTTCGTCGTCTCGATCTACGTGCGTCTATATACGGACGTTTACGCGTCGAGTTGTGGATGTCGAGGAGCTTGCGATGGGTTTGCCATGCGGAAAAAAGGAAATTATGCAGATTCGGTGTAACAGTCACGACTTATACTGCAATTACTTATGCAGTATGCCCATCGTTAACAATCTATATATAGAAAACAATATGTTTGTTGTCCTTTTTTCAAAAGTATTTTTTAATATAGAGATTAAAGTGATTCCGTTAGGTAGAGA